>CM034532.1:50142235-50645201 GCA_020002185.1 Paraescarpia echinospica | reverse complement strand
TGTGAATTTCTGAGAGTACTTGTATAGTGTTGATTGAGTAGAAATTATGTTTTTCTGCAGCGTGGTACCAGAGCTGTCAAATTATGACAGTTGTCAAATTGTGCTTTTCTGCATAGACACAGGTGTCATTTGGCTGTATGGTGTCATTAGGGCAAAACACTGTCTGGTTCTAGCAGAAATGAAGGGGTGTCAGGTTTGAAAGTGGTGTAAGGAAAATTGAGGTATGAGAATTTTTACGAATTTTGCACAGCATGTGTATGAATAGAGGGTAAATATGGTGTAGAAATTTAAAGAAAACTGTTGGTTAAAATTTACAGGAAATGAAGGTAACGTTATAATGGCCGACTATGGGGAAATCTAATGTGGTCTCACCCCTGTTACCCTCACAAACATGTTGTGCGACTTTGTTTCACAAATACTAAGTTAATTAGTTACATTTCATGTGTAGTTTCTAAACAGGTTGACGTATATTGTATTACTTACTTGACAGGCATACAGATTTCCAATGTCAATAAACACTATTCCAGATATCCAGTGTTATTTGCGACCAATTCCTCGCATGTCGAGCCATGTCGAATTTACTCAACACCGGTGGCGCCACCTCACGGTGTCTGTATTATCGCGTCAACGGCAAAGCCACTAAAGTACTGACCTCACGCGGACAGTTTGTAAAGAGGGATATATTTAGAAATCGAGTATGAACATGTTTTTTTGACGGATTATTGACAAAAGGCGTGTCCAGAAAAAAGACAAAAAGGACCATGAGTGATCAGCCCCCATCGTCACCAACTGAGAGCTACACCCAACAGCGTGATCGCGTGTGGTTGTGATTTGAGTAGACTATGCAGTAGTTATTTTATTTTAGTGACTGTTATTGGGTTAAGGTTCATATAGAGTGAAGTAGTTATTTTCGTCCCGCATTTTGTGTGCCTGCTGTAATGTTGAAATTAAAACGTTGAATTGTTATTTTACTCTTACTTCAAGTACTTTTGAAAGTTACTTTTACTTTTTACTCAAGTAGTTTTTTTTAATGTAGGCGGCCTACTTTTACTTTTGCATAAGTAATTTTGAGGTGAGTTATTTGAAATTTTACTCAAGAACAAAATAAAAGTAGTTCAGTGAACACTGCGGATTTAAAGCGTTACCCAACATGGCTGTTACGGTCGGTAAACAACAACAACTACACTCATCTTCCGTCCGTGATCTTGGGGTTATATACGATCAACACATATAAGTAAGACCCAACACGTAACATTAAATTCCTTATGCCGAACTGGATAAGTAGTGATTCGGGTTTCGCCATCCACGGAAGTGACCTTAGATCAAAGGCTTTTTCATTTTTTATAAGTAGAATTCCTACGTTTTTTAGCAGTATGATTATAGTAAACGTCAAAGTGATTGATGGGGGTCATGAGAAAGAGGGTGTCGCCATCTACTGAATAATGAGGAAATAGATAGGGTGATTATCGACCTCTAGTGACTAATCAGGTACTAATTAATTAATTAATTAAATACTAATTAGTAACAAATGAGTAGCGCATTCACTAGAGGGAAGCACTAGCAATAACTAAAAGGTTATGTAATGGTTATGAGTAGCGCATTCACTAGAGGGTAGCACTAGCAATAGCTAATGGTTATGTAATGGTTATGTCGTGTGCTGACATCTAGTGACTAATCTTCCCCTAGTGACTGAAAAGCGACGATGGTGGTGCATATAGGCGACCGTGACGTTGTCGGCGCACCAGATGTTGCTATGGACGGAAAGTGGAAGCACCCTTTTACGTGTATAGTGTCCGGCCCTACGGGGTGCGGGAAGACTACTTTCGTTGTACGCCTGTTAAAGTTTGCTTCGTGTATGATTTCGCCGCCACCGGAGAAAATTCTGTGGTGTTACGGCCAGTGGCAGACCGCTTACGACTCTATGGCCGGCGTAGAATTTGTAGACGGTTTGCCGGATCCGTCGCTGCTGGACACCAAAACGAGGACGCTTCTAGTGCTCGATGACCTGATGTCGGAGACTGATAGTAGCGTCACGACTTTGTTTACTAAAAAAAGTCACCACTGCAACGCGTCCGTCGTACAGCTTTTGCAGAATCTCTTTCCGAAAGGGAAAGAAAATCGCACAATCAGTTTAAACGCGCAGTATATGGTCCTCTTCAAGAGTCCCCGGGACGCTGGACAAGTAGGCCACCTGGCGAAGCAGATGTACCCGGGTAGGGTCAACTACATGGTGGAGGCGTACAAAGATGCCACGTCGGCCGCCTACGGTTACCTCCTGGTGGATCTCAAACAGGAAACGCCGGAAACCATGCGCCTGCGTACGGAAATTTTCCCCGACGACCCCGTTCAGTACGTCTATGTGCCGACGAGACTATAAAAAAGGCGGGAGGCGCCGCGGCCGCCGTCATTCGGCAGGATGACAGAGCGCGTGAAGAGGCACATCCTTGCCCTGCAGCTGTTGCGCCGCTACAAGGGGAATACGAATCTGAGAAAGGCGGTAATCACTCACGCGGACGCCGACCTCATCTGCAGTCTGGCCGACTGCGCGTATAACATTCTGCGAGGGAACGTGAAATTGACGCCGAAAAACCGAAAAGTGCTGTTAAAGTACAGGAACAATTTGCGCAAGTTAGCGTCGAAAAAAGTAGCCATCAAACGGAAGAGGGCCGTCCTGCAGACGGGTTCGGGCGCGTTTCTGACGGCGCTGCTGGCGCCGTTGGCGAGCACCTTTCTCCCCCTCCTCAGGCAGGCTTTCGGTTGATGCAGCACGCGAAGAAGATGGCGCTGGTAGACCCCCGGTTGGTGGAGCGACTACTTCCGTTACTATCGCAATCGACTACGACCACGTCGCGTGTGATGAGTAGCCTGGACGGCGATATGAAAGCCGTTCTCGAGCGTGCAGATTTATCCGAAGGCGAAAAGGTGGTGGCGTACAATCAACTGCTGAGTCGTTACAACGCCATGGAGGCGTCTCGCGCGCAGCAGCCGATGCGCGTGTCCGTAGTGAAGAACGAGTCGTCGTCCGATCAGCCGCCGCCGCCGCCGCCGCCACCTACGGCTGATCAATTACCGGGGAGATGGAGAGCGAGGTCGTGAAGAGCGTACCGAAAGTGCTGAAAGAAAAGGCCCGCCTCCTGTTGACGCGACTGAAGGCCGACCCGCTGATTCGCTGGAACGATCGAGCGGAGCTCGTGTACGACGGTACGCCTATCGCCGGAAGCAATATGGTAGATCTCGTGAACGATCTCATGCGAACGCGTAAGAGGGCCCCCGCGCCGGTTGGCTGGGAAGCGTTCGGCGACCATATAAGGCGCCTGAACGTCCCTATGGAATTCGTCGGCAACCCCCAGCGTCGGGCGTATATACAGCGCGAGCAGAAGCGAAAGGGGCGCACTCGGTCCGTCGAGCGCGAGCAGAAGCGAAAGGGGCGCAATCGGTCCGTCGAGCGTATGCCGTGGTCCAGCTTTTAGCCCGCCCCCCGTAGAGGATGCCCGCCGCCCGAAGATCAGTACTCGTCGTCGTCGTAGCCGTCGTAATTGCGGCGGTCATCGTAGCCGCCCTCTTGTTCGCCGTATCGTCGTCGGCGCCGCGCGCTCCATGGCGGTGGTGCCCCGGCGGACTCGTGGTGCGCAACGAGAGCGCCAACAACGCGACGGCCTACTGAAGCGCGCCTACTTCGACCCGAAACGGGCAGGCAGTTATGGCGGCGTCGACGCGTTGCGCCGGTCGGCCGCGTTGCCCAAGCCGGTCGTCGGGCGGTGGCTGGCGGCACAGGACGCCTATACGCTTCACAAGCCGGTTAGGCGCCGATTTAAGCGACGTCGCGTTATCGTGGGCGGTCGAAACCAGCAGTGGCAAGCCGATCTCGTCGACGTGGCTAAACTGAAAAACCACAACGACGGCATAGCGTTCTTATTGACGGTCATCGACGTCTTCTCGAAGCGGGCGTGGTGCGTTCCGTTGAAGCGCAAATCCGGTCCGGCGCTCGTCGCGGCCTTCGAGGGGCTGCTGTCGTCGTCGCCGCCGCACGTCCTGCAGACCGACAAGGGGACGGAGTTTCTGAACAGGCCCCTTCAGGCGCTTTTGAGGGCGCGCGGCGTCCACCATTTCGTGACGCACAACGAGGAGACGAAGGCGAGCGTCGTGGAGCGATTCAATCGTACGCTGAAGACGCGCATGTGGCGGTACTTTACGAAGCATCAGACGCTGAGGTTCGTGGAGCCGTTGCAGGACTTCGTGCGGTCGTACAACAACGCCTACCATCGAAGCATCGGTAGGACGCCGGCGAGCGTCGACGCGTCGAATCAGGAGAGCGTGTGGCAGCGTCTGTATGGCGGCGGAGGAGGGTGTCAAAAAAGCAAGCCGAAACTGCGAGCGGGGGATCGCGTACGCATCAGCAAGGCGAAGGGCGTCTTCAAGAAGGGGTACATGCCTAACTGGAGCGAAGAGCTTTTCACCGTCGTAGATTCGCACCCGACCGACCCTCCTGTTTACCGACTGATGGACGACGCCGGCACGATACTGGACGGCACCTTCTACGGGCTGGAGCTACAAAAAGTGATCGTTGAGAAGGACAAACTATATCGGGTGGAAGCCGTTCTACAGAGACGTCGTCGACGACGCGGTAAGGGCGAAGAGGTGCTCGTCAAATGGTTCGGCTATCCGGCCTCGTTCAATAGCTGGATCGACGCCAAGGAGCTCGTGGACTATAAGGGCTGATGACGACGCGCTGTTGGACGGAATACGCAGAGCGCTGGAGACTTTCTTCCGACGTCCGGCGCCGCTACCGTTGTCGCTGCGACCGATGCTATCGACGTCGCCCGCAACGTCGGCGAACTCGCTCTATGATTTATCTGCGTGACCTATAAGGGATGACGACGACGCGTTGGATGCGCCACGCGGGGTGCTGGCGACTGCACGAGGCGGGGCTGTGCAACGGCTTTTCGTTTTTTTTTGTAAGGGGACCGTGCTGTATTAGTAGACTGCCGAGGAGAAGAGAGCCGCGCCACCAACACCGCCGTCGCCCCCACGCCCGTCGACGAACTCGCTCTATGGTGTGCCTGCGCGGGTAAAGGAACGGCGCCGTAGCGTCGGACGGCAGTAGCGCGATGTGTGCGGACGAGACGACAGCAGCAGCAGCAGTAGCAGCCAATGCAGAAGCCGCCCACCGCCGTCGACTCAGGCGCATTTGTCGCTACACCCGTCGACGCCTCATGCGTCTCTGTGGGTGCGCCCGATGCCGTCGACGCCTCCTCCGTCACGAGCGTTCCTTGGCGTCTCTGCGGCAACGAATGCCCTAAGGCCGAGATCGTCTTCCTGTGCCAGATCGTCGTCCTGTACACGGTGATCGTCGTCAGTATATACAATCTAACGCGCGGCACGGCCGACTCCAACCTGTGGACGGCGCTGCTGAGTAGTTGCCTCGGCTACCTACTGCCGAGTCCGTCTATGAGGAGGCGCGATGGCGTCGTCGTCTGACTTTTACGTCACGTTGCCGAGCAACGCGTCTATGAAGGCGCACCCCGAAAACACGTTGACGCACTACACGACGAATCTGCCGCAGCGCGTCGACCTGTCGGGGGAGTGGGAATGCGGCCTGGTGTCGCTACAGTACACGCATAGCTGGTACAATGTGAGGCCGGTGGACGCCTACTTCTTCGTGGCGTGCGAGAGGGGGGAGGTGGGCTTTTTCACCACCGAGGACGGGGGAAAAATTGCCCGTCAGGCCAACATTCCGCACGGCTTTTACAGCAACGCCAAAAAGCTGATGCGCAAAATCAACGAGGCGTTGGCGAAACTGAGCACCGACACGGTCAAGGTGCGAATAGTGTACAGCGCCATCACTAATCGGATGACGTTGCTTCTATCGCCGGGCGTCGAAATTAACATGCCGCGGGACGGGCGCCTGAGCCGGATACTAGGCTTCGAGTCGGACTATATCGCGAGTTACGGGACGCCCGCGGACGGCGGCGCCCTGCCCCCGGGGTACATGTTCGAGTGCGAGGCGCCCCACCCGGTGGACCTGAGCGGCGGCGTCGACACCCTGTTCGTGTACGCGGACATCGTGGAGACGCGCATCGTCGGCGACGTATTCGCCCCCCTCATCCGAGCCGTCCCCGTCCACGGGTTGAACGGCAGCATCGTATCGAACATCTTCGACCGCGTCCAATACGCGCCGCTCCTGCGGCGCCAATTCGATTCGATCGAGATAGATATAAGAGACGACCTCGGTCAGTCGATACCATTCGAGAACGGAAAAGTCGTGACGACGCTTCACGTCCGACGCCGCAAGTCGAAACTGTTCTGACGATGACGCGAAACGTGTACGAGGACTACTACACGCGGCAGGTCGGCGGTGGCCTGCCGGTGTTTGTAGGCGCCCGAGCGCAGCGGGGTCACGGACTGGGTAATCTCTTCGGCAGCCTGTTTCGAAGCGCCATGCCGCTTATCAAGAGAGGGGCCATGGCGCTGGGCAAGCGCGCGCTCAAGACGGGCGTGCGCGTGGCGCAGGACGTCGTCGCCGGCGGCAATCTGAAACAGGCGGTAAAGAGGCGCGCGAGGGAGGCGGGCGCCGACCTTCTCGACGGCCTGCTGAATAGGCCCCCGCCGCCGAAAAAGCGACGACGACGCATAAAGCCGCCCGGCAAGCCGGCCAGCAAGAAGAGGCGCCGTCGAAAGAGGCCGAGCGACGACGTATTTCCCGCGTAGTAGTAGTAGTGCATCGGTGGTAGTCGTAAAGAGCTTTACCTCGGCGGGGTACATAAGGCCGACCGGCAAGGCGGCGCCTGACAGTAAGGGGAGGCGCCGTCGAACGAAGCAGACGTAGTAGGATGGCGTTCGTGCATCGGCAGTCGTGCGAGGGCGTAAAGTCCGAACTGGACCTGTTCAGCGTGCCGACGACGCAGACGAGCATCGAGAGCGGCCAGTGGATCGATCACCAGCCGCTGACGGCCCTCGACGCTGGCGGCCCTATCGAGTTTCTCATTCCGGGATCCGGAGACGACTATCTGGACCTGTCGTCCGTTAGACTGTACGTGCGCGCCAAGGTGGTGAAGGGGGACGGTACCGCGCTCGCGAACGACAGCGTCGTGGCGCCCGTCAACAATTTCCTGCATTCGATGTTCAGTCAGGTCGACGTGACGCTGAACGGCACGCTCGTGACGCCGTCGTCGAATACGTACCCGTTTCGGGCCTACCTCGAGACCCTGCTCAGTTACGGGCCCGACGCCAAAAAGTCGCAGCTCGAGGCCGACCTGTGGTGCAAGGACACCGCCGGGCGCATGGAGGCGACCAACAACAACAACGGCGGGTTCGCGCATCGGCACGATTTCGTACACGAAAGCCGCGAGTTCGACATGATAGGGCGCCTGCACGTCGACGTGCTCATGCAGAACCGGTGCCTGGTGAACGGCGTCGACCTGAAGATGCGACTGGTGCGCAGCAAGGACGCCTTCGCGCTCATGGGCGACGTCGCCGATCCGGGGTTCAAGATCGTTCTGCTGGAGGCCTACCTGCAGGCGCGCAAGGTCAAGTTGAACCCGGCCGTCCAGCTCGGCCACATCAAGGCGCTGACGCACGGGACGGCCAAGTATCCGATGCGCCGCGTCGACTGCAAGGTGTTCTCGATACCGCAGGGTACGATGTCGCACACGCACGAGAACGTCTATCTGGGGACGCTCCCGAGACGCGTGTTCATGTGCCTGATCGACAACGACGCCTACAACGGGGCCTACGATAAAAACCCGTTCAACGCGAAGCACAACGACATAAACTTCTTCGCCCTCTACGTCGACGGACGCCAGGTGCCGAGCAAGCCGCTGCAGCCGGACTTCGCGCATCGGCGCTACATCCGAAGCTATATGAACCTGTTCGCCGCGACGGGGAAGGCGTACGAGGACGAGGGGTTCGATGTGACGCGCGGCGAGTTCGGCAGCGGCTACACCATATTCGGCTTCGACCTGTCGCCCGACTGCTGCGACGGCGAACATTTCAACGTCGTGCGTACGGGGAATCAGTGTATCATATTTTTATCTGCCACGCCATGGTAACCAGATAATTTTATAAATGTTCATGGAGTGGTTTTATATTAATAAAATTCTTATTTTTTGCTTTCCAAACTACTTCATCGACATTTAGGTATTTTGTCTTTTCGTGTACAACAGTAAAACATACGTATTAATTAAATATTTCATATGAGGCAAAACCACACCACCGGTATTTCTTAGATTGTCTGGTTACTTATTGGGCAATTGCAAAAAGGAACACAATGGGACTGAGTCAAACTATTTATTTTATATCCAAAATTCCATAGAACAGAGCTGGGATTTCCAAGTTCTGCCTTTCAAATGGCTGTTCCTGACATAAAGAGACTTCGAGTGAACACCGATGTATGTCGTAAGTGATCTTCTTTTAATAAAGCATAATAAATACACTTAAGATACAAAATAACCAAGATACAAAATAACCAAGATACAAAATAACCCATTCAAGTGTCACACCTTCAGTTATTTCAATTTATGTTGGCTTCTTGACATCACAATGCAGCAATCTTCTTATCACCTGTTTCTCTTCTCGTGCACAATCACGCCTTGTTCCTACATATCACTGATATACGTCGATCACGCGGCACAACATTCCCACGAAAATGTGATTGCTCCGCAGCAAGGATTTCATGTGTGTATTCATATCTTGCCCGATCTCTGAAAGCACAACACAATCATTATATATCTTCATTCCTATATAACACTGATATACGTCGTTTCCTTGGCACAACATTCCCACGAAAGTACGATTGTTCTGCGGCAAGGATTTCATGTGTGTATTCGTATCTTGCCCGATCTCTGAAAAACACAATATCTTATTTGGATTAACAGAGTTGTAACTAAAGAGAATATGGATACTGTACTATGTTCCATAGAGTACAGAAGGTCCACAAATCTTGGCAAACCCAAAACACATATAGGACTCAAAATAAAAAACTCAGAATTTTGGAGGTACAAGTAGCCAGGGTACATTCAATGCCGGTAAAAATGTGAAATTCTGTGCAATTTACAAATGAGGCAGTCCGATTTGAAAATATGTCTCATAAGTGGTGTACATGCTGCATACATTTGTCGAACATGTTTGCATCTAAGAGTTGGATACAGACCGGAATTTTGTTCAACCCATCATTTTCATCACAATTTTGGAGAATGAGCACTGAATGTAATTTTTCAAAGGCAAATCAGTGACATTTTATTAACAGAAAATTACTGTTTTCTTGTCACATATCTTTAGTGCTGTCAAATGAAAATTTTTGCTCAGTTATCTAATAATTGACCCGATCTGCTTTGATCACACATAAATCTCACATGGGAAGGGAAATAATATCACAATCAAATTGACAAATTTCAGCGGTATAAATTAATCAATAAACAGTTAGACACTCTGTGACTTTGTAGAGATATTAGTTTCATGGTGTAAAGAGTAATGATGATAATTATGGAACGATATTAGGGCCATAATTCCACAATGCTACATTGTCGAATTGTGAAATTTGATTATTCATTTATGCTGTCATTGTTAAATTGTGTATTTGATTATCCATTTACGCTGTCATTGTGCAAGATTGCTATCAAATAATTCACTAGAATGTTGTTTGGTCAAATATGTATGGTCAAATACGTTTGGTCGAAAACGTTTGGTCAAATATGTTTGCATACAAAAGTCTGCAAAAACATGTTTGCACAAAATGTCTGCTTAACTAAGCACTTGCTAACCTAAGCTAAGATTGTGCTGCCCCCTAGCAAACTAAACCAACTTGCAAATACTGAAGTATCCCTTACATTTTTGGAATGTAATAGTAATTTTAAATTAGTAATGTGATACTTCGCGAATAGCATATAGTTCTGTGATTAAACAACATCAAAAAATATGAAAGTGAAGCAACCTGGGGGCACCCGGGACCAACCGCGATCATGGGCAGGCCGAGCCGCCGCCACCACCCCCACTATTCCGGTCACCTAGCTATTCAGGAATACAGTGCAAAATGACCAGACTGCCCATAGGTTACTCCTGCTCTTATGGCCAATTATATGGTCATTCCTTAAAATTGCATGTTATCATCGACTTATGTGAAAAAAGTTCATGTAATATGCTTGAGTTGAGGAAAGTGATATATAGTGTATGAGGCTTGATGATTCAATGGAGATTTAAATTTAAAAGACTCACCATCTCAGAATGTAACTTTAATAACAATGATGAGAATGATACATAATAGATAATTGCATAGCACTTGACCAGCACCTAAAATCATTGTACGGTAATTTGTGTAGTGCCTAAAGGATGTCAAAGTCCAAAGACACTTTTATGTTTGCAATTTGCAACCCCCTGTACATGAAATATGGAAAAAAGCCTGCCGCCCCCCAGAATAAAGCCCCCCCGGAAGGAATCCCACCCGAAAAAAAAACGTCCCGGAAAGAAGCAAGGAATAAAAAATCTTGTGGTTTTATTCCAGTCGTTCAAGACGTTATACAATGAATAAAGCTGTTTTCCGGGCAGGCTTGTCCGTACCCCATAACCCACCCCGCACACACACACACACTCACGCACACACACGAACATGCACACATAATATATATATGTATATATATAAAATATATTATATATAGTTATATAAATAATATATATATATATAAACCTAATTTATGCCACAAAGAATGTTTTCTTTTTGTTAATGTGTTTATTAGCTTGGTTCATTTTTAAATGAGTTCCTTTGCTGTGATGTACTTAACATTTTAATTATAACTCTCATAGAGAGCAGTTTTTATAAAATAAATTTTAATATAATACTTTTCGCCAAAATAAATTAAATCATTAAAATAACAAATAGACACATCTATGGTTTATTTGAGTGCAATGATTCTTGTAGATTGACAGACTACATAACAAGTCTAAAAGTATAATCGTCCTCGGGAATTCTGGAACGTCGCCCACAACTCGGACCTAGCCTGTGGGATGTGGCGGCAACTCGGCCTATCCGTGATCGTAGTTGGTCCCGCGCGCCCCCGGGTTGCTTCACTTTCATATATTTTGATTACTATTATATTCCAAAAAAGTAAGGGATACTTCAGTATTTGCAAGTTGGTGTAGTTCTCTAGGGGGCAGCACAAGCTTAGCTTAGGTTGGCGAGTGCTTATTTGAGATTTTTTGTGCAAACGTATTTGAGCAGACTTTTATGTGCAAACTTATTTGACCAAAAGTATCTGACAAAACGTTTTCAACCAAATGTATTTGACCATACATATTTAACCAAACAGCATTCTAGTGAATTATTTGACAACTATCTTGCACGATGACAGCGTAAATGGATAATCGAAAGACACAATTCGACAATGACAGCGTAAATGAATAATCGAAAGTCACAATTCGACAAAGTAGCATTGTGGAATTATGGCCCTAAAAATATTGTTCCATAGATAATAAGATAATGTCTTTCGTGGGAAAATCCTTGGAAACCAAGTTGAGAGGTGCATCACAACATTATTAAACACACTATGTCAACACTATAACAACAATGATTGCTTATCAGGCAATTGTTATTAACATATTTCATGCATGTCCCTACTTGCAAACAATGTGTGTGTATACTGGGCACCTTAATATGTCTTTATCTTCTGTAGTTTCTGCATTTACAGTTTACATTTAATAACTATGTTACAATTCATTCTGTTGCTAGTCTGAATATACTTTCCACCAGAAAGTCCACATTAGTGCATCATTACGTGAATAGATACGTCATGTTAATGCTAGCAGTGTGTATATGTTAAAAAATAAAACTGACAGCTATCTGGGGAGGGCGGGCTATACGTAGTTGGAAAATTGTTGGATTTTCGATAAGCCAGAGGCTTCCTTTGTTTGCATGCCTCCTGGAGCTTGTAGCTCTGGACGGCAATCTGGTTAAATCTTGTCTCAAGAGAACCTCACCTCATTACATAGAGTGATCTCTGCTTCAGAAGAACATCGCCGTATTTGGACTTGTCTTTCTCATTGACAAATCGCATGATGCTGGAGGAGAGCAGGCACATGCCGGCTATCGTACTGCCACAAAACTGCAAACAGATCAACTAGACAACTCCACCAACCATCCTGCATACCATCATAACCATACAAGCACATACACAGGCAAGTACAATTAAAAGTATTAACATAAATTACACAATTTCAAATACTATTCAAAAATTTGAAAACATGTATCATTCATACCTATATACAGTGTATGTTGCTATTTAAGGTGTAGCAAATGTCTGATACAGCGTATTTGAATTTGTTTAAACAAAATACATATTTTCTCAGTGAATGGGATCCCTACATCAGTGCAGTGCATCAGTTCCAGAGTCAATGACTCGTATGACTGCCAATGATGAAAGCCAAAAGGAAGCCACAGACATAATTATGGGAATGCTGAGTGCAAAAATGAAGACCAGGATTGGATTTTGGAATGTGAGTATGTATCATGTATGAAACTGGAAAACTGGCACAGATAACCACAGAAAAGAGACGATACAGCCTGCACATCCTTAGAGTGAGCGAAAACAGGTGGACCAGATCGGGAAGACTGACAACAGCAACAGGAGAGACGGTGCGGTACTCTGGAAGAGACAACAAACAGCAATGCGAAGGTGTAGCTGTTCTCCTGAAGAAAAGGGTGGAAAAGTCACTGCTGGAGTGGAAACCTGTCAGCAGTCATCTGATGAGAGTTCAACCGAAGGGGAGACATGGAAACATCCTCCTCCTCCAATGATATGCACCGACCAATAATGGAGAGGATGAGGACAAGGACGCTTTCTACCAAAGCCTTCAAGCAGAAGTGGACAGGTCACCACGCCATGACGTCACAATTGTCATGGGACACCTGACTGCAAAAGTTGGAAGTGACAACACCCACAATGACAGGGTAATGGGAAGGAACGGATGTGGCATTATGAACAACAATGATGAAAGACTGGTAAACTTTTGTGGCATGAACAATCTTGACATTGGAGGGACCCTTTTCCAACACCCTGACATCCACAAACTGAATTGGTGTTCACCAAACAGAAGGGACCGTAATCAGATTGACCATCTGATGATCAATGGCATGTGGTGCCACTCTCTACTAGACGTGATAGTGAAGCAAGGAGCAGATGTCAGAAGTGACCACCATCTGGTCACAGCTTACATCAAGCTAAAACTGAAAAGTACAGGACACCAAACAATGGATAACAAAAGATATGATGTTGAGAGGTTCAGGGATCCTGCAGTGAAGAAAAGCTTCATTCTTGAAGTGAAAAACAGATTTCAAGTTCTGAGCAGCCTTGAAGAAGAAAACGACTCCACAGAAGACATTGACACAACCTGGAGCCAGATAGCCTCCATCTACAACAAGAGCAGTGAAATCAGCTTAGGACATAGGCAGAGGAAGAGAACAGTCTGGATAACATCAACAACATTGGAAGCCATCAACAACAAAAGAGCAACAAAGAAGAAGCTACTGGAAACAAAATCAGAAAGATTAAAAGAAAGATATAGCAACATAGAGAAGAACATCAGGTCAAAAGACGTGTGCGAGCAGACAAGCAAGCTTACATGGAAGACTTGGCAAAACGGGCGGAAGAAGCAGCAGAGAGAAATGAACAAGGAACTGTGTTCAAATAACCAAGATCATTAGTGGGAAATGTACTACTTCCAGTACCCAAATTAAAGACAAACAAGCAAATCTCCTCACGACAGAGAAGGAGCAAGAAACTCAGTGGATGGAACACTTCAGAGAAGTACTAAACAGGCCACCACCAGAAAAGGATGCTATTATAGAAGAAGTAGAACTGGAGATAAACACAGATACTCCCCATAGAGCAGAAATCATTACACATCCTAGAACCCTTGTTCACAGTCATCTGGGAACGGGAGCAGGTACCAACAGAATGGAGCAACGGAGTGATTGTCAAGATACCTAAAAAGGGGGCCGTTAGCGACTATAACAACTGGCGAGGGATCACCCTTCTGTCAGTACTAAGCAAGATCCTATGCAAGATCATCATGCAGCGGATCACAGAGACTATAGATGCAAAACTATGGAAGGAACAGGCTGGGTTTCGCAGAGGAAGAGGATGCTCTGACCAGATTGTTACACTGAGGAACATCATCGAGCAATGTTCAGAGTGGCAAAGACAACTGTACATAAACCTTAAAGATTTTGATAAAGCTTTTGATAGCATTACAGAGACTGCCTCTGACGCATTCTCAGATCATATGGAATACCACAATGCATCGTCAACATCACCAAAGCTTTCTACACCAACTTCACCTGCAATGTTGGAACCAGCGATCTTCACTTTGAGGTTAAGACAGGTGTGAGACAGGGCTGTGTTATGTCAGCTGTCCTTTTCAATGTTGTCATCAACTGGATCATGCGATGAGCAACAGAAGATGTACCAAGAGGGCTTCGCTGGACTCCCTTTTCTGTACTAGAGGATCTGGACTTTGCCAATGACTTTGCTCTTCTGTCCCACACTCACAAACACATCCAGGAGAAGACAACCCGCCTAAGCAGATTTGGCCGTCAGATTGATGTGCGAATCAGCCAGAAGAAGACAAAAGTCATGACCCTGAATGTTAACATGCCAGCCTCAGTGAAGATGGACAATAAGGACCTTTCCCACACTGAAACATTCACTTACCTTGGAATTGTCATTAGCCAAGATGGAGGAGCTGGCATAGACATCCGCAACAGACTGAACAAGGCACGGAATGCCTTCATGTGTCTACTTGCAGATTGCCGATCAGCATAGTACAGCACAATGACAAAACTCAGAATTGTCCAGAGTTGCGTGCTGTCAACATTGCTGTATGGGGTGGAGTGCTGGAGAATGACGTAGCAGAACCTATCCAAACTGTCAACCTTCCACATGAAGCCTCAGAAAAATCCTCAGGATCTTCTGGCCAAGAACCATATCCAACCAGGAGTAGCTTGCCCAATGCCAGCAAGAGGACATGCCCGCCATCATTCAAAGAAGGTGCTGGAGGTGGATTGGACATGTCCTTCGCATGGATGCTGACGCCATCACAAAAACAGCTGTCTGGTGGATGCCAGAAAAGAAGCAGAAACATGGGCACACAAAGAAAACATGGAGGAGAACAGTAGAGGCGGAGCTGAGGGAAATGAACACAGCTGGGGCACCATAGAGTGAATGGCCGGAGACAGACAGAGGTGGAGGAACTTTGACACTGCCCTAAACTCCAGAGGGCATAATGGACTGCAGCAGCAGCATCAGTGCATGGGATGTCCTGCATCAGTGAATGGGATCTCCTGCATCAGTGCATGGGATCTCCTGCATCAGTGAATGGGATCCCTTACATCAGTGAATGGGATCCCTTACATCAGTGAATGGGATCCCTTGCATCCGATAGCAATTTAAATACTTTTCATTCACATACAATACACCTGACTAAACATCTCCAAATACAAAGATCATGCACATGCATCATACCCGGACACTGTCAACATGCGCCTTGATGTATCCAGTAGGCATCAAGTCAAGCACATGTACGTAGGCAATGTGGGTGGCATCTGGTGAAAAGACCAAGTTTCGCACACGTTCGATTATGACCTTGTTCTTTGCTGACCATCGCTTTCGCTCCATCTCTCGGTAGCCGTGTATTGCCTGCAATAAGACAAATGTTAACTACTGTACTGTTAGCTGTGAATCACCTGCAAGAATACTTATTCAGCATAACAGGAATGGTAACAGTCTAGTGCTCAGCTGATTCATGTAGGACTTCAAGTAAGAAAATAGTTTTCAACCTGCAATACATCTAAGGTTTCACTTAAATTGTTTTTGGTCATTATTGCATAGATGCTGACCAGGAAGTCAAAATTTATACTGAAACAGTCATTTACATGGCAATTTTGTATAGCAGATGGTGTTTTTTAAATGTTCAATAATCGAATATTTTACTCAAAATTACATTTCTAACGATTAAATCTACCTATAATTGAGCATGTGTGTGTGTGTGTCACTGTATATATTAATGTTGTCCTTATAGGTGTCATGTTGAGTACCAAATGTTCAGACTTCATTGTGTTTGCTTACCCTTCTTCAACCTCTACTATTAATTGGCATGGTCCATTTTCAGACAGTAACGCCAGTGAGAGTTTAGAGAATGAGATCTCTGCTCAGAGTAACTCAGTGAGTCCATGACCCTAAACCCATAGGCCTAGATGGTGGGAACGGTTGGTTTGGGTTTGCAGTAAATGCCCACAATCATCAAGTTGATTACTCTGGGAGTTTAGAGAATGAGATCCCAGCTCAGTGAGTCCACGTTTTTCCATTTCTCTGCAAAGAAACTTCTTCCCCTGGCATAGGCACCAGATAGAAGGGACTAACAGCTTAGCCTTAAGTTATAGCGTCTTTTCCTAAAGATACAGCCTACGGGCAACGACCAACGTAGTCGTAGCCGTAGGGTGAATGAAATTGGCCAAGTTTTGACACAATGGCCGAACTAGTACTGAACCACCACCCGGAGGCACCACGATTCAAAACCTGGTTCCTCCAAATGACAGTCCAGCACTCTAACCACTCGACCACTGCGCCCCATGGGTAATAATTGCCTAGTTGCCTAGTCTAGTCTCAAAATTGAAGATGCGTACGTACATCGTCCCAATGATCTTTCTCATATCTAAGTCGTTTTAAATGTGGCTCTACTTCATCGAACAAAGACATTTCTTCCTCTTCGGTTATGAAATTTTGATACACTGCAATGTTTCCTTTGAGTATTTCTGCCGTTTCTGTGTCGCTGGCTTCGAGAACATCTTCTGGCGGCGTCGGCGTTCGTTTCTCGATTTTTTCAGATCCGTCCGTGTTAGTGTTTACCTGCATGACAGCCGGCACGCAACTACTGGTGCCAGTTGAAATCATTTTTCTTGACAACTGACAACATCTCATCTGTAGTATGCGAGCGTATCTCATGCTTTGAATTCCGAGAACCATTGTGCTATACAAATTATTAGTAGATTTTCCGCGTACTGCGAGCTATTTGAAATAGTTTATGCACACAAGTCTTCGTAAGGTCAGACGGAAACCATGTTGGATTACAATGATTTGTGGGATACATCTTCGGGGGGTGGCCATGACTTCCGGGAGGACGCTTTCCGGAACGACGCGTGCAGTGCTGTGTTTCCTTGACAACAGTGAGAGCCACTACAGTTGATCAATTCGAAGCAAAGCAGTGCAGCATTCACGCAGCAAATCTACGATTGTGTGATGCTCTCGGGAGTAAGTATTGTATTTATATGTTTCCGAGTAGTTGTGTCTGTTGTCACTATTGCAATAAACGAATTATCCGAATTGCGGGTGATTGTACAGAATAATTTGAGCCGATTTTAGACGGTCAGCTAGCTCTGGCCTAGGCCTAGGCCACCGTTTAGCAAACTGTGGCCCGCGAGGCAGCAGGCCCGCGAGACCTGCGTTATTGTCAAATTGTCAAGTATAATTAACAGACATGATTATGTTCTATCATTCTTACAGGTTCTTACAGGTCCTCTTCTGGCTTTTAGGCTGTGATGCCTCTTACGCCAGCTCTGATGTTTGTCGTCAAACTATATGGTGCGCATGCGTCTGACGAGTTGTTCCATAATAGGGGTGGGGCTGTGTAATCGAGCTTAATTGGGTGGTTTTTCCATAATTTGTCTAATTTTCCCTCGAAGGACTGAACTGATGGAGCCTCTACCACAGACTGTGGGAGGCTGTTCCATACGTCCGTGCATCGGTGTATAAATGAATTTTTTTTTATGTTTAACCGACAACGTCCTTTGAATATTTTTAGGTGATGTCCTCGCGTACATGATTCAGTATCCCTCAAAGTTATAAAGTTCGATGTCACAGCTGTATCATATTTGTCTGTTAAAATCCTATACATTTCAATCATGTCTCCTCTGAGGCGACGATATGACAGAGTTGGTAATTTTAGTCTTTGCAGACGTTCATTGTATTCAAGATCTTTAAAGCCTGGAATTAATTTGGTTGCTCTACGCTGAACATTTTCAAGAGCTGTAATGTGTTTCATTAAGAATGGAGCCCATACTTTATTTGCATATTCAATATGTGGGCGGACGAGAGATTTAAAAACAGTAGAAAAACATTGTTCATCCATGTAATCAAAAGTGCGACGAATTATCCCCATCATTGAATTGGCTTTATTAATTTTTTCCGACATATGTGCCTCAAAGTTTAGTGATGAGTCAAAAGTGACGCCAATATCCTTCACCTTATCCGTACTTGCCAGCGTTATATGATTAGGTCCCAGTGTGTAGCTGTCGTTTCTTATTGTTGATGATCCTACTCTCATATGGCTGCATTTGTCTGGGTCATCATACAACAGTGTCCGCGTTAATTGGCTTCAAGGGACACATTGACAAATATTTAGGCTATAGGGCGGAGGATTACGCGAGTCAACGTTTGACTGCCTTCCTCGTCAACTCATTGACTACTACGTAGAAGAGGAGGATTGAAGGTAAATTCAAGACAGAGCTAAGCCTATGGCTATGGAGTATGGTGCGGTTGGGGTGTTCGAATCTTCAATCTCCAAAATTCTTGCTGAGAACGACAACATTATGCAATTCAAGTCCATCAAATAATTTTGCGGCGAAGATGATGCGCATATCGAAGATGCCACCAAATATTTACCTGTGTGCTGGACAGCCTACAGGCCACTTTTACTTTAGTGAACAATTTACCAACTTTGCTGCTTATTGACAAGTTCGCTTACCGCTCAGCCTGATGTTATCAAATTTCTTGCAATCTTTTGGAGATGATAAGCTGCATTGCAGGAGAATCTCTAAGATGCAAAATTATAAAGGTTTGAAAGAAGAATATGTTTCACTGTAGTCTGTATATGAAAGACAACCTGGTGCTTTTATGAGCGATAAAAGTGCAAATTTTCAGCATTGCTTGATCGAGACAGCAGTTAATTTTTAGTTATATGGATGACGTCTTAAAAGATCATTTAGATATTTACGTAAGAAATGAGACACAAAATAGTCTTTCACCGGCAACCTAAATTTGATGTGTTTTAGACGTCGAAAAAGACATCTTTTAGATGTCAACATTTACTACTGTTGCCCACTGGGCTTGTACCATTGTAGTATTATTATTAATATGCTAACTTGGAGGCTGAGTAAGCGGATCTCCTCCCATTGGGCACACAACATCTTTTAGATGTCTTTTAGCAGTTAATTTTTGGTCATATGGATGACGTCTAAAAAAGATGTCATTTAGGCATCTATCAGACTTCTACATATTTACATAAGAAATAAGACGCAAAATAGTCTTTCACTGGCAACCTAAATTTGACATGTTTTAGGTGCCAAAAAAGACATCTTTTAGACATCAAAATATACCACTATTGCCCACTGGGACAGAAATGGTTGGTAGTTTTCAGCACTTTTTGTATGAACGATACCAGAATTCCCAACAAATAATAATACAAATTTATTTCAAACATAAAGGTACATAACAGTATACAATACATCCATAGTAAAGTAATTAAATATGTGCATAATTATAGAATGAATACCCAATAATGAATTATGCACAACTACAAAATAGTATATAATGCACCTATCCATGTTCTGTGTAATGCAGAAGTGGTATACTGTTAAGAGTGCACTGTACAGTTAAGTTGGTGGAAATAGACAACCTGCTCATTAAACTGTAAATGCATTTTCTAATACGAGTGTTACAACTGTCAACAACCGAAGTGGCAAACATGATACTTGCACTGCATCTCATAGGCAGGTTATGTAAGATCCTGCATGCATTATTGTAAGTTACAATGAAATGCTGAAATGACAACTTTCTATATTTAACCCATAATGAGCACAAATAAACATTACTACAATAGCAAGAGAATAACTTATTTTTAACTTGCTTAGAACAAAAGTAAAATTTTCTGAGCAAAAACATTGCACTTGCCATAAAGGCTCCCTTGTTTAGCTTTTACATCAGCTTCATCACACAGAGTATCAGTTATTATATGACCAAGATACTTATAAGACTTGATCACATTTAATAGAGTTTCCCCCATCAGTATATTTGTTACCTGACCTATCTTCATAGTATCAAAAAAACATTACTTGAGATTTTTGACTGTTAAACAATATCATTATTGCATCCATATGAATAGCTTGCATCAATAAACTTTTATAAGGTAATTAATGATGATGTTACTACTACAACAAACCATTGGTAGTTTCAAAAGTGACACACTGAGGTTATACAATAATGGGGCAGCATACCACCCAGTCTTACACCATTATTGAGAGAAAAGAAGTTCGAGAATACTGAGCCCCATCTTACACACAATGACTGATTGCAATACCACTGACACATTACTTTTATCATCCAATTTATAATGTAACTTAGTTATGTTGTATATTCCATTTAGAATTTTATTAATCTACTTTATTTAATTGTTCTATCAATTTTAATGTACCTATTTTACTTTTCAGCCTCTATGGCTGCCAAAGAAAATAAACTTATTTATAAGATCCCACACAGGGGATAAATGTGTAACCTGTAGTAGACTCACTAACTCTACAGGTAGAAAACTCTGAAAATAAACCACTCCTGTGTAAGCCCTAGATAGGGCTGTTTGGAGTTAAATATCATAAATCATAAGTTTGTACCTTTACCTGGAATTAGTTACAAGTTATACCAGTTGAACTTGTACCAGTACAAAACAGTCAACGAGTGGCAGACACAAGCATTCCGTGGATGCGTGCGTGCGTGTGTTCTCTATCTTAACGTTGACAAGTAAATGTAATTAAACATTTATTTTCATTGTTTCAGGCATCACATACAGTGTTTGTGAAGTGAGAGGACACCAGCCGAAGCCAAGATGTCTATTGCTATTGCACAACCCCGCCACATCTTTGGCCTGCGCAGCTCCATAGCAGGCAACATCGCCTTCCACGATGAGCAGACAATTGTCTACCCGTCTGGTGCCAACTGCATCCTATATAATACAGATGCAAAGAACCAGAGATTTATCCCTGGCTCTGAGAAGAGTGAAGGGATGACTGCTATGGTGGTCAGTCCCAATCGCCGTTACATCGCCATCGCTGAGAAAGGTGAAAAGGCGACGATCACAATCTACGACCTTCACTCTCTGCGCAAACGGAAGATTCTGAGTTCACCCGACATACAAACGACTGAGTTTGTGAGTTTGGCTTTCTCGCCGGACTCCAAGTACCTGGTTGCTCAAGGAGGGAAACCAGACTGGACACTGCTCTACTGGACTTGGGAGAAATCAAAGGTGATGGCGTCAACCAAGACAAGCAACCCGCAGACCAATGGTGCTATCTATCAGGTTTGTGACATTGTTATGAGTACGTACTGGATGTAAAGTGTCAGAAAAAATTGCATACAAGGTGCACAACAATAGTGTGTGGAAACATAAATACTTTATTTACAACAGGCTTTAACAAAAAGTGTCCAACTGGGTGTGTTTTTGCAGTTTGGGGTTGACCCCTAATTTACCACATGACTGTCACACAAAAGTTGTTTCATGTCGGTAAGATGCTGTACCTCCTTTGCTATTTAAATGAGTGTCTGTACCCTCTTCAGCATGTTGTCTGCAACCCTCCAACTGTCACAGGGTGTCAACGATTAATTAAATTTCAATAAAAGTTTGCCAAGATGTTGAATTATCTAACACAGTGTACAATGGAAAACGTAATAAAATCACATGCAAAAAAGGCTTTGCTGCTCTGACAACTTCCATTGAATACGTTTTCTTGTAAATACTTTAGCATGGTAACATTGTTATAAATGCAAATCAAAATTTATGCTAACAAGGAGTATAGTAGTGTAATTTTGGTCAAAGTTGGCTAAAGTGTTTGTGCACTGTAGTGTAAAGAACTAATCAAGTATCGGACAAAAAAGAGGTTTTACCAACTTGAAAGTACTTCCCACAACTAGATTTATATGCTACAGCTTCTGAATTTGAACTGATTTTCATGATGTTGCGCATGTTTTTTACGATTGTTGCAACTTGCGCAACATGTTTACAACTGATTGTTGGATGACTTACGGAATTTCAAACAATTGTTACTTTTCTTGTGTCCCATTCCTTCTGAGGGGTTCTGGATGAACCCCTGAAAGTGGGCCTACGAGAGGCAAAGTGTCTATGAGAAAAAGCTTAACATACATATCCACTTACAATAGCTCGGTTATAATATTAACTCACCTTAACGTCTTTGCAGGTTGCCTTCAACCCACAGGATAACACACAACTGTGTGTCGTTGGCAATGGTGTCTTCAAGTTGTTTCGCTACAGTGAAGGCAACCTGAAACAGTTTGCCATACAGAAGACAGAAGGACAGAAGAACTACTTGTGTGAGACATGGGTCTCGGATGAACGCGTCGTTGTTGGCACCGACACTGGGCGAATGATGCTCTTTGAGTCGGGTGAATTGAAACATGAATTCAACTTGTCTGGTATGCCCCATCACAGCCTTGAGAGTGACAGGTGAGAATGTGGCCCATTACTTTCAGCCCATTTTCTAAAGTCTGGTTTATGAAGAATTGGTGCAGGAATTAAACAGATGTTCTACACAGTGTAATGAATTTTGTACCATGCCACCTCGGATATTATACCAAGGATTTGAAGAGGACAAGTTATGAAATACTATTAGTGTTCATAAACTAGATCAACTGCAAAATGTCTGGGTTTCGATGCACACCAATATAATATTTTCCGTCAGAAATATGGATGGTTCCAAACATTGTAATTTCTTCCTCCTAGATTTTGCTCTTCTTGAGACCAAAAATGTTAGCTATGCTCCATCCTATCAGTCAGTACTGAAAAGTAAACTGTTGCACCATTAAAATCAATAGTCCAATGTGCTATTAAACATAACTATCGATAGTCTTTCTTTTCAAATTATACAGATTTATTATAAGAGATACCACTTTTTCATGTCAACTCAATTACAGTATATTGTATGGTGTTTTTGTAAAAATTATACTGTATATGTATATTTTTCATTTTTTGACAAATATTTCCTGTTACATTGACTATTTATTGTACATACACTATCGTTCCATCGATTAATGCAATGCATTGTATGTACAAACATTCATCGACATAGGCCATCACTCACATACACAGATACGTATATGCCACATCAAATTTCCAGTTCTCTTTATATAATTTGAATATGGGTTCCATGGCAACAGATTGGGCAGTGCTGCAGACACGCTGTCTATATCTTCCGGGCCACCACACATTACAGCCTTGGTGGCCTACTCCAAGGGGTTTGCCTGTGCTGTTGGGCGCGGAACTGTGCATCTCTATGAGAAATCTGATGACAAAGAATTCTTCAAGAAAGTTCGTGAGATCAAAGTAAGTATCGTCTGATATTAGGTGGGTTTACTGCATATTTTTGTTTTGTATTTTTTAATAGATTTAGTGAAACCTTTGCAGTGCAAGGTGATCCAGAATGATCATTCTAGCAGTAAACTAGCCATGAAACAGTCACCTTGCTGTAAACAAATTATTGAGGCTTGTCTCCATTATTATTATGTTGGAACGCAGTGGCTGGAACATCAAATTAAGAAAACCTGGGTTCAAATCCTATGCTGCCGTTTCATACGTTGTTCAAGATCGTTCACTGTGCATTACTCCAGTTCACTCAACTGTATGAATGAGTACCTGGCTATAAACAGTAGTAGATATCTGTGTACAAATCGTCTTCGAACATTAATTGCAGCATGGCTGAATGCTTTCCAGAGAAGTCGATGTGGTATTCAATTGAACATGTCAGCTAGGGAGTGATGTATAAAAAGCTTTAAGCAGGACTGAATACTGTGCTACATAAGACCTTGCCTTTATTAACATCATCTTTAGTCAAACTAAAAAATCCATAGACCAATGTTGACACATTGTCACATTGTGCAGATCCCACAAGATCCGAACAGCTCAGATCCTGCGCGGGCCGAGAATCAGATGATAACATGTCTGGCCGTGAGTCCGTCAGAGGAAAATCTTGTGTGTACGACGGACGTCAACCAGATGTACATGATCCCACTCTCCAGTGCAGACCTCAGCAAGGTCAGTCTCTCTCTCAAACTACAGGTCATGGATTCATTGCGACTCACCCCAGTGAACCAGGTATTAAGTCACATTGGCCTGTTCTGCAGGTGAGTCAAAAATAACTGACAAGGTGATATCCTATAAATTCTATGACTTCAGCAGAAATGCATACCTTGTAATCCCAACTTCCATGTCCAGTTTATTTTCCTCTACAAATAATCCAAAACAAATAAAGCCTCACATGCGGTGTCTTTGATCTATACAACATAAGATGGAAGCCTGGATTGTGGTTGCAGATGTGAAGCAATGAATGTTATTCACAACTGCCCATTGTGCTTGGTGAAATACTGGACATCAGCAGCTAACTAAACTAGACTCTTCTTTTATAACAAGTAGGCATGCATGAACAACAACTGTGTAAACTTATGGCTAATGCTTTATTAATAGCTTCTTTTTTTTCCGCTGATTTGGTTTGTCACAGTTTGGATCTGTTGCTGTTTTGGTTTGTCACAGTTTGGATCTGTTGCTGTTTTGGTTTGTCACAGTTTGGATCTGTTGCTGTTTTGGTTTGTCACAGTTTGGATCTGTTGCTGTTTTGGTTTGTCACAGTTTGGATCTGTTGCTGTTTTGGTTTGTCACAGTTTTGAATTTCACGTAATCAGAAGTTTGAAATATTCCAGTTATTCATTTGACCATTTAAGTGTTCACGAAGACATTGTAGTTTCTAACAAATGTGACTTAGTTAATAAGATTGAATGTGGTTGTAGGGTGATCAGGCAACTTTTGAGATCCTATCTCAAATGTTCCACTCAAACCAAGTGACAGGACTGGACATCTGTATCCGGAAGCCAATCATTGCGACCTGTTCCATGGACAGATCCATTCGAATCTGGAACTTTGAGTCTTGGTAATATCACTGCAGATTGCATCTTGATAACTGTGCCTCGTGAGCAGTTTAAAAATAGTATCACAATACTTAATCCTTGTTTATTTTCCTTTTACAATGATAACACCGGTGAGAGAGGGAGAGAGAGGGAGAGAGAGAGAGAAGGGGAGGGAGTGAGGGGGGAGGGAGGGGGTTAAAGGAGGGAGGGCGACGGTGAGAGAGTGATGGAGAGAACTTTAATTGTTCAAAATTTTGCACTTGTGAACAGTTGATAAGCACATTTGGCACTGATTCAGATTGCAAGTGATTTGTGACATTCGAGTAATATTTCTGTATCATGAGATATGGCGTTACTCTTTTGAAATTTGTAAAATGCACTAAATGTGTAAGACATGGCTTCATAAAAAACATTACTGCGTTATTTATGTGACTTACTTTTTCATGCAGCAATGTGGAGCTTTACAAGGAGTTTGCAGAGGAAGCGTACAGCATTGCTTTGCACCCCAGTGGCCTCTACATACTGGTTGGCTTCAGTGATAAACTGCGGCTCATGAACTTGCTCATAGACGACATCCGAACCTTCAAAGAGTTCCCAATACGAGGGTGTCGTGAGGTGCGTGGTTGAGACTATAGTTGTGCAGGCTTGCTCTAGGAACTAGTTAGGAGAAAACACACTATGCGGACATGTTGCTGCAGTAGTATGATTTGATATATCATACACAAAGGATGCATGCAAAATAATGGTCAAGAAATTATACATACTACAAGAGTATTATATATGTGTTTATTGTATCTGTGTTATATATATATATACTGTTGAGTGGTTCTCGTGCATATTAAAGACATGTACATTTCTATTCTACTAACTTTCTACAATCCCTGCAATATGCAGACATGCCATCTTATTCTAAATTAATATTGGATGGGCTGAGCTGGTACTGCAATACCACTCCATTGTCAGACCGGGTGACACCGAAAGGTGGGGGTGGAGCACTGTTGAATATATTTTTGCAGTGACGTTCAAAATTTGTGCTCCCAAAAACCAACAATTCCACCCTCTTTGAGGCTTGCCAAAAAACATCATTAAGGCTCACCAAAAACCTTAAATTACACCCACAAAGACTTATCCTTTCCTAGATATGGGGGGGCTAATCTTATCTTCAGCACCCCCACCAAAAATATTGGGGATTCAGCCCCATCCCGGTTCCGGCACCTTTGGTGCTATAGTATGATTGGTGCTATAGTAAGATTGGTGCTATAGTATGATTGGTGCTATAGTAAGATTGGTGCTGTAGTATGATTGGTGCTATAGTAAGATTGGTGCTATAGTATGATTGGTGCTATAGTATGATTGGTGCTATAGTAAGATTGGTGCTATAGTATGATTGGTGCTATAGTATGATTGGTGCTATAGTATATATGGTGTCTGTAGTATGTTCTGCACTAACATACCCCAGATGTGTATTGGGTGATTCTAAGATGTCCTTTTGCTCACTATACAGTGTTCGTTCAGCAATGGCGGTCACCTGTTCGCTGCTGTCCACGGTAACATCATCCAGATCTACTCGACAACAACCTTTGAGAACATCGCTAACCTGAAAGGTCACAATGGTAAGGTCCGCTCAGTCGTGTGGAGCGCAGACGACAACAAGATTGTGTCCTGCGGCCTGGACGGCGCTGTCTATGAGTGGGACACCATCAACGGAAAACGTATCGGTGAAAGCGTGCTCAAGTCTTGCAGCTACACCAGTGTGGCCATCGCACCGGACGGAAAGACCATGTTTGCTGTCGGCTCAGATAAGAAGCTGAAAGAGATTGCAGATTCACAGGTTTGTGCTTCTGTCGGTTGCATTTGTATAAATTGCCTTGCATTGGTCTTTTATAGTGTGTATTATCGGGGAGGTTTATTTATAACCTTAGTTATTTTCATTTACCTGTAATGCTTACTGTATGACTAATTTTGTAGTTTGTCTTCTTATACAATTTCTTATTGTGTGTAATTTGTAGGTTTGTTTTACTTGTCTTTATCATTTGTAATTTATTGTCTTAGACTGGCAGGAGATCAGCTGTGCATAAATGTAGATGGTTGGGAAAAAAGAATATCTCTTTTAAAAAGGTGCTAAATCCATGGTTGTTGTGTGTTTGTTCATCTACTGTAATGTACCAGCCATGCAAAAAACGATGGAGATCATTGAATAGACAAATCATGATAGGGAAAGACAATAATTTATTCAAGCTGAATGTGTTATGAATGTACAAGTGTGTGATCTACATATGGAGTGTACTTGTAGATCCTGAGGAATGTTGAATCAGGAGAAGTCACCTTGACAGCAGTTGCAATGTCCCACTCTGGACGAATGTTGTTCACAAGCACAAACATGGGCACGCTGCGGGCGATGAAGTTCCCTCTGACACAGCCAGGGGAGTGGACCGAGTACCAAGGCCATGCTAACGCCACCACCAAGGTAAGAAATCACAGACACGCACACATACTTGCACACACACACACACACATGTATGCACACATACAAACACACACGCACAACCGCACATTCCTATGAAAACAACCGAGTAGCAAGCAAGCATTGCGTACATGGACCACTCAAAAGAGAGTTATGAGAGACTGATAATATAAACATAAAAACAGAAAATAATAATAAATTGATAAAAACTAATAATTTATCTAATAAATACGTGCTGTAATTTTGTTATATTGTCTGATCTTATATGCAGTATTTTGTGTACGGTGCGGGCAGTTTTTCTTGTAACATTATCATTACTAAATAAATATATAAATTTATGTTCATCATTCATATTGCTGAAAGCTGAATCCTTGTTGTATAATCTATTAATTCCTTCCATTCATTAAAATATAAAAACAATTTCATTAAAACATTTCTGTGTCATTAATGCAATTGTGACATGTCCTTCAGGTGGAGGGTAATTACGTTCAGAACATCCAGTTTCAGGTTCAATGTTTGTATGTGATTACTTCAGATGAAGATCACGTATGATGACCAGTACCTGGTGACAGTCTCAGAAGATGCCTGTGTCATGATCTGGAAGATCCAGGACAAGGAAGGCCGAGGGATCAAACGGGACAAGGAGGTCGGCTATGCGGAGGAGATCCTCATTACAAAGAGTGACCTTGAGGAGAAGGTCAGTTACAAAACTTTATTTCCACAAAAAATTGCGGGTTGCCCCCCCCCCCATGTATTATTGTAATACTGATGCTTTATTTCATAGGAACCATTCTTAAGGGGTACGTCCGGGTACTAATAGTATTATATTTACAACAAGAAAATTTAGTAATTTATATATCATAATCTGATCCGACTGATATTTACAGAGGCAGTTTTATTGTCGTGCCTGATGTGGTACTACAGGTTTTGTCGTAAATAAGTCCAGTTGCCAGCTCCACCTGTAATTAGATTAGGTTGTTTGTGTTTTTCCTTGCCTATGTTATAAAATAATATAGACATCTCTGTCTGTCTGTCTGTCCGTCTGTTTGTTTGTTTGTTTTAGTCTTGCATGTATGGGGCTGAAATTTAATTTTGTGTGTGATCTAGCCCATTGGGGTGGTTCATAGATTTATATATTTTTTAATTTGTCTGGGGTGGGGATCTTGGGGCACAATTTTAAAATGGCACTTATATCTGTCAGTTTTGCATATATGAGGCTGAAATGTTGTGTATGATTTAGTGGGCCCTTTGGGATGGTTTTCAAAAATTTTCTCGGACGATGGGGATCTCGGGTGGTCACATGTGTATGACTGCCTTTATTCCCAGACAACACTTGGTAACTGAGGTAGTAACTTATATAAGGAGTGAGGTTAGTTCTTTTACATCTGCACCAACCAGCTGTTATCCCTTTCCTCGTTTCCTCTGTCGTTAGTCCCTCTCTCCAGTTCTCATCCTCATCCACTATTCTCTCATCCCTAGTAATACAGTCTACTATTTGCTGCAGAACACAATCATGGCCGAGCTGAAAACTCGAGTAGACGAATTGAAGATGGAGAACGAGTATCAGCTACGACTGAAAGATATGAACTACAATGAGAAGATCAAAGAACTGACAGAGAAGTTTATCCAAGAGATGGAGTCACTGAAGACAAAGAACCAGGTATGAGTGGTGGCATTCTAAAATAAGATTCACTCTGACAGTGACAACAGTGAAACACTGTAAATTACTCGGAACAATGTAGATTCCATTACAGTGATTACACTTAAGAATATTACCATTTCTCAGTGAGCAGACTATTTAAGGTACAATTATGGCAAATGTAGTTTTTGCCCATTGGTGAAATTCAGGTCACCATAAAGACATACTCGTTTCACATGGCATTTTAGAAGAGTTTTAATTATTTATGACATTTTATATAAAACACTTTTATTGCATGGTTCATAGCTAGTTTTGAATATGTTTATTTTAGAGATACTTTGTAATTTACATATCTCAGACCTCTAGTTTTAATTTTCCATAGTTTTTACTGTTTCATTGAGATGACGAGCTCGTACAGAAACCTTTCATTACACAGAATACATTGTTAAATGTTAAGCAGATTTTTAAGAAAACCACTGCTGTAATACTGGTGAAAGTGCTCCAGTGGCACATTCTGGTGTTAACTGGTGTCGTTATACGACGTCACTGTTACAGAGCGAACTCAATTTAAAAAATCTAAATCGGGCTTCTAAGCTCATAAGAATGTTAGTGACGTGGTCCCCTGGTGTCTTGATTCAAGGATATGACACCTCAGCATTGCATAAATCATGGTGATGTAACAACCATGCTGCTATACAGGTTCTGAAGACTGAGAAGGACAAAGATGAGTCAAAACATGAAGAGGAACTTAGTGAGACAATGGAGAAACATGCCAAAGAACTGCAAGACCTCGGTGAGTACAACTAACTGGGATAGTGAGGTAACATTCCAGGGGCTGTCAGGGCCTTCGTAGATAGAACGAGGTGAGACAATGGAGAAACATTCTACAGATCTTTAATAGAACTAGGTGAGACAAGCGAGAAACATTCTAAAGATCTTTAATAGAAGTAGGTGAGACAAGGAAGAAACGTACATTCTAGACTAGCCATATTAGATCTTGTTTAAGTCTTTTGGCAGCAATGCAATGCAATGTAAATTTTAGTTAACATCTGCACATATTGATATATTATGAGTTAGCATGTGTGTCTGTGGGTGTCTGTATGTTTGTTTGTGTGTGTCTGTGTGTGTCTGTGTGTGTGTGTGTGTGTGTGTGTGTGTGTGTGTGTGTGTGTGTGTGTGTGTGTGTGTGTGTGTGTGTGTGTGTGTGTGTGTGTGTGTGTGTGTGTGAGTCTGGGTTGAGATTATTATACTTTATAGGAACACATCTCTTAAAAATAGTTTTGTGAAATTAGTCGCAGTATTCCAGAATCGTTGAACAATCAGAAGCTAATGATGGAGTATGAGAAAAACTACTCTTGCCTATTATTTATCTCACATATTTTGTTTTAATCAAGTTCATCACCAGTTCATCGTCACCTTCTCCTTCTCAAAAAACTGTCCAAAGACCTTTTATTTGAAATAGATGTTATTTTGTCCATCAAACAAGTCAAACAAATGAGTCGGCTTTAAATATTCTGAAAGAATACCAACAGTTTCTGGAGAGGTAACAACTACCTTGTCAAATGAACTAGACGATCTCTTGAGAATAGTTTCATGAAGTTTGCTGCTGTATTCCAGAATCGTCGAACAACCAAAAGTTGATGATGGAGTACGAGAAGTACCAGGAGCTGCAGGCGAAGAGCCAGAAGATGCAGGAGGACTATGAGAGACAGTTGCAGGAGATGGAAGAGAACAAGGAGCGCTCCCTGGAAGAGCTCACCGAGTACTATGAGACAAAACTGCAGGAAATGACCACGAGGCTTGAACAGGTAGAAAACTCATCATCATTATCCTTGTGCAGCCGTAGTGTCCCGTGGTTGGGCGAAGGCCTCAGCATGTCGTTTCCCAATATGCCTGTCTTGCGCTATCCTCTGCCAGGTGGTGCCCTTCCAGTACTCGTCTAGTTTCATCTCTCCACCATCTCACCAGTCTTCCTCTAGATCGTTTCCCTTCGTAAGGTCTCCAGGTTGTGATACGCGATGTCCATCGGTTATCTCGTAGTCTGCTGATGTGCCCTGCCCAGGTCCACTCCTGTCTTCTGATTTGTCCTATCACGTCTATGACCTTTGTCTTCTCTCTTACCCAGATGTTTGTTTTTCTCTCCCCAAAAAAATACTCTTGCCTAATATTTCTCTCACATGTGTGACCTGCCCCAGCGAACCAGGTATTAAGTGACACGGGCCTATTCTGCAAGCGAGCCAAAATTAGATGTCTACGTAAGTCACAACAGTTTTTTGATTTTTGCAGTAATGCATACTTAATAACCTCATCTTTCTGTTTCCAGTTGATTTTCCTTGACACACAATCAAATACATGCATTTACGAACCTACAGATTAAAAACCAGTTTGAGTCAAAATGACTTCATTTATAAAAAAGTCACTTTTAGAGGATTGCTTTAAGTTTAGCACTTCATCAGATTATTACAGACGATATTTCAACAAACGAGACATTATTTTAAAGCCAATGAAAGGTCGAATCCAAAAAGGTACAAATCTCCATTTTACAATTTTGCAACTTAATTGCTGTGGCCTGTCACATATTTTGTTTTAAGCAAAGTTCACCAGATCATCCTCGCCTCCTTTGAAGTAGAATGTTGGGGCACTTTCTACATTCACCACTTCTTAGGTTCAGTCTGTTTCACCCCAATTCCTACTGCCCTTTCAGTCTTCTTCTCCCCACCTTTACAGGTTTGTCTCTCATACTTATGCTCTTAGTAATCAAACAATTAACTAATCGTAGATAATGATTTTATCTAGTTATGCACTGTTGTTACCATTATCCACATTTATACTTTCAAACCATCAATAATGCTCATTGATTTGTGTGTTTTTATACCTTTACATTGTAATTTTTCTTGCACAATTTTCCGTTATAACCACCAGACCATGTGGCATGATCTCTATTATAACCGCTATATTCAGTATGGAACCTGGTAAAGCATATCTACCAATTGTTCATGATGTTGGCCTCAATTCATATTTTAATAATGACATCTCTCACAACCTTCATGATGTCCTCATCATCACCATCTTCCATTTTAATATCTGGAAATAATAATAACTCGTGTATTAACACAGGCACATGACGAGGCTCGTCAGCAGAGTCGCGAGTACGACGAGACGAAGCGTCAGATTGAGGAGGACGGCGACCGTGAGATCCTCGACATGAAGAACAAGTACGAGAGACGACTGCGGGAGGAGAAGGAAGCGAACACGAAACTGAAGGGAGAGACGGGAATCATGCGCAAGAAGTTCAACAGTCTACAGCGCGAGATTGAGGACCACAAAGAGGAAATAAAGAAATACCATGTGAGGATCAAATAAAATGAACACTGCACATGTTATTTGAAATATATATATATATATGTGTACACACACAGATATATATATATATATATACACACAGATATATATGTAATATAAATATGTAGCACACACAGATCTGTTATGCATATACTGCAGCGTACAGCAGACCGTTTTAAGTGTGTGTTGTATGTGCATGCACGCACGCACACACACACACACACACACACACACACACACACACACACCTGTTACAGAAATGTATTTTACATTTTCTGTGATTATGTTTGTCTGTTGACAGGTGGAGACAATTAAGTTAAACAACATCATAAAGAACTTGGAGAAAGACATCGCTGGTCTGAAGAAGGAGATTCAGGAGAGAGATGAGACCATTCAGGACAAAGTGAGCAAACCTTAAGTGATAAGACAACAAATCATTGTAAAGCCTGTTCCAGTGAACATGACGGGCATGTTTCCACAAGCCATTACACAAGCCATTATTGTACTCGTAGACCTTCAATTGCTGTCCGAGGTATAGGAATGTCATTAAGTTATATTTATGAAGCTACAACAAAATAATGTACAGCAGAATGTAAACATGTACCACACAGTATATGCACATGGAAAAAGTGTCATTTAGTCAAATAATTGCACATAAATCAGATAAGAAATGTAATTATGTAGCAATGTTTATTGAATGTCAACACAGCAACCAACATTTCTACATTATAAAACGAAGTGTGGGTCTCTCTGTTGTTATCCTGTATACAGGTTATGTGTGTGTATGTCTGAACATATCTGTGTATTTTGCATGGATGGGACTAATATTTTGTAGGTGTCCATTTATGGTCTAAAAGTATGTCCCATCTCGAACATCACGAGCCTTTCTTATCTGTATGCAGGAAAAGCGGATCTATGACTTGAAGAAGAAGAACCAGGAACTTGAGAAGTTCAAATTTGTGCTTGATTACAAGATCAAGGAGTTGAAGAAGCAAATTGAGCCACGAGAGAATGACATCAAAGCCATGAAAGAACAGATACAAGAAGTATGTTGACAGGTGTACCAGTATTTCACTTTTTTCACTTTTTGCAATGTTGATTAATGTTCAGATCAATACATGAAACTTTCATGGGGCTGTAAAATAGTGAATTAATTAGTTAAATAAATTGGTTAAGACATGGTATATATATATATGCAGAGAAATATTTTATAATTTAAAACTAACTAGCTGAATAAATAGAGTGATACATTATCATCCTAGCCATGTAGGCAGTTGATGTCCTGTCTCTTCATACATGTGACACATTTAGGCTAATTTTGCAACATTTAAAGCCCGCGATACACTGGCACTTTTTACCGGACTAAACCAGACCCCGACCAGACCCACCCCAACTGCGATGTATACACTAAGCCGACGTACACCGAAATGTCAGACTCAAAGCCGGCGTGACGTCACGATCACGTAACCTGGAAAAGTTTTGACTACATCAGACTGACACTGACTAGCCCCAACTACAATCATGTACGTGGATACACCAACTGACTGACACCAATCTGACCAAACCAACACCGATTGGTCTGGTCTGGGGAAAAAAACGTCAGTGTATCATGGCCTTAACATGCAGAATTTGCAAGTGTAACGAAAAACGTTGTATGAATAGAATAGTTGCACTGTGATGAACACGTGGTATGTCACTGGTCAGATGGAGAGCGAGCTGGAACGATTCCACAAACAGAACACGCAGCTGGAGCTGAACATCACCGAACTGCGCCAGAAGTTGAAAGCGACTGATAAAGAGATGCACCAGGAGAGACAGCGGGTAGGTTGACATGACACACCTTCCCACAATGCACTCCACCGTAGACCGTTTACACTAGTGCAACAGTTCTTAAAAGGAGGTCGGCTGGTCCTAGTCTTTCATGTGTTAACTAATATAATGTACTAACTATGTTGAAGGTATACTGCCTGCCAAATTGTGTTTATTAAGCCCGCAACAACAGTCGCAATTTGAAGGCACGACCACGGGTACATGTTCAAATAGTAAACAGAACATCCAGTTTCAAAATGAGCTTTATTGTCAATACGGCCGAGTCGGGCTGAGTTAACTTCTATACCCTTTGATGTTCAACGATGCTCACTTTCCCACGGTCAACACAACAGACTTCCAGTTAGAAATAACTACGCCCGCTAATTCCAGGTAGACGAACACACTACGTCTGTTTAACACCTGGATCATGACCTAATTTTGTGGGTCGCCAAGAGTCTCAAGTGACTGTCCAGAATTCTCTTAATTCTCCCAATTGCCAATGATGTTCATAAAAAATAATGTTCATAAAAAGTAGCATGAATTTGAACCGACGTATATTATTATGTGACATTTTTTTTATGCACTCACACACACCAGCTGTAGACTTGGAGAAACAGATGTGCAGCTATATTGGCTGTGCTGTGAGATGCTATATTGGTTGTGCTGTGAGATGCTATATTGGTTGTTGCTGTGAGATGCTATATTGGTGGTTGCTGTGAGATGCTATATTGGTTGATGCTGTGAGATGCTATATTGGTTGTGCTGTGAGATGCTATATTGGCTGTGCTGTGAGATGCTATATTGGTTGTTGCTGTGAGATGCTATATTGGTGGTTGCTGTGAGATGCTATATTGGTTGTTGCTGTGAGATGCTATATTAGTTCTGCTGTGAGATGCTATATTGGCTGTGCTGTGAGATGCTATATTGGTTGTTGCTGTGAGATGCTATATTGGTTGTGCTGTGAGATGCTATATTGGCTGTGCTGTGAGATGCTATATTAGTTGTGCTGTGAGATGCTATATTAGTTGTGCTGTGAGATGCTATATTGGCTGTGCTGTGAGATGCTATATTGGTGGTTGCTGTGAGATGCTATATTGGTTGTGCTGTGAGATGCTATATTGGCTGTGCTGTGAGGTGCTATATTGGTGGTTGCTGTGAGATGCTATATTGGTTGTGCTGTGAGATGCTATATTGGTTGTGCTGTGAGATGCTATATTGGCTGTGCTATGAGATGCTATATTGGTTGTTGCTGTGAGATGCTATATTGGTTGTTGCTGTGAGATGCTATAGTGGTTGTTGCTGTGAGATGCCATATTGGTTGTTGCTGTGAGATGCCATATCGGTTGTTGCTGTGAGATGTCATATTGGTTGTTGCTGTGAGATGCTGTATTGGTTGTGCTGTGAGATGTTATATTGGTTGTACTGTGAGATGCTATATTGGTTGTTGCTGTGAGATGCTATATTGGTTGTTGCTGTGAAATGCTATATTGGTTGTTGCTGTGAGATGCTATATTGGTTGTTGCTGTGGAGATGCTATATTGGTTGTGCTGTGAGATGCTATATTGGTTGTTGCTGTGAGATGCTATATTGGTTGTTGCTGTGAGATGCTATATTAGTTGTGCTGTGAGATGCTATATTGGTTGTTGCTGTGAGATGCTATATTGGTTGTTGCTGTGACTGCAGGTACGAGATGTTGAGGCCGCGGTGAGACGTTTCAAGACGGACCTACACAACTGTGTCGGCTACATCCAGGACCCTAAACTACTGAAGGAGAGCATCCGTGCACTCTACCAGAAACATGTCCAGGAGGACATTGTAAGCAACATTTCTTAATTAAACCCAAGGGACAACACACTGTTGACCTATGCGTCACATAACCTAGCAAAAACTCCATCAAGCCATCAAAAATGGATGCTGAACACGTGGAGCCTTTAGACATTCTGTTGAATATTTGGTTGAAATTTTTGCCTCCGACAATTGTCTTTATAACAAAAACATAGGGCAGATATTTTAACGTAATAGCGGTGTCTAGGAGATGTCATGCTGCAATAGTAATGTAATTCATACATATAGCCGTTATCAACATTGTTGACAAAGACAGGTCACGTGCATAATTTTTATTATGATGTATGCACAGAGCTATATAGCGCGTCCGTCTATTAGTTATTATTATTGTAAATTTTAGGAGATTTAATAAGGTGCTGCTTTTAGGATTCTGGTTTGTAGCAATGCTTAGCATAGCATGGTGGTACACTGCGGATTTGTCTCTTTTGACAGTCGGAGACAGCGAGTGTTGATGCGGACATACAGAAGGAGTACGCGAGGCAGCGAGAGCATCTCGAGCGGTCTGTTGCCTCACTTCGCAAGAAACTTGTGAAGGACACAGAGATCCATCGTGCCGACAACGTGCGCATTATGCAGGTCAGAATATTTTTGAAAACCCTGCTGTATCACGTTGCTAAGACAACTGTTTGTTTGTGATAATAAACCGTTTCATGCAATTAAAAATATACTTGCAATAAATTATATATTTTATCATTAAGGAAATTATTAAGTGTGTTTTTTATTGGGTAAAATACTGAAACATGCCTACAACTGTATTAAAATAAATAAAAATGTATAATCCCCCATCTAGAAATGTTTAATGCTATTTATTTTTGATGTTGACATCTTAACATTTAAGATAAAAAAAATGGGCCAAGACTCCCTGAAGTCTTGGACTAATACATCTATATGTGACCCCGGCTGACCAAATGAGTCTTTATTTCTGAAAAATTGTAACATTGTTTTCTTACATCCTCGTAAAGGTTTGGTAGGGTGCTTTACACGGTTTCAAAAATTATGACTGCTACAAAAATTTGCTAAGTTATGGAGCATTGAACATGGTAGGGCTCAAAAAGTGAAAATGAAGAAAACGGCTGTTGAAGTTTTACATGTATGCAAATGGATTGCGTGGAAATATTACATGCATGACATTCAAATGTGGCGCACAGTATGTATGTTATGTTGCACTGATACACTAGAAGTACAAATGTGCTGCTACAAAAACTTATCAAGTAATGCCAAATTATGTCTTTATGTGTAAAACTAAGAGGACAGATTATTTGAGAGCAAAAGTAGCATCAGACACTGGGACAATGTGATTGCTGAGTGGCTAAATGGATGCAATGGTGCTTTGAAGTTAGTTCTTCTGCCAACTATCCTTTTCACACAAACCTGTAGGTTTAGTGGCTGCCAGCACACTACTGAGCCTAAACTACCATGCAGGTGTGAAAAAGTCCTGATGTATTTGAACTTGAGCCACTAATTAACTGTCCACCAAGCAGTAGCAGAGCAGTTTTAAAATAATAATCCACAAATTAAGTGGCAGTGATCTTCTTTTTATCATTCATATGATGTTTATTGTGAGCAGGGCAGACAAATGGTTATCATTCGTAGACAGGTACAGAAAGAAACTGACGTTTTCTATAAAAAGAACATGTTTGCCTATCAATGGCATGTATTTCCTATTGTTGCCATTTCTGCTGGGCAGAAATCAAACAACCCTGTAGGTAATTATTAATCAAATGTTTTTTGGTGAATCATAGTTACAAACCATAAAGGGTTATGATGGAAGTGAAATGTTGACATGTTTACTGTTCACTTATTGTACCACGTCGCATTTAGAGGAATAATTATAATAGAAAATAAAATGTTGTTTTTAAATACATGCATTGATGAGAAACTGGGAATTAGTTTTCTGTGGCCTAAGAATAAATAATTTCACAAACTTCCTGCTTATATAAAACAATTGCATAAAAATAGATATCCATGCAAGACACAGACTCCGCATGTGACAGATGTTTTGGGAAGGGCCACTAGACCCCTGGACAGTTGGGCTTACATTTTAAGGGGTCATCCTGAAACAACCAAATGTAAACCATTAGAAGAGTTGACATAGTTCCGCTATACACAAGAAATCGGTATTTGATTGAATCATTCTAGTATCATCAGCATATAGTAGAACATACATTTTCAAGAAAATGTCTACATCGTCATCACTAAGGTTGTTGTAAATTTCACCAGCTGCCATGTCGAGTCCCTTATAATTATGACTAACAGAGTTTTCAAAATCATTCAGGTAAATAGCAAATAACAGAGGAGACAAGTTTTCTCCCTGTGGTAACTCTACATCACATGAGAAGAAGGCTGACACAGCCCCCCAAAATGCAAAATTTTTACACCATCTAGTGATGTGGTTTTGAGAAGGGCCCTTGAGACTATCCCCTAGCAGTAGATTTTGTGTATTGTGCCAGAAAAGGAACCTAGAAGCCTCTGCCTGTGACCAATTACAGATTAGTCACAGTTTCCACCAGGCAGGCCGGCCCTCCACAGTGAGGTGTGACAGATGTTGTAGGAAAAGGGATTATCCAGATAGAGCTGCTCCTGCAGTAGACAATTTAGTTAGCACATTTAGCATTTTAGGGGACCTTTGGTGCCCTTAGCATGATTCAATCAAATACAGATTTCTTGTGTACAGTGACACTACCAAATGAAATGTATATGCAAAATTAGAGAAAAAGTTGCTGAACAGTTTTTGGAAAAAATAGGCAAAAGGTTACATTTTTACCAGTTTGGCAGTCCTTGGAGGCCCTAGGGAGCCCTTAGTGATTCAATCAAATACAGATTTCTCATGCATAGTGGCAGTGCTGTAAGATAAGTCTATGCAAAATTAGAGACAAAGTTGCTGAACGGTTTCTGAGATATGGCAGCTAACGGCGCACGGCAATATGATGGCAATAGTCCGTTGGACCTTCGACCCAAAGGACTAAAAATTGAGATCAGCATTTCATTGAGAATTTGCTTGTTCTTGCATCTGTAGCTATTACCTAGGTACACCAAATTTATTGAATTATTTGAACTGTTTTGTTTCACAAGCATTTGGTCATAAAGTGAAATTGATGTTACATTGTGGTTTTACTCTGTCAATAGTAGTTGACACGACAGTAAAAACAAATTGTAATTTCAGGAGAATGTGACCTTGATCAAGGAGATCAATGACCTTCGCAAGGAGCTCAAGATGGCGCGTAGTTCCGTGCATGATCTGGAGGCCGCTCTAGGGCTACACCGCAAGAGTAACAAGGACCGAGCTACCGAGGTTGTTGGCGAATTCACAACAACCAATAAGAATGCAGCTCTGCAGCGAGAACTCGAAGAGAAACTCAAGGTCGTCACTCTGCAGAAAGACGAAATCGTGCGGCTGCGCAATAAGATTCGTGAAATGGAGTTGATGATACCAGTGCGGGCGGGGTCGTCATCCCCTAAACTCATTCCCATATAGTCCAGGAGCACATTCTGTGATAGAGCATTCATCTGACATTACTGAATAACATGAAATATTTTAGTTTTTACCAGATATGGATAACAGCAACCGATATATGTAATGTTACATTTAATCACAGCGGAATGCCTAAGTTAGTTGTTAACTTAATTTGAGTTAATGTTTACCAAATGAATGCATTCATACTGTATACATATCGTTTAACTTAGCACACTTGAACAGAAAAATCTAAATATTCCATCATACATTGCAGACAGGGGAGTAACTTTAAGGGAATGTACTATATATCGATGTATATCTTGTAAATTAATTATCGAAAACATGAATGTGGGGTCATATAGAAGATGACCCCTTTCTCTGTAGGTTGACACCGTTTTATGACATATGCCAACACAGTTAACCATGCGTTATAAAAATATATTAAACTACATTTGATGTTATGTAACCAAAGTTTATTTAGTTTAGCACTTAGTTGCTCTTGTTCCTGATGTACACAAATGCAGCACTTCTGTGATTGATGTAAAATATGTATCAAGAGAGATTTATAATAATTAAAATGCAGTTTGACATTATTCGGTTTGATTATTCTACCTACCCATACATACCTTATTCTGTAGTGACTACACTAAATGACTGTTGCAGCAGTCGGATCTGGATCGCCAAACCATTTTCAGAGGGTCCCCAAGTTTCCTGTGTCAACTAACTGTCCGAACTTTTATTTATTGCCCGTACCAGATGCATGCAAGACAGATGACTCATGTCAAATGGGGCATGTATTTGAAATAATATCAAATTCAAGCAACATTTGTTATCAACTAATCATCTTGTTTGCAGCTGATCACAACAGAGACGAGCAATCCAATAGACACTACGAGCAAGTTATATTCTCTTTGATGTCACTGAAAATACATAATGTACGCAATGGATGAAAATCAGTGCTTTCTGACTGGTGCCAGTACACATTCACAGATAAATCTTTCTTTAGTCGGCATGTGCAGCCATATCATAGGGTCCATCGGACTGCCTGCCTCATTATCATCCCTATCAAATGCATTAGCTTAATATCCTCTAAACACTGTTGAAATCATTCTATACTCCCAAACTCTGTACACAATCTTTACAGTGTCCTCTTTTTATGTTGACAAACAAATGAACGGCACTGATTTAGTGTTTCAGCAAGCATGTTTAATCAATGTTCTCATTCTGTTCATGTATTTAGGTTACGTCTATGTAATCATTATTATCTTTTATCACAAGTTAAAATACAAAACATATGACAAATACCTCTGGCGCACAGCAGATGCACTGAAGAATCCAGTGATACAAATCATGTAGGTATCCAGAAGATGATGCCAGCTCCACACATAGTCAACGTTAAAGGGCAGTTGGGGAAGCAGGTATCTAATGTTTGCAGGGAGTAGGGGTGTAAAGGTTTAACACATGGTCATTCCAAGCACATCAAGTTGCTGGTTGAGGCAAGGTATTTTGTAACATTGTTGTAACATAATTCTTAACTGTGACAAGAATGTCACCATGCAGTCGGTTTCTGCATGAGTACACCCTAAAGTGCCAGAAACTACCAACAATGTCTGCATCTACATGTAACTAAGTATTCCACTCCACAGCTGAACTACAAGTTGTATCTAGCAACCAGATAACTTCATATGAAGGTTCTCGCATGTAAATTATACCAGGAAATCTTGATAGTTTGCACATGTTTATTTATAATTGGTTTCACATTTACACAAACGTTAGAGCATCGTGTAATTTCCATTTAAGACCATGTGACATAATGCTTATTTAAGACAAATTGAAAATGACAGGGCATTCACTGCATTGTCAAGGTAACTATGGTAATATGAAGGATTTCAGGACAAAACACAATATATAAGGATGCGGTCATTTAAATGAATTTGTTTAGGAGACCATAAAACCTTGTCGCACAGTTGTCAAATATTGACCCATATAGGCTGCTGAATATACATCACTTTATTATGTACCAACTTTGGGGTTCAGTAAACTAATCAGGATAGAAACTCCTCAAATATATATTATACATCTGTAGTTGTATTCTTCATCCATATAAAATTCATATGTACGCTAACATGTTTTGTTGTAGACATGTAGGTCTAAAATCACCTGCGAGCACAATTTCCACATAGAATACACTCCACTTCAACGTCAGATTGTACAGGAATAAGAGACAGAATTGAACATGTGAGTTGTATTACCATCTATATATGACAGAGAATAAATAGACCACATCTCTCATTTCTACTACAAATAGGGGTCGAGTCATAGGTGTCTAAACTATTACCAAAAAGCTACACATAGTCCAACATTTGACCAAAATTATGAAATGTGCATCGTAACTCAGAAACTAACCCAGCTACAACCTCATAACCTTAACCTGTGCATTAACTGCACAATGTTTGGCTGAATTCAAAAATATAAGTGCAACAAGATTTTCTTTCTGGTTGAACCGATGGAATGTCACATGGATATCACGTTTTGAGATATCACACTAGCTCAACATGTGGTAGAACAAACACACCATTGTTTGGACACAATTTTACAGGAATGGCATTTACTGTGTTTTGCCCTAAACACTTCACACGTACATGTAACAGTAACATACTGGTCTACACCCGATTATGGCGCAACAAACCAAACACAACAGTTATCACCATAATATATTTCTGTTCATAAACTGGCTTCCACCAACCATGTCATTTCTGTTATCGCCAATGACATTTCCCATAATGCAGTGTCACCATCTGGACGTTTCCATTTGCTGCAACCTCTTGTCATCAATTAGTGAATATCGCAGTGTCGATGGTACTGTAGCTTAGTGTATCATTACAGTTATTGTTAAACCAGCAAGCGCATGACACGCCTTCTCACTAACCAATCGTGGTCAACGATTTAGCAAAACAAATTTTGTGATTCGAGCCCGAGCGTGTGCAAATTCAACACATATTAGCTGGTTATCATTTCTTTCACAACATCGCTCAACACAAGCATTTAATGATAGCATGCAAATCCAACAAATCTGTTTCCCGTAAATCAACAGCACAGTATCCTTCAACACTGTGTTGTGGCTGCCTCACCGTACCAACTGAACGGTGGCTACAGCTGGGGCTGTAACAATATCACAAGATGAAAGGAATTATTGCATGCCGGTTGCGAGGGTAGTTATTAAATTCACGACAGTAGTTCCGGTGCTTGCCAATCGCCCACATTGTCATTTGATAGAGTCCCGCAAACATGAACAGGCCAGCTGCAACAACAAGGCATCCCATCAGTCCAGCAAACATGAACTGACCTGCTAAAACAACCAGCAAACATGAATTGACCAGCTAAATGTGTACACATTTTCTGTTCTCATTTTGCCCCTACCACCTTCCCCCAGAATGGAAAGAAGAAAGAGATGAACTATGATAACATTTTATTTGTTCACAAGGTACATATACATAGCATGCATTTTGACTTAAAACAGTAGCAATTAATGACATAATACTGATTGAATTGGAGTGAAGTAATAGCTGCAACATGTACAGTAAAACATCTGAATAATATTCCTCGTAATTTTGGCTAAATATGCTTTAACCTTTTCGAGTATACCTAAGTTATTTTATTTTATAAATTATTTTATACATCAGTTATTTTATTTTAATCCTAGATCATATCTTTATATTGCATTGATAATTTTGTCTATTGCTGTTTTAAAGTTTCTCAAGTTCTGCCAGTGCAGTAGGGATTCCCATTACACATTACCCATGGTAGTTACAGCCCACATGGAAGCATTCTGTTTGACACTGGGACAATGGCAGGCAGTGAGCCTAGGCTAGTCCAATACACAGGCTTACAGCATTATCTCCGACACCAGGCCCTCCACTCAGCCACCCCAGTGAACAGAGATAGGGCAAACTCCACTATCCAGTTATAAACAGAGATCAGTGGCCAAGGCTACTGCAGGAGACTTACAGCAGTAGGGAAATAGTAGGAATATTTAGCATTTTGGGAGGCCTTGTGGTGCCCTTAGAATGATTCAATCAAATACAAATTTCTTGTGTGTAGTGGCACTATCACATGAAATGTTTATGCAAAATCAGAGGAAAAGTTACTGAAGTGTTTTTTGAAAAAATAGGCAAAATGTGAAAATTTACCAGTTTCGGGGGCCCTTAGAATGATTCAATCAAATATAAATTTCTCGTGCATAGTGACAGTACCCTAAGATCAGTCTACGCAAAATTAGAAAAAAAGTTGCCGAATGATTTCTGAGATATGGCAGGTAACAGCGCACGGTGGACACAGAGTGATGGCATAAGTCTGTTGGACCTTTGGCCCACAGGACTAAAAATGGTATATCTGGTAAGATGTGGAATGATGGAATGAATACATTCAGGTATAAAATTTTGGCAAAACAGTAGTTTTAACAGCAAAATCGAGGTGGTCCCAGATTGTACACAAGTGTCCTTTTGTGTTGTTGTTACCATTCTCACTGTACGATCCTTCATTTGTGTGGTGATAAATCACATTTAAAAATACAAAATTATGCCGAATCATGGAAGAAGCTATCTTTGACCTTTTATGTTGACATACCTGGTAAACACTGTGTCATGACGGTGAAGCTTAACCAAGCGCAGGCCTCGTACATATAGTTGGGGCAGGAAACAAGGGTGAAGAACCGCGTGAACGGATTGGCCGTGGGGTACGGGATCCTTCGCACCTTTGTACCTGCAATCAAGTCACCGTTATTACATCCATACCTAATTGTTGGCTACATACCCCGGGGCAGTCAACATTGTGTCCCATCTGCACAAGGTGAGAAATAGTTCAGAAAGGTAGTAACAATTGCTTCTACAAATTTGACTCAAAATTCAAGATTTAAATGGCAACCAAGTATATAGTTACAGACACAAATCATGTTTTCTCGTCAAATGATTTAAACTAATATTCATACAAAAAATGATAACTTTGAGTAAAAAATACATTGTGACCATTACTGCTCACTTAAGGCCAGACACCCCAGGTGAAATGGTGTTTTTGGACAAAAAATACTGAAAATGGTTTTCTGCCAGATTATTATACCTTTGTATGCACACTATCAATAGAGTTCACTCCTATGACTATTACGTACCTCTAAGTGAGTTTTAGTCATGGAACAAGCATGTTGATATCATGTAATGAAATCCATTATGCAATCTTTGACAGCCATTTTCTCAAAACAAATTTCTTCAAATGTCTGCATTTAGAAACGGGATATCTCTTGGAATAATTACGCTATATAAATAATGTTTTCAGTGTTGCATTCAGCATATTCTACTGTGTGCAATGATCAGACACATTTTTAAAATCATGAATAGTTTGAAAGATATAGCCATATTTGTTGCCAACAAAACTAGATTTTTTTCATATTTTACCAAAAAATTAAAACATAAATAAAAACACATTTCAAAAAATGCTCTGATCATTTCACATTAGAATCTATAAAGAACATGGATTTGCAAGAATTATAACTATATATGGATTCAATAAAAAATGGCAGTGTTTCCAAATTTACCAATATTTGCTCAAAATGGCAGCCATTTTGTTCGTTACCATGGAAACGGGGGTCTGGCTGAAAAAAGTTCAATATATATTTTACTCAGTAAGACCCATTTCATGCATTGGGCAGAAAAAATTGAACTGTCTGCACAAATTAAAAAATAATCCTATCTACCTGCCGTGCCTGGCCTTAAATAATAGTATTACGGATCCTTTGTGATGTTGTACGTCAGCTGGCCTAAACCATGGACATACTTGCTGCCATATAATTACCACTGAGTATAGTGCATTACTCTACATAAGTTGTGCATTATCATCAAGAAATATCTTATTATCTTCTCAGGCTATTGAACAGTGTCTCATTCTGACCAAGACTGTATGCTATGTACATTCTACGTGTCTCACCTGGTGGTCGCAGATTCCTCAGTGCGATGTGTATCGACAGATTTCCAAGTTCGGACAACTGAAAGTAACGATATCTGCATTGTGATTATGCTAAGCAGATACTGATGTTATCACAAGTAACAACATAATAACAGGCAACAACCGAATAACAAATTTGCACAAACTCAGAAGTTAATAAGGTGCAACTTATATTTTCATCAAATCTTAAGCCTCACTTTAGGTGACTGCTTGGTTTTCAGACTCAGAATACTCACTATGCCAAATACCAAACTATATATAAATTCTTAAAAATTTTAAAAGTAGTCAAACGAGAAAGTAACCATTAATCATCAGCAAATAATGCTAAATAGGCTTAATGAATAACATATGTAACACAAAAACACACTTACAACAAAGCTGGCCAAGCCACCATACACTTGTAGGTTTCCAAAGGCTGCAAATGAAAACATGTCCAAAATTGAATCCAAGACCAGTATTTATCAACAATAACATTCTAGGACAGATTTGTAAGAGCTTTACAATTGCACCTTCCACAGTGCTGTGCAAACAAAAACTTGCCACATCGAACTTTACTCAACTACAGCGGTCAATTATCAACATTAATGAAAATGTACAAACAGCATGTTTTTTCAGTACCCCTCCCCCTAGAGGAGCCGAACCATGTTTATTTTATGGGGGACAACAATATACTAGACCTATAAGACAATATTACAGGGGTCTGTGCACGGGTGAGTTCAATATTTACTAAGGTGTCTAACACACAAATACAATTTCTTTTTGAACACTGAAGTGAGATGTTACAGCTTGTTTTGATGTGTGCGACCCACTGCCAACTGGCACATTTCCATGCTTCACGCCCCGACCGAACTACATCGAATCGACACTGTCTTCCCCGATCAATGACAATTGCGTTGACAACATAGTGGTAACCTGTAAGATACGTTGGATTCATGTGCACTGCAGTTGGCTGAGTTTACAAATGGTAGCCATGTAACTTCTGATGAAAGCAAAGTAATGTGAGTTCATTCAATATATATATACATATATATGGCAACTGTACAGCCAGGGGTACTTACCTGGCTTGGTATACAGTGGGTGGTTAACAAAGTACGCAACAAATGCAGCAAAGCCCCAGTAGTACATAGAATTCTGAAACAAATGCCTTTCTACATGTATGGAAGTGTGTGCAGTCGTCATTAGTAAGTATGTGCTGCGTGTGTACATTACATACCGACATATTAAAAGTTATCGAATGGCCCTGTCATGTTTATTCGTTTTCATCTTGCCATTCAGTGGAGGCTTTCAAACACGCCTTAGTGAGGTGTATTTTTGTTGTTTGATAATCGTAAGTATTTCACAATTTGTTTGCATATGTATAAATATAGGTTGAGTTTATTATTATCTGTGTTGTCATCCAAGAGTATGTTTAATAACATCACCACATGTGCTAGCTCGATTATACTTAGATGTAATCCCCAAACTATGTCTTCACTTCCTATCATTTAGTAATTTCATAATGTGATTTTATTTCTACCCAATAGTTAGCGACCATGTTTTGAAACCTTTTTACTATTAATTTATTTCCTGTTACTGTAACAAGCTAACTAAACCTTGTTATTCACACTGACCTTGACAATGTTGCGAATGGGCATAGTTGCATGGGAGAAACGATGAACAAAGATGGTTTCCAGCAGCCGCTTGGCGTAATGGAAGGTCCAGCAGCAGCAGGCAATACTGCAACATAAACTACTCATGATCACGTCATGGAACAGCATTCCAGATTTCACAGTAGCTTTAATGGCAACAACTCCAGTTACTTGAATTGCTATTATAGTTATTAAATCCTGCTGTACATGGATATTTTGGTGCTTCTGGCATAGCTCTTTGATGGGGCAAATTGTATTTTTCAGACCAACACTAACATATTAATATAATATGTTGCTCATTACGCATACATAGTACAAAACATGAGAAACAAAACAATCAAATTTATAAATATACTATCAATAGTACAGTATCGTCACCCATCACAATGAATCAATAGTTCAATTAATTGTTACACCCCTATAAAACATAGACACAGTAAGTACACAGCATTGATATTATGTTATGTACATTCACACAGGACCCAGTGGGTCCTGAGGTACAGTGTATATACTATATCATAGGACCCAGTGGGTCCTGTGATACAGTGTACATACTGTAGACACAGCCAGCTCTGAGCCTCTCACAAACAGCAACCAGGAAGCAACTTCAGCCGCAGGAGCAAGATCGAGTGAGAGACCACCAAACTGTGAGTCGACGACAGGTTACACATTTACATGTGGGATCTTTTACTTCCCATGGCATAGACACCACACAGAAAGGACCGACGGCTTTTAGTGTCTCTTCCGATAGACATAGGCAACGTGAGATGAATGAAATTGCCTAAGTTTCAAAATGGTGGCAGGTGGAATCGAACCATTGTCCCCCCGATCAACAGTCCTGTACTCTACCGCGCGACCACCACTCTCCACTAGCATGTAGGTTAAACATGTCATCTTACTTGACGACATCTTGGCGTACACGACTGCTGGCTCCTGCTCCATAGATGACAGACGGACGTATGTAAAACAACAGGTAGATAACAAGGGGTCCCGCATACTCCACGAGAAACACCTACAAACATACAAATTAAGTGATGCATTCACAGGTAATTTTGGATTAGCAAGTGGGGGCGGGTTAGAATATCAAAACAAAATGTTTGATCGGTGGAAACATGACTGTAAAACTGTATTAAAATGTTAAGCTGACAAACCAGATGTTTTAAAGCAAAAAAATTATGAAATACATGCTCTTAAAAGCTTAATATTTTTTCCAAAAGCATTTGATTTAATTTATTTTACATATTACTATCATATTATAAACTATTTGCTAAAAAACCAGAAATGTTTACAAAATTAAGGTCCAGGTTTTACATTAACACACTGAAAGCAACTGTCTTGTAACTAGGTCATGACATCAAAGGGCTGATTGCCATGTTTCATTTACATTATAAACAATAGCAGTATTCTCACATTCGTCAAACTTTTACACTTTATGAACATTAACCTTTAACAAACTTCTACTGCTTAAGGATTTATAGGTGTGTATTTCGGACATCCACTTTATGGTAGTTCTTAGATATGGGACAAATACACTGTGACAGGTGCCATGTTTAAAAATTACTGACATATGAATGTTATGCAGCGAAGGTCAAATGTAACAAATTTGAAATGTTGCACACAAATGTATACTCTAGCATACAAATGTATACTCTAGCATACAAATGTTGGCTCTATGTAACATAGTTGTCAAGATGTAATGAAACTGCCACCTTTAAAAATGGCAGGTTTGAACGTTGGAGAAAGACAACAGTAACATATTTGAAATCTTTGACCCCTAATACTGGTTATTTAAAATTCAGCAAAATCTAGTGTCTTCTATAAATTGGGTTAAAGGGAAAAAATGGAATTTGTTTGTGTTGTGCACCTAAAAGTGTTAATACAAACTGATCATTTGCAACTATAATAACAATTTACATGTCATTCGTTTATTAGAAAAACCTTGTTGAGCACACAACTGCTCTATTTCACGGGCAGCGCCACTGTTGTCTATAATCCTATGTAATGGGGTCTTGCCTCATTCTCGCGTATTTTACAGTTAGTTTTTACAACTCCAACGGATGGCGCTGCCAAGCCATGCATCTGTATACGCATGTGCTGTGTTGCCCGTTTACATAAGATGGATATTTAACGAATACAAGCGCCAATGGTTTTGTAAGATACACCAGTGCGAGCTGAAAGATCCAAGGGAAATCGAACTACAGACGCGATAACTGGTGATGTTGGCGTTTTGACTGTTGCCTAGTCGGCCAGTGTTGGTTGACCTCAGTGCCAGCAAGAATATGTTTGCTGCTAGGAATCAGTTTGGACGAGAAAGCAAGCACAGCCATTTGATGAAAGTAATTATGATTATATTACAGTCTAATTAAAGGAAATAAAAACAAGGCATTAGTAAATTCTGTTTTCCTTGTATACACAAAGTTTAACATTGTATGTAACATTTGAGAACATAAAAAAAAACGGAAAAATACACCTGTAGCAGCAATTCGATTTTAAACCCGTCTGTGTAGCGATTCCCGTGGAAAATTGAAATTTAATGAGCTAGGCGATCGCGTGATATCGTGAGGTCAGTTGTCAAATACTTGCATCAGGCCGACCCTTTCCATGCATTCAGAGCATGTTTACAAGGATAGCTTTTGGGTCGAAACGAGCATCAAAATTAGTTATTGTGCGATATTATGATGTAATGCACACTAGTAATTATAGAGGAACAAGCAGTTATCTTATTGTTTTACATGAATCCAATTTTATTCAAAACAATGAATGCGAAGTGGGTGAACTAGTTCTAGGCAATGCCAATAGGTCTACCATGTCAATGGGTCTACAATGCCAATAGGTCTACAAGCCGACAAGGTTTTACTGAGCTTTGGCTCATTTTCAGAATAATGATATCGCTTGCAACCCACGGAAGATAATTTATACCAGTAAACATACGTAGCAAACAGATATTGTATCCAGCTACAGAAAGTAATGTTGTATAGTCTCATAATATTACTAGAATATCGATATATGAAGGAGTTGTACAATTTATCATAACTCAGTCACTGAATTTCCTTTGATCCCGGTAGCTCAATCGCTAAATGCATTTGTTTGGTGTCTTTCTTTTAAAATCGGGAGACGCCGGTTCAAGCCCGACACCGAACCACTGATTTTCTGGACACTTTTTTGTTTTCATGAAGTAATATAAACGAAACCAGTTTTACACAATGATGCAGTTTGTAAATATTTTTTATTTTATAGTAATTATTTATTCGCAACAAAAATTAAAAATATGGCAATTATGTATAACGATGCTGTGTGTTTCTAAATTTCATTTATCCAGACAAATATAATGTAATGGATATATAATTTATTAATATATATATATTGTACAGTAGTAGTATATTGTAATTATATATGTGAAAACAATATACAATAAAACAAATCAGATGAGTTTCTTAGGACTATGTAAATCGGGAAGGTTGTGCGTGCCACTTACTGTCGTCCAGCTAACTTGGGGTCCTAGGTCCTTGAAGAAGAGTTTGTCTCCGTTAGAGATCCCCACTTTCTCCAGTGTGTCCTCATCCTTCAGTAGTTTCCCTCCTGTGTTAAACAATCATAACATACATATTTAACATAAATGTCAAGGACATACTGACTACTGTACACAAGCAAATTAGATTTAATTTTTCTTTTAAAAAATTACTGTAAAAATTAGTAATTGCTAATCAATTTCAAAATTTATTAGCTACTGTTGTTAATCAAAATTTTGAAAACAAAATGCTGACTATTAATAGATCAAAAAACTAGACTAAAATTCAAGACTAGAAAATTTGTATTTCTGATTAATGGCCTAACCTAATATAACACATCATGTCTTGTCAACATTTCTGCTCATGTCGAATAGCATGAACACACTACCAGGTAGTTGCGTTCAACTGTGGTTACTTTCAACCCAATTGCTTTCAACCAGATTGAACTCAATGTTGAATTCAATCCTGGTTAACAGTTTGTACATGGCTTTGGAGTTTGGCCGTCATCCGAACATTTATCTTTGCTACTTACTTGGCTCTGTGCGGAAGGCCTGCCTTTCCGCATACAACTTTGGTTCTGCAATAAAGAGATGATGCTTTTGAATTTGTTGGAAATGAGAAGATAACAAAATCTAGAGTTCACTATGTGTACATTTCTCATTGCATAGTTTATTCCAAATGAGAAATAAGATGTAAAATTGTAAGGCCAACACATCTATAATTGTGTGTATGTGTGTGTGCGCGTGCATTATACAGTAGCTCTGACAATAATCAGGGTTGGTTTTCTGCCAGGCAGAAAGGTATCGTGTTAGATGTGTACTTACTGTCTTGTGATACAGGCAAGTCACTGATCTAGTGTGCACAGTAACCAGACATAATTCTTAGGTAAAATCCCACCACTTGCATACATTTGTGTGCCTTTTGTTGTGCCCATGTGGCATGTGTATTGGACTTGTCACCTGACTGACAACACATGGGCTGCAGCATTCCTTTCTTCAGTATTTCTCTTATCTCTACTCTCTCAGTCCCTGTGTACCCCAGTTTTATTACCAGCCTAGAAATTCTATATCCAACTAACTAGCTGCTAGAGCTTGCTATTGTTTCAGTGGTTGGGAGAGCTGATAAGACTGTCTAGCTGTCTGTGTTCTAATAACCTATCAGGGCTGTCACCACAAGATGACACAGTAATGGTGTAAGAAGGAAATAGGAATGTTGATATTGATAGTAAAATAAATAAGTATAAAAATATGACTATTTTGGGAGTTTCTGCCCCGAGTGCAGAAACTAGGGGAGAAAGTATTTCTGCCACACGGTGTCGTGCCTACATTTATCCGGGCGTTAAATAATATCCGGGTGATGTTTCTGCGTGTGCGCGTATCTAAGGGAATATATTTAGCACTAGCTATGAGTGTCGCGCTTTCACTTATCCGAGCGTTATGTATGTTTATATATATATTTATATAATAATTATGTCTATATATATACATAAATTATAAAAATGTTTGCTTCCCACATACATAAACAATTTCTGTCGTAAAACAGTTTCCTCTCCACGCACACATCACGTGACTTACTCTTATACTTGGTCACAAATCTGAAACAGCAAATTATAATTATATACTCTAACTATAACGCTCGTATTACGACAACAAATGAAACATATTTAACTACTGGATATTATTTATCACTACGTGATCTACCGGATGACAAATATTATGCCTTACATATGCACATAAACATCACTCGGATAAAATCTAATGCCCGGATAAATGTAAGCGCGACAATGGTTTCTACCGTGAGGGCAGAAATGTGCCAACCCTATCTGACATCCTTAAATCAGTAGAACCCTGGAGACTGCCAACTGTGCATAATCTAGAAATAGGAGTAAACTCACTGATTGCAAGATACTGCTTCTTCACATCCAGAATAGTTGAGTTCTTGGAAAGCTGAAACATCATCGAACTTGTTTACCAATGTGAAAGTATGTTACCATTTATTATTACAGAAGTAGGAAAATAAACCAAAACACCATAGCAGGGCATTAATGGCATACAAAACACCATAGCAGGGCATCAATGGCATACAACACACCATAGCAGGGCATTAATGGCATACAAAACACCATAGCAGGGCATTAATGGCATACAAAACACCATAGCAGGGCATTAATGGCATACAAAACACCATAGCAGGGCATCAATGGCATACAACACACCATAGCAGGGCATTAATGGCATACAAAACACCATAGCAGGGCATTAATGGCATACAAAACACCATAGCAGGGCATTAATGGCATACAACACACCATAGCAGGGCATTAATGGCATACAAAACACCATAGCAGGGCATTAATGGCATACAAAACACCATAGCAGGGCATCAATGGCATACAACACACCATAGCAGGGCATTAATGGCATACAAAACACCATAGCAGGGCATTAATGGCATACAAAACACCATAGCAGGGCATTAATGGCATACAACACACCATAGCAGGGCATCAATGGCATACAACTCAGTGCATTGCAGAGCCCCAGCCATTTCATTTGTAAAGGTAAGTTCTTAAAAGTTCTTATATAGCGCGGAATAGTCCTTATAACTGCTCCAAGCGCTTTACACTTTACTCCCTGGCAGACCTGTTCAATCGAACACCATCACAACTTCTCTGAGAAGCATCCAGCCACGCTGCAATTAATTTGCGGAGACTACCCCCGGTATTCATACACAAATATCCACCATTTTCTTTAGCCAGGTACTCATTCATACAGCCGAGTGAACTGGACCATTGTGAAGTGAATGAACTTGCCCAAGGTTCGACACGGAAGCACAGGATTCAAATTCGGGTTCTCTCGACTGAGAATCTGTCGCTCTAGCCACTGCATTCCAATTGTTCTCCCACCAACTCCATTGGCCATTAAACTTTACATTCACTGTGTTCCCAATTCGTTGGTTACCAAACTGGGAAACTAGACTGCTACAACTACATAATTCTTCAGTGTAATTCATTGCCAACATGTCGTCATTGTAATTTACATAAACTCTTCAGAGTTTTCCCGGCTAAAATGAGATGTGAGCTGGTGGTTTGAACAAGATGAGCAGATTCGGCACAAAGCGTGCATGCCTGCCACAATATGTTTCAATATTTATTTGCTTCGAGCTGGTGCATCGTGATGTTTTCCCCTCAAAGGTAGAAGGGAAATAAATAAAAAATGTGTGTTATCATGTAAGCCTAACAATAGTTTTACTTCAAAAATAAAAGTAACAAAATTCTGCACAAAGATTGGTTGGCTATATGTTATGATATTATTGCTATCATGTGAAACTGAAATTTATGTGAAAAAAGTTTCAGAATCAATAGTCATTTCAGATGAGATTTTTTAAAGATCTATGTCAAGTTTAACACTATTAAACTGTGAACATATAAAATTTTTTTCACTACTAATATAATTATTTCAGATCAAGCTTTGCTTAGTCATTTCTTATGTATATTTGATAAATGGTACTACAGCCTGTAGCTAAAAACAGGTTTAAAAATGTTTGGACATGTTACTTTACTGTTGTTGACTTGTACACTTTTCACGAGAATGGCCCACGTGTGTACATATATATATATATAGATAGATATATATATATCTATATTTATATATATAGATATATACAAGTATGACAAGGCAGGCATAAATGGAGATGCATGGTGCACATTTTTCAAGATAAGTAGCCCCATATCATCTAGCTGTCTGATATCAGTACAGTATGAATACAACGTTCAATATTCCACTTGATAACACAACAAAAGCATCACATTCTAGGTTCTAACCTGGGTCAGCTTTGCAAGACTCTTGCCGGAGCGCGCATGTACAATTTCCACCTAAAACAAACACAACATTTCATACAATTGGGGCATTCCATACAAAATCAATCACAAATTTACATTCATGACCAACTTTATGATGAAATTGGTGGATTTTACAAGCTATTCTACAAGTAAATATCTGGTATATACATTACGGATATAAAATATATAATGAAGTACGTGTAATTCGCATTAACAGGTACGTGTAATTCGTAATTATGTACATATTGCCAGCACGGCTTGCAATTTTGACTCATGTCACGGAAATGTTTTTACGCTATATATTGGGAGGTCTATTATAAATATATATAAATATATATTTTAATATCACCAGGGGTTTGAATATGAACGCCTTTAACTTGGTAGTTTATTACAGAATCAGTTGGTTTGATATTTCTTTTCACGAGTCCTTCCAAATAACCATTCCCGTAGGCGTATGCTTCCCGATTCTGAAGGGTGCCTAATCCTCCGTATGGCGCCGCCCTGCGCGTAGTTTTGCAGAAGGGCCTCTAGGGACTGAATCGCAAACCAGAATACCCTTCCAATCCATGATTATGTCCGTTCTGGCTTCAGCGTTTAAGCGCAGTAGCTGTGCGTTTTAAGATTTCATAATTTATTAGTCATAGCTATAAAAAACAAAGCGACCTACGAACATTCTTTTGTATAACTAACCACCCGTTATCACCAAACAAACAATGGACTGTACCGCGACAGTAGAGTGCAAGCAATATTTGAGGGCACTTTTGAGGACCAAATAGCGCTCCTGTTTGCGTCAACACGTGATTTATTAATATTGCTTGTTTCAAGTGCGGCATGCAGTAACGCGTAACCGCATCGGTGCACACTGATTCAAACCTGAGCGAGCGCTATTTGGGACATTATATTCCTGAAACGATGCGGAATGATGGAATAAACGCATTGAAGTATAACAACATTTAGGCACAACTGTCATAATGCCGAAATCGGGGTGGACCCGGATTCTACACGTGACAATTAAGTGTCCACAAAGTAATGTTACTGTCAAACCTGACCGTGGTGGTCAGGTTTCCCGCCACCGAAACAAATTCAGGAGCGTTCCAAAGTGAGTCGTGGCTTCGTCAATATCCTTAGGCTAGCCATAGGAGATCTCCCAATGTGATACAGGCCCGTAGCCAGCGTTTCACAATGAGGGTTCACATTTTACCAATTCAGACTCCAGGGGCACCACAAGTTCATGGTCGTTTTGGGTGTGCGCTTTCAGACAAAGTAATATGGTCTGTGGAGATATGTCCCATTTTATTGCCTGATTAAACCTAACTTACACTTGATTGTATTCACAAAAGCCAACATGCAGTGATAGTATATTGTTATTGTTAATATAACAGTGCTCTTGTGGAATTTGAATTAAATTCTAGGTGTCAAACAGTCAAGTACCATATCCTCTACATATCACTGACTCCAGGAAAAACTAACTGTATTTTACAACTATACAGAACACAAAATTGTCATAATAATTGATAATAAAGGCCCTTCACACATTCTTGCCTCCTCATCAGCGATAAGGCTCCCCTTTCCGAGATCTACAAACATGCAACTAGCAACCACAGTATTTCAGCTACCATACAGCCACACAATTTCTCATCAGCACGCGCTTTTTAAAATAGGTGAAGCTAAACTTTATTGTGTATTGGTCAAATACAATTATTCATTAAAATTCGCATTCCAGCACAACTGATGAAAATTATGATTTGTGTTAAGCCAGATGAATTTGTCTACCGGGTTTGCAGCTTGTAAGAAATACACTCACTACATATCTTAAGTTGATGATGGTTGAGAATAGCCTCTTTGACAGTCGGTAGTTACCTTAATAAGCATACTAAAACTAAAAAGCCGCACCTCTCGTCTTTTTAACAGAGTTCTGATGAGAAATAATGAATTATTTTATATTGCTTAATTTATGTGCTCATAATTGTTCAATCATAGTCACCCCGTTCATTCACCAGTATTTTGTCTGCACCTGTCACTTCTGAGTGACTACAATTAGGACTCATAACTTTATGTTTGGTGTAAAACTGGTTTCTTGTGTATTTGTTACTCCATGCAGTTTCATAACAGGAGACCCTGGGATAGTGCGAAGTCCTTCTGCATGGCTAATTGGATGCAATGGTCCTTTGACACACATTCCTCTACGAGTGCCCTTTTCCACATGGCATTGGAGACAGACCCATCAGCCAGGCTCCCATACATTCAGTGATGATCACTTAATAGATAAGTGTTCTCCCTGTAACATCTGTACAAATCAAGCTTTCTTGGCATTCCTTGTAATGCTTGAACAATATCCAGCAGCTTTTAGGAGGGAGGTAACACTTCTGAGAAACATGGAATACAATTAGTGGTTCACATTTTAAAGATGCAATTTTGAGGGGGGGTTCTGGCTATGGGCCTGCTGATATTTACATGCAAGCCAAAGCATCTAGCAGACTAGCACACCCTCTCACAAGTGAGGAAGGCTGCTCTAACTTCCAAAACTACATCGATTATCAAGGGAAAACATCAACAAATAAAACAGTATATTGTAACAAGGCAATTTTGTAAAATTCATGTTAGTATCAAACTAATAACAGTAATAACCGGTTTTCCATGGATTGTATCAGTTATTAAATTCAATTAAAAAAGAGAAATAAGTGGGACCCTTGTTACAAACCTCAAAAGAAGGTTGGGGGTCCTGAGGACCATTGAACACAAACATCCAGGTAAACCCCTGTATCACAATACATAATGTTGAAAGTATAGGGCCCATATAGGGTCTATTGCCCACAAAATTACATTTAATAAACAAAATTTTCTTGCATTTTTTACTCGCAAAAAAACAAACACAAGTAGACATTTCTGATTACACCAATCAGAGGCAAATGGTGTGTGCAGTAACATAATCTAAAACAAAGTTAATTTCACAAACAAGGTAACAAATGGAATATATATTTGTGGTATAAGGATCACTTTCCGCATTCGGGGTTGCTATGTTTGGCAACAAACTAAAGTAGGTCACACGTACACATACTCGAGTCAGGCAGAAAACCTAGACAACAAGTGTGTTAAGCCGGCTTTTGCGGTGTTATGTAGTTGTGATTTTAGAAGTTTTATGATTGATGGGAAGAGAGGCGATGTAATGGCAAACGTTTCCGAACAACTAAGCATATAACCTGGACAAGACGGAATGGGTTGATGAAGTATCAAAGTTAACTATATAATGCATATTCACGATATTGTGGTTCCTGTACTTAACATCATGGAAACAAAACTTTGAATGCCTACATTGTGGTCTGTATCAAGCAAGTCCAATAGTTGATTAATTACCATTAAAAGCAGTGCTATGATTATAATATCATATGAAACACTGACAATCTTTACAAACCTGTGAAAGGGTGATTACTAGATGCCGGTTGTGTTCATTGGGCGCTAATTTCATGTGATAGATACCAGGTAGGTCAGATCAATTTCACTCTTTTCTCACCATTTAACAGTAACGAACAACAAAGAAGTATTTGATAAAATTTTACGGGACACCCCTTTGATGGTCATGTAACCACCAATTGACATGCTCACAAATAAAATAAATATATTGCTAGTTATCACTGCTAATGATATGTATATCCATGAAAAATAGACCAGAGCATTTTTTAACGTACAAAGTATGGAGACATTGTCCCCCCAGCCTTTTCGTTTGCCCCCCAAGTCAGACCAACTTTGCTCGTGTGCCCCCATTCTCCCAAACCAGCCCCTTGTAGGGCTTAATTTTTATTTGTTTTAGTGTTTGATTTAATTTGCATTGGGGTATAATAAAAAAATAGCAGTTGTCATGCATTCGCCAGAGAAGAATGGAACCCCTGGATTACTCGAAGCGGTGAACAAAGCTCTGGATCTGACAGGAGGTGAAGACACGAAGCTGGTCGGTGTCACCACTGACAGCGAGGCGCCAAACACCGGCAGACAAGGTGGACTAATGGCGTCTGCTTGCTGACCAAATGCAGAGAGGTTTGGCAGGTGCTGCACACCGATCTGACTTAGCCATTGAGTCGGTTGTCAGAACCGTACCTGAGGTGGGAATCTGGAAGTCCAATCTACTGGGACTCGTACGATTCTTCAGGACACCGAAAGATGTTGTCAGCGCAGGCCGAGAATGTCAAACAGTTCCCCCGGCACCACGATGTCAGGTTTGCCCAGCACGAGCTGCAGCTGGTGGATGCTGTGCTGAACAACCTACCAGCCTACATTATAGTGTGAGAACAGATGCAGGTGCTAGAAAGTACCAGCGACAGAAAGGAGAAGGCTGAAGTCAAAGGGTTCCTGAGAATCTGGAACCACCAACAAACGTTGATCACCGCACTGATGGACGACATCCTGGAGATTTTTGAAACACCCCAGAAGAAGTTGCAAAGGAGTGATTTGTTCATCAGCGATCTTTTCACTGTGACTGATGCGCCAATCAAGAAGTTGAACATAATGAGGGATGGACCATTCCCGGGAAGAAGGAAGGAGAAAGTGAGTTGTCCAATTAACCGATAACATAAAAGAGGAACTAACACAACAAGAGTGTAATCACCAGTTCGTTTGTACAAACCGCCGCAACAGATGAGCAATAAGGTTGGAAATCTTGCAAGCATCGCACGAATACCTGTCTGAACGCATGCACCCGGAGCAGGAGGACGTCATCAAAGACATGAAGGAGTTAGTGATGTCATGCAGTCTGAGATCATTCATTGAGCAAGATTTAACAAGATTGCCATCCAGAAAATTACTCTGGATGGCAGGTGGACAAGGAAGCCTTTTGGCTAATCGAGAGTCCAATACTTTTTATCTACATGTATCCCGCCTTTTTTAGGTGTGTGTCGATTTTATTTTTAAACATATTCACGCTACTAGCACCAACACAATCAGGAGATAATCTGTTCCATTCATTTACAGTCCTTTGTGAGAATGAGAACTTTCTTATATCTAATCTACACTGCTCCTTTACTAATGTAGCTTCATGTCCTCTGGTCCTTCTATCTTTCTTAACTGAGAAAAAAATGTTTCTATCAATATTTTCATAACCATTCAATATTTTAAACACTTCTATGTGATCTCCTCTCAATCTCCTGGTCTCTAATGTTGTTAAACCACATTCTTTTAGGCGTATTTCGTAACTAAGATCCCTCAGATTTGGTATCATTTTAGTCGCTCTCCTCTGTACTCTTTCTAGCATATCTATGTCCTTCTTGCGATATGGCCTCCATGCTTGTATACAATATTCTAAATGAGGCCTCACTATTGTTTTGTACAGCGGTACTATTAATTCTTTTTTCTTATACGCTATATTTCGCCTAATTAATCCAAGGATTTGATTTCCCTTTGACGCTGCAATTCCGCACTGCTCTGAAACCTTCATATCAGCACTAATGGTTAACCCTAAGTCCTTTTCTTTTACAGTAGTACTTAGAACAGTACCCCCCATTTTATATTTTACCTCTTCATTCCCATGACCTATGTGAAGGCATTTACATTTCCCAAAATTGAACAGCATTTGCCACTTTTCAGACCATTTGATCAACCTATCAAGATCATCTTGTAAATGCTGTCTGTCTCCATCACTTTTAATCCTTCTAAACACTTTTGTATCATCCGCAAATTTTAACACCTTGCTTGTTATATCATCGTCCAAATCGTTGATATATATTAAGAATAATATAGGTCCTAGTACTGATCCCTGTGGTACCCCACTCAATACCGATTTCCAGTTTGAAGCCTCCCATCAACTACTACACGTTGTCTTCTGTCATTCAGCCATTTTTCTATCCAGTTTATTATACCATTTCCTATGCCATGGGCCTTTAGCTTAAGGAGTAATCTTTGATGTGGTACTTTGTCGAAAGCTTTTTGAAAATCTAAATAGATGATATCTACTGGTGATCCCTCATCTACCCACCTAGTGATGTCTTCCAAAAAACATAACATATTTGTTAAGCATGACCTCGCTTTTAAAACCCATGTTGAGATGGGTTTATCAAGTTTGTTTAACAAGAAAATCCACCATGTGATCTTTAATTAGTCTTTCTAATAATTTACAAATCACTGATGTTAAACTCACTGGTCTATAGTTCTCTGACTTGTTTCTTGAACCTTTTTTAAATAACGGTATAATGTTTGCTTCTTTCCATTCTAAAGGAACCACTCCCTCTTCTAATGACAAGTTGAAAACTGTTGCAAGCGGTATGCTAATTTGTTCTACAATTTCCAATAGTAGTTTGGGTGGAATACCATCCACTCCAGGTGATTTATTATCCTTCATAGCCCTTATTTTCTTAGCTACCATTTCCGGGGTTACAATTAATTGTCCTAAATAGTCTGAATCTGCCCCCTTGAACTTAGCCTCTGGTACTGGCAGTGAACTAATATCTTCCCTGGTAAACACTGAACTAAAATACTCATTCAGGTCTTCTGCCATTAAGAATCCCTCTGATATTGTATTTCCAGCACTATCTTCTAGAGGACCGACCTTATCCTGAACTTTCTGTTTGCTTCGAATATACGCATAAAAACTCTTACTGTCATGTTTTATATTACTAGCTAATTTTTTTCATAGCTTCTCTTTGAATTTCTAATTTCAGCTGTAGCTTGATTAAGTGCTTCTTTATAAATGTTGTAGTCTTCATCATTTCCAGTACATCTATATGACTTCCACATCATTTGTTTATACTTAATTTTTCTAATGGCTTCTTTCGATAAGTGTTTCTTTTTAGACCGTTTTCCCTTGTTTTTTGAAAGGTACAAATTTATCGACTATGCACTTAATTTCACTATTTAAGATATTCCAGCATTCGGTTGCTGTCTTATTTTCAGTGTGTTATTCCAGTCTATCTTTGCTAAATATTTCCTCATGTCCTTATACCTTCCTTTGTGGAAATTTCTCCTATACTGCTTTTTACTATTCCTTTCTGATTTTACTTTGATGGTAAAATGTATCTGGTTGTGATCACTACTCCCCAGTGGCTCACATATCTTGACATTGTCAACTAATTCTTTCTGTGAGGACAAAACTAAGTCTAACACATTCTCTCCCCTGGTTGGTTCTAGCACATGTTGAGAAAGGAAACTATCTTGTACTAAAACTAAAAACTTGTGGTCCTCACTCCCCATACTCTGTAGAGATTTCCATTGTATATGCCCATGGTTAAAGTCCCCCATAATAATACAGTTCCGTTTGCTTACTTCCCTTATAGCGTTTTGTATTTTTTCATTCTCTTCTATGCTTATGTTTGGACTTCGATAAACTAACCCAACTGTTAACGTTGAGTTTCCTGTAACTATGTTACACCAAACAGCTTCTTCGCAATCTGCTTCTCTTTCTAATTTTATTTCATAAGCCTGGATATATTCTTTAATATATAAAATAACTCCACCTCCCTTTCTTCCTATTCTATCTTTCCTAAACATTACATATCCTGTTAGTCCCAATTCGGCATCTGATATATCAGTGGTGGCCCACGATTCGGTTATACCTATTATGTGAGGGTCAATATCTTCTACCATAATGTTTAGTTCACTTCTTTTGTTTACTATGCTCCTTGCATTTAAACAAATGCATTTATATCCTGATTCAGAACAGTTTTCCAGGCTGTTCTTTGCCGATTTGTCAGGCACCTTTTCCCAGACGAGGCATCTGACTTTGCGGACGGGTCAGCTGAGCAGTGGAAAAACATGATGAACGTGCCGTCCCATTCCTGCCTAATGGCTGTGATCTCGGTTGTAAGTTGACTGTCAGACTGTGCCTTCTGTTGGTCACAACAGGTTCAGTTCAGAAGATGTTGGCATCTCTGGCTTGTATGAGTCCACACTCTATGCAGACCGAAAGGATCGTGAGCCACCACAACCTTGTGGTCGATAATCACCGCACCAGTATAAATGAGGACACAAGAAACGCACGACTCATAGAAACATTGAATAGTGAGGCCACCGCCTACTATGACCCTCAACCCGCTGTCGTCAAATTCTTGGAGAAGACAGGAAGATGCTGGGCTCCATACTGGGACATCTACGGACAGCGTAAATTCGTTAGGAAATTCACCCGTGAAACGGGACTCGCCTAGTCAAATTGAGACGACAACTGTCAAACGTTCTGACTTGCAGGATACGTATCATGTTTGTATGACTATACTGCGTGTATTGGTTGTAGTAAAACATGTTTCTAGGATATATGTGTAACATTTATTTTCATACCAAGATGCAGTCGTCACTCGTCACTGTAAGCCCCACAACTATGTAGATACAAAGATAATAACACATTATATTAAGCTTTCATACATGTCTAAGGATTATGTACATAATCATTAATGTATGCGTAAACTGCCCTTTTTATCCATTAGAAGTGCCCTTTTAAGACATTGCCCCCCACCCAGTGAAAATTCAATAAAAACGCCCTGAAATAGACTCTACGTACCTACCAGATATTATTTTATCAGTTGCTGCAGCAACACCATTAAAAAAGAGAGAAGATCAACAAAAGCTGCAAGAAGACCTCGGTTCTCTAACCACCTGGCAGAAACAGTGGTCCACAAGCTTCCACCTGCAGAAATGCTCTACGTTGAGTGTCATCCGCAAGAGGAAGAAGATCACACCATCGCATGAACTGCATGGTCACACCTTGGAGAACGTCAACACCATCAAATATCTTGGTGTCAACCCACAAGATGACCTGAAATGGGGGTTCTGTATATAAACATCACTACGGCGCTACCTGAAGATCGGAAACAAGAAAACAAAAGAAACCGTTCACCCGATTCTGGAATATGCAGCCACTGTGTGGGACCCCTACATTGCAAGTGACAGCCAGGCCATAAAGAAAGTGCTATGCAGAGCTGCAACATGGGTCTCAAACCGACACAGCCAAACATCCTGTGTTGACTCCATCCTCCACTCCCTTGACTGGCCCACATTGCAACAGAGATGAAAATGAGCTCGGCTGGAGATGTTTTATAAATTCATCTCCATAAATTTCATCTACCTGCCAGAACCAACAGACAGCAGGCTGAGCTCCAGGAAGAACAACACCTACAGCTACGACATCCCCTATTGCAAGACACAGTCCCAGCAGATGTCGTTCTTCCCGAGGACAATCCCGGAATGGAACAGTCTGCCCCAGGAGGTAGTGACAGCTGAATCCCTGGACTGGTTTAAGTCTACGCTTGCCGCCTACCTATAAATACCACACCCCTACCCTCTTTTCTTCTGCCTATCAGCCTACCTACCCCTACTATACCACATCCTCTATCCCCTTTCCCACATTCAAGAGATCTTAAAACCGTGCTGGCCATCTTCGCAACCTCCATACGACATAATCATCAGTACATTGATGTTGGCCATAAAACGGAAGATGGCATTGTGATTTAGATTTGATACGAGTACGAAAATAAAAAATGGGCTAAGTGGCCCTGAAGTCCTTTGGACTAATAGTAATATGTCTATGTGACACCGGCTGACCAAATGAGTCTTTATTTCTAAAAAATTGTAACATTGTTTTCTTACGTGCTTGTAAAGGTTGGGTAGAGTGCTTTACACGGTTTCAAAAAATATGACTGCTACAAAAATTGGCAAAGTTATGGAGCATTGAACATGGTAGGGATCAAAAAATGAAAATGAAGAAAACGGCTGTTGAAGTTTTACAATATATATGCAAATGGATTGCATGGAAATATTACATGCACAACATTCAAATGTGGCACACAGTATGTAATATGTATGATATGTTGCAATGATACTCTGGAAGTACAAATGTGCTGCTACAAAGACTTATCAATTTATGCCAGATTATGTCTTCATGTGTAAAACTAAGAGGACAGATTATTTGAGAGCAAAAGGTAGACTCAGACACAGTTTAAAATAGACTCAGACACAGTTTAAAACCTACAGCCAACTGTCCAGTTTAACAGGGGTCTAGTGGCTTAATGCTGTCTGTTGACATAAGCTACTGCCAGTGACCAATTACACATTAGTCACAGTTTCCATCAAACAATAGCAGGCAGAGAATCTTAGCTCCACAGCTGGGTGTAATACACAACCAGAGCCACCACTGATTCATGGTCAAGTAGATTAGCTCAATGCACCAACTAAGACAATACACAACACTGTGAGTGACAGAGTCCAGAGTGAGGCCTAAGCAGTGTCCTCATTGCTGATTAGATCAATTAAACCTGCCAAGTGGGTGACATTCTGCACAAGTGTTCATTAATCCTTAGTGATTGTTCAGAACACCAGACTGACCACATACCTAAACAAAGCGAATAGGTGAAGAACAGGCAGTGTTCAAATAGGGGTATTGGTTGAATTGTATTTGTCTCGATGCAAAAGGCTTTATTGTGCCTTCATCAATTATAAAAAAGCATTTGATTTAGTAGACCGTTCCTCCCTGTGGTCTAAGATAATTTCATGCAGTATTAATGGTATTGTGTTGAAAGTTGTATACAATATAAAAAAAAATGTTAAATCATGCATAAATCAGGGCCAGGCTATGTCAGCCTTCTTCTCATGTGATGTAGAGGTATGGCAAGGAGAAAACTTGTGTCCTTTGTTATTTGCTATTTACTTGAATCATTTTGAACACTGTTAGTCACAATTATAATGGACTTGACATGGCAGCTGGTGAAATTTACAACAACCTTAGTGATGATGATGTAGAAAATGTATGTTCTACTATATGCTGATGACACTAGAATGATTCAATCAAATACAGATTTCTTGCTTGTGTATAGCGGAACTATGTCAACTCTTCTAATGGTTGACATTTGGTTGTTTCAGGTGTCAACTATATTGTGAATCTGTGATTATTAGTCTATATTGATACAATTGATTTGCACAGTACCATGTCTACACAAGGCATGGCAAGCGTAAACAGAACAGTAGAATGCATTTGATATCAATAAAAGTAGGATATTTCACTCTACAGTTGTCCAGAATATTAAGGTGACAGAATATAAATTTTCTGTTTGTCACCTATAGGTGACAGAATATTAATTTTCTATGTTTGTCACCTACAGGTTTCTACAGACAATACATCTTTAACCAATAGACACCACAGTCACACCATTTTATAATAATTAAATGAACATCAAAATAAACACAACTTGCAATTATAGAAAATCAATAGTTTTGAAGGTAAAAAGTGTTAGGCAACTGTTCAGTCTAACAGGGGTCAATAGTGTCTACTCTGCCTGGACACTGTGACCAATTAAAGATTAGTCAAGGTCTCAATGGAACAGTAGCACTAGGCTGCAGAGTTTAGTCATGGTGTTGACTTTGTGGCACATTAAACAAAATCTACTGTTGGGGGTGGTCTCAAGGGCCCTTCTCAAAACCACATCACTAGATAATGTAAAAGTTTTGCACTTTGGGGGCCCCTTAAAATGATTCAGTCAAATACAGATTTCTTGTATATAGTGGCAGCACCCTAAGATACATCTATGCAAAATTAGAAAAAAGTTGAACAGTTTTTTAAAAAATAGGCAAAATGTTACATTTTCACCAGTTTTGGGGTCCTTGCAGACCTTAGGGAGCCCTTAAAATGATTCAATCAAATACAGCTTTCTCATGCATAGTGGCAGTGCCCTAAGATGTCTATGCAAAATTAGAGAAAAAGTTGCTGAACGGTTTCTGAGATACGGCAGCTAACGGCGGACGGCGAACGCAGAGTGATGGCAATAGTCCCTTGGACCTTTGGCCAAAGGACTAAAAATGGGCCAAGTGGCCCTGAAGTCCTTTGGACTAATACGTCTATATGTGACCCCGGCTGGCCAAGAGTGATAAGTCGGAAAAATTGTAATATTGTTTTCTTACATCCTTGTAAAGGTTTGGTAGGGTGCTTTACATGGTTTCAAAAATTATGACTGCTACAAAAATTGGTGAAGTTATGGAGCATTGAACATAGTAGGGGTCAAAAAGTGAAAATGAAGAAAACGGCTGTTGAAGTTTTACATTATATATGCAAATGGATTGCATGGAAATATTACATGCACAACATTCAAATGTGGCACACAGTATGTAATATGTATGTTATGTTGCAATGATACACTGAAAGTATCAAATGTGCTGCTTATCAAGTTATGCCAGATTATGTCTTTATGTGTAAAACTAAGAGGACAGATTATTTGAGAGCAAAAGGTAGACTTACTGTTTGACACAGTTTAAAACCTACAAGCAACTGTCCAGTTTAACAAGGGTCTAGTGGCTTAATGCTGTCTGTTGACACAAGCTACTGCCAGTGACCAATTACAGATTAGTCACAGTTTCCATCAAACAATAGCAGGCAGAGAATCTTAGCTCCACAGCTGGGTGTAATACACAACAAGTGATAAATATATGATACACTTGAAATACAAATGTGCTGCTACAAAATTATAAAGTTATGCCAGATTATGTCTTTATGTATAAAATTAAGAGGACAGATTATTTGAGAGCAAAAGGTAGTCTAAAGAAAATAAAAAAATGGGTCAGCTGGATGGTGATAGACTGTTTGAACTTGAAGCCTTTGTCAAACTTTTGTCTCGACTTCACCGAAGGCGGTGTCCTGCTGTCAGAACTTCGAAGGTGTTACTCACCTAACTTAGAGGTCTTTGTCAGTAAGAATAATGGGATGATAATTTACACCAACGTTGTTTCCCGTAGAAGTCATTTTGTGGGATATATTAGGATTAGTCGTGCCAATTCAAAAATTAGTGCTATATAATAGTAGTTTGTCAAAATGTAAACAAGCTCAAAGACAGTTGCAGCTTAGCGTTAGTCTGTTCTGAAATATTTTAATGACATAATTATATGTTTCACATAAATATATAGGGAGCTAATGGAGAGGCCCATCATAATCCATAGCACTACAAAATGAAGTATCTGAAAGTCACACTTCATATATTGAGTGACACATCTCATACTGTCTTTCTGGACTGTCGCAATGTCCAATAGTTTCCTATCACAACCCTCGTGTACAATATACTAAAGCTATATATTTCCAACACCACAACATTATGTATTATCATTGGATAGGTAATTGAATAATCTTTCAGATGAACGCAACTTGTAGCAGTAGAAAATTAAGCATACAAAAGTTACACCGCAAACAATGACATGCATTCTTAAAATGTGATTCATTCAAAAATTAGTGCTATATAATAGTTTGTCAAAATGTAAACAAACTCAAAGACAGTTGCAGCTTACTGTCCACCAAGCACTAGCAGAGCAGTTTTATAATAATAATCCACAAGTTAAGTGGCAGTGATCTTCCTTTTATCATTCATGTGATGTTTATTGTGAGCATGGCGGACAAATGGTTATCATACGTAGACAGGTACAGAAAGAAACTGACATTTTCTACAAAAAGAACACGTTTGCCTATCAATGTCATGTATTTCCTATTATTGCTGTTTCTGCCGGGCAGAAACAGTTTCTGCCCGGCATAAATCAAACAACCCTGTAGGTAATTATTAATCAAATGTTTTTGATGAATCATAGTTACAGATCATTAAGGGTTATGATGGAAGTAAAATGTTTACATGTTTACTGTTCACTTATTGCACCACGTCTTGCATTTAGAGGAATAATTATAATAGAAAATAAAATGTTGTGGCACATATTTTTAAATACATGCATCGATGAGAAACCAGGAATTACTTTTCTGTGGCCTAAGAATAACTAATTTCAATTAACTTTCTACTTATATAAAACAACTACATAAAATATATATCCATACAAGACACAGACTCCGCATGTGACAGATGTTTTGGGAAGGGGAATAGTGTTCTGTTTCTGGTACAAGGTGCTGTTTGTTGACCAAAGCCTCTGCCAGTGACCAATTACAGATTAGTCATACTTCTTACCACCAGCCACAGTGACCCAATCCTCTGCTAGTGACCAATTACAGATTAGTCACACTTTAACCAGCCAGCCATGGTGAGGTGTGACAGATATGGTGGGAAAAGGGATTAGTTGAACAAAAGGACTGGAAGCCTGCTAGAGCTGCTGCTACAGTAGACCATTTAGTTAACAAATTTAGCATTTTAGGGGACATTTGGAGCCCTTATAATGATTGATTCAAATAAAGATTTCTTGTGTATGGTGGCACTACCATGTGAAATGTTTATGCAAAATTAGAGAAAAAGTTACTTAAGAGTTTTTGAAAAAATAGGCAAAATGTGAAAAATTACCAGTTTTGGGGTCCTTTTTTGGGGGGGTCATTAGGTGCCCTTAGAATGATTCAATCAAATACAGATTTTTGTGTACAGTGACACTACCACATGAAATGTATATGCAAAATTAGAGAAAAAGTTGCAGAACAGTTTTTGAAAAAATAGGCAAAATGTTACATTTTTACCAGTTTTAGGGTCCTTGGAGGCCCTAGGGAGCCCTTAGAATGATTCAATCAAATACAGCTTTCTCGTGCATAGTGGCAGTGCCCTAAGATATGTTTATGCAAAATTAGAGAAAAAGTTGCTGAACGGTTTCTGAGATACGGCAGCTAACGGCGGATGCAGTGTGATGGCAATAGTCCCTTGGACCTTCGGCCAAAGGACTAAAAACTTTAGTTCTCTGTGTTGAACACTTTAAACCTAGTGCTTTCTGCTCTATAAAACAAACCGCATGCATGTTTAATTTATTCATGATATCAAAATTAACACAACCCCCGAACAGCCTAGCTAGGTAGCACTCTATGCTATTCATCCGTATCCAATCAAACAGTCCACCAGGGTAATGGACCATATCTGGCCAAATAGCCTCAGTTAACTATTTTCTACTACTGTCTGGACCGTGGCACATCTTGAAAGATGGCTTCGGCTAGTGATGTAGTCTCATATTGGATGTGTCCCTTTCTTGTTTTTTTTTTGGTAAATTTGGTGGTAAATGACGTGGGTGACTCAAGTCAAGCCAAACTCAAGGAAAGGGCGAGTCAAGACTCGAGTCCTTTCAAACTTCACATCATCGACACGACATGTTTAACCGTTCAATCACGTTGTGTCACAACTTGTGTCTGTGACTGCATTCGACGAGTCTGTGGAGTACCCTAACTATGTATACTAAATAAACTAATAAAATTACTAATGAGTAATGAGACCGACAGTAACCATTAATTTTGTTTCCGTCTTCTGAGTAACTGGCTCCAATGATTACACACTCGACCATAGGCCTAGCCCTATTTATACTATACTCTGTGTCTATGACTATGTCTATAGTCAGCCTGCCTAGGCCAGGCTAGGCTGTGTATGGCTGGAAGTGCCGTTGAAGTTGAACATGTTTGCTGATGACGCGTGCGTTTCAGCAGGCAGATTTTCCTTGCAAATGCAACGCTTTCATATTGTGACATTTGTTTTGCTTGTGCATACAACGTAACACAAACATTTAGTTTAGAAGAGGTGACATGTTCAAAAATGTTACGAAGCCCTACCAAGTCAAAACCCACCTCCATAGCCATGCTGCGGAAATAATAAACCAATAAAAGGTGGATTGTTGATGGCATACGAAATACCTCGATATGACCACGACGCTCTGTAGAAGTAGGCCTAGTTCAGTGGAAAATATATAGCTAGCTAAGCTAGGCCCGGGATGTCAACGAATATTTCAAATCGAAGATCCATTTGTTTATTATTTTAGAAATTACTGAAGTCATAATAAAGCGAATAATGAAAACAAATTACTAATCGGTAGGCCTAAAGTACTTTTCGAGATAGGATTTTTGAAATGAAGACATTTAACACATTATCCAGAATAATTATTGTAGTAGCTATATATCAGAATCAGAATATTTTATTCGACCATAACATAAAATACATATTATATACAGCAAATAAATGTAAATAAATGTATGGTCAGGGAGACTCTCATTAAGGCATTATGCATGCCACTAACATACGAGCCACCATGTTGTTAAATGTATAATTTTAATACAAAGTTATAATATATCAATAATTATTGTATTAAATATGATTTTATAAGTAATAAGCATTAATTGACAGTGTTTAACACTAACTAAGTAACATTAAGTAATTACTAACACTAACTAACATTAAACAAGCAGAATAATACACTATAGAATAATATAATATATAAATTACACTAAAACTTACATTTATTCTTAGTTAAACATGATTAAACTATTTATTTAAAATAAAACAATCTAAACACTTAGCCAATAACACCAATTAATACTAATAAACAGTATAATAGCTCTACTAATATTAATTAAAAGAAAACACAAATAGTTAACCCTAAAAATCTTCTTAAAATTCTAACAGTATAAAATACAATTGTGTTATTTTACAAAACACTGTAATGGTGATTCGTTCTGTATATTCATAATTAAACAACATACAAAGTTTACAAACCGTTTAAGTTGGAAGGTTTATCCTATTTTCAGTTAGTACAAACATAACAGTTTGGGATCAAACATTCAGTTTCATAATTCCTTATGAAGTATTGTTACAGTATATTGCAAGCTTTGGAGAGAATGGGTAATAATAATAATAAACTTTATTTACACACCATCAAATCCGGGACTAAGGACCCATTCACGGGTGTTTACAAATCGGCAATCATCTAAGAAGCATAAAAACGCATTTAAGAGAAATAAAAAATAAAAATAGTAAAGTTAGGAAGCAAAATCCTAGTATATATATATATATATAAACCTATGTATAGTAAAATTACGGGTAAATGCGATGATAAAATAAACGATTAGCAAAAACGCTGAACATACTAAATAAAATAAATAAATAAATAAATAAAAGCCTAAATTATATTAAATAATTTGATTAGATACTAAAATGTGATTCTGAGATAAATAAGACTAAAAATTCATTAAAACTATACGCATGAATAATACAAAGGTTAAATGATGTCTGATTATTTATTAGTTTGAGAACAGAAATGTCTTCAATAATTTTCCAAATTGCCTAGTGTTCCCAATCACGTGTAGTTCCAGAGGCAGAGAGTTCTACAATGTTGGCCCAGCACATGCAAACGCCCGGTGACCATAATGTTCTAGGTTCACACGTGGAACGTCAGAAGCAGACCACTGCCAGTGCATAGGGTCCCGCGTGGTGAATGGGTATAAATCTTATTTCTGAGTTCAGATGGTACATTGTTAACAGTGTGAATAATTGATTGTCTAATACAATTAGTGGCAAAATTATTATTTACTCGGTTTATGTAGATATTGTTACTGTTTCTGGTATGATAGTTATGAAAGTTTGAATTATATATAATGGGCATATAGTATTAAAGTATTCTGGTAATTTTTTATTTACAAGTTTAAAATAAATGTTTAGTTGTTGAAGTTAAAACATATCATCTAGCTTTAAAAGACCCATGCTCTTGAAAATGGGGTTGGTATGTGCATTATATTTATATATTTAGAAGATGTTATAGGTCTAAGAGATTTCTTCTGAAGTTTTTGTAAACGATGTGTTCGACATCCCCCTGCTAGTATTGCGTAGTCGAGATGAAATAAAATTAAAGCATTATATATTTTCAATAAAATGTTGCAAGGTAGATCGAATGTGTTTCAATTTATAAAAAATCCTGATAGTCTATGACATTTTTGTATTACTCTAGCTAACTTGTTTTTTAGGAAATATGTTAGTAGATAAAGATTGATTTATAATTAGAATAATCAATTCACACACTTCTTCTTTGATTTGCTTCAATAACTGTACAGATAGGCCATCACTGCCATAGCTGGACTTTGACTTGAAACCATTATTTATTCAGTTGGTAGTTTCTACATCTATAGGCAAGAATTTAACGCAACTAATACATGGGGGTTTTAAATAATCTTTATAGTTATTATTTGGCGTGGAAATAACAGATGCAAGATTAATTCCAATATTTGCAAAATATAAGTTAAATTGGTTAGCTATTGTGGATTTATTATTAATAAGGTTTCCATTAATTTGAAAATGAACAGGTAAACGTTTTTTTGTTTTAATGTATTGAGGATGGTTTTAATTACAGACCAGGTACCTTTTGTCATTTTTTTATTTTAAAAACAGGATGCATGGTACATTTGTTTTGCTATACGAATATTCCTTTTTAGTATCTGATTATGTGTGTGGAGTTTAATTTGTAAATGAATAAATTCAGGTGAATCATAAAGAGTTTGTTTGTTTCCTGTACATGTTTGCTATCTCTAAATGAGATTGAATGAATGATTCCCCGAGTTATCCAATTTGATTTTTGTGTTTGTTATACCTAACATATTTAATTGAAAGGTTCTTGTCTGTATTAGTAGTAATTATTTTATCTATTATATTGTAGTTATTATTAGGGTTGGCAGTTTTATCATTGTTTAATTGTTCATATATATTTGTTTTGCATGTTAATTTTGAAATTTAACAGTGAAGATGGATTTTCTTTTTTATACAAATGAATTTTGTAGATTCATAATTGGAATTCAGTTTATCTAAGGTAATAAAGTAAGGCTGATGATCTGAAATGTAGTTAGTTGAAATCCCAACTATAGTGTTTGTACTTGCAGAAGTGAGTTTGCACAGGAAATTATCAATAAGTGTGCAATTTTGATTGGAGAACCGGGCTGGTAGAGTCATTTTGGGAAAGAATGAGTGAGATGTGATTGTATCAAAAAAATTACTGACATTGTTATGTTCATTTATTTTTAGTAGATCAATATTAAAATCGCCAGCTATATCTACTTCACTATTTAATGTGCATAAGGTATTAAGTATAGGTATTAGATCATTTGTAAATGTATGGTGATTTTCAGTGAAATTTCTTGGAGGTCGGTATATGTTTCCAATTATAATTTTCTTTTTTAGGATATTGCCTGATACTTCAATAAATTGTCCTTCCCAAATATCAGATGTGTTATATATGTTTAGGATTGTATATCTATATTCATTATTCAAATACATCAGAAGACCACCATGACACTACATACTTTACCCCTAGAGATCCAACTGGATCTAATCAAATCCAAAAGTGAAGTATCAGAGTTATCTGTTAGCCAAGTTTCCTGTAAACATATAGCACTGATTTTACAATCATGTTTATTAACGTTTTCTAGTAGTATTTTAGCCTATCAATTTTAGCATTTATACTTTAACAATTTAAGCTTAATATTGTAAAGTTGGTAGTTTTAGGTTTTAAAGTACTAATTAAACTATCCTCATCAAAATATGGAGAATGTCTAATTACTATTTCAGGTATTTCATAGACAGAGTCATCAACATAGTTAGTATTTACATATATTATTATTGCTGGTACCTGGAGAAAAAAAATGTAATGGGAACAACTCATTCAGGGAACCACTAACCCGACCATCTTGTTAATAATGGTGTAACTACTAATAATAAAAAGAAAATGGCAGATATGTTCAACAATTTCTTTACTAACATTGGCCCGAAATTATCAAAGGATATAACTGTACCTACAAATGTTTCAATTTATGACTATTTAGACATTAGAAATAAATTAACATAATTTATTGTTAACCCCTGTTACTGAAGAGGAGGTAATCAGAGTTGTAAAACTATGGGCTATGTTTTTCTAGAGGAGCTTTCTACAACCCAAGATCGGTGAACCACTCTGCTCCAGAGGGAGCCACTGTGAGAACATTGTATTAAAGTACTGTAATTATGAAAACTGTTGCTCTTTGTTTGTTGGTGGATGGCTCGGTGTAAGAGGGCGCCACTGTGAGGACATTGTATTAAAGTACTGTAATGATGAAAACTGTTATTCTTTGTTTGCTGATGGATGGCTCGGTGTAAGAGGGCGCCACTGTGAGAACATTGTATTAAAGTACTGTAATGATGAAAACTGTTGTTCTTTGTTTGCTGATGGATGGCTCGGTGTAAGAGGACGCCACTGTGAGAACATTGTATTAAAGTACTGTAATGATGAAAACTGTTGTTCTTTGTTTGCTGATGGATGGCTCGGTGTAAGAGGGCGCCACTGTGAGAACATTGTATTAAAGGGCTGTAATGTTGTTCTTTGTTTGTTGGTGGATGGCTCGATGCAAGAGGGCGCCACTGTGAGAACATTGTATTATAGTATTGTAATGATGAAAATTGTAGTTCGTTTTTGTTGGTGGATGGATACCAGTGTTGCCATCTAGCGGATAACATTCAGAAGGGCCATTCAGAGCCAGACTATCGCTCTGGGTCTCGGCACAGTTAGTTTTCCCATTGGCGACCATCTTAACGTTTTATGGGATTATAAGAAAACCTGACCTACACAAATTCTTAAACTTCTCACCTTTTGTTATCATCATCTCATTGACATGCTGGTCGAGTTTAGTCAAAATCTAGTATTTCTAGCTCTCGTAAAATGCCTCTATGTGTGACACCCGTCAATGTTTACGAATGGATGCATGCAGTAATCCGGCTAGCCTAAATGGTCAACTATAGCCAACTTTGTGCCAAATACCCTTCCGCTTAGTAAAATCAGCTAAAAATGCACCATTTTATTGTCAACAGCTTCTACAATCACACCGGGAAATCTGACTACTGTAACGAAGCAGGAAGTCCAACTGTGTCCTAATCCCTCTGGTGAAAACGCTAATATAGCACGAATTCACTTCGGTATCAATTAATAAACAGTCCCTAACAACCGGAAACGGAAATTGCTGGAACGCGCACACGTCAAAATGTAAACAAATATGGTTTTAGGTCTTAGGTGATTTACTCCAAACAGCCCAAACTTGAGCTAACGCAGGAATATGGAAGATGATGAGGAGACCGGAACTGATTTAATCGAGAGATCGCCACTAGTTAGTAGAGTCGAAACAGATACATTCACCACTACAGGTATTTCAGTAATATACACATTTGTGTTACTGTGATGTGAAACCGCGTCAAAATGTCACAGTCACTGCACACTCTGAAACAGCCCAGCCACACTGTCAACAACAATGTCATGTGACGTCACTGGCGCAGACAGCAAAACCGCTAAAACTAAACTTCTAAAGTGTCAAAACAGCAACTGAGCACGTCATAGCGACGAAGAGACCAACAAAAACATGCTTTCTATAGAAATGCACGCAGTAAAATGGTCACCAACCAAGTCGGTGCCACTGGACTGAAGAGTAAGCTGAAGCCGCCACCACCTCCATGCCAACTACGCGGCCACAACCATTAATTCTCACAGCCGTAGTGTCGCATTCAGTACCATCAGCACTCGTTCCTGCCCAGAACCATCAGGAAATGGAACGACCTTCCAGTCCTAGTAGTGGTGGCCAACACAGTCGACACTTTTGTGTCAAGGATCTCCAGACTAACATTCAATTGCTAGGGTCCTTGTTAGAGAGTTGTAGATAACTGGTATTAGTAGTAGCTTTGTAGTTGTTTGTTTTTCTGTCTGTTTTGTTTTGTTAATTTGGGCCTGACACTGCCTTATGCAGGGTTTATTAGTAGGGTGTATTTTATCTATTTTGTAGAAGGTGGGTTTTTCTTTCCAAATGCCAGATCCCCAGAATAGTGGCAGAATAATCATGTATTGATTGTGGCCACTTAACGGAAGAAGAAGGGTTGGATGCGCATGTAATTTAGAATTAGACTTTAAATTTAGTTGTGTTTTGTATGGTTCAAGACCATTCATTGCCACATCTTATGGAAACAACAGCGTAAGGAGTGTTCCTTAATGCAGAGAAAGGATTACATGATCACAGGGGCTGCGTATATTAGTACAAGACGAACAATGGTTGTGATGGCAGTTGTCTTAATGTTTTGAGGGCATGAGTAGAGATTGCATCTGTTGAATCCAAAGGTATAGTTTGCTGAGATGGTTATCTAATCTGATTGATGTGTTTATTCTAGGTGCGATCTATGGTGATAGAGAGCCCTACATAAGGATGACTGCCAGATTCCTGTAGTATCAAATGTCTTAAGTGTGGAATTGTAGTGTTTACAGTTCTTGCATGTGTGAATCTGAATGAGGAAGAATTTATTTGTAGGGATTGATATGCATTTGTCAGTCGTGTTCCCATTTTACTCATTTTCTCTTCAGGTCTTCCTGTAGTTCTTGCGAGTCACGTTAGTTTCTTATTTCTATGTAGAAGACACAGTCATCTGCGATCAGATGGACTGCGGAGTGAATCAACATATTGCTAGGTAGAATCAATATATTGCCAGGTTGTGTAAGTACCATGCCCTGAGATACACCCAAAGCAATGTTAGTCCAGGTCGTGTACACTCCACTGGCAACTATATAGTCTAGGGCAGTGTAGCCATACACCAGCCTAAACGTTAAATAACCAACTTAATGATTGTTGATATGTTTAAATTAACATGTGTGTGCATACAAACTTATGTACACATCACCAATGATTTTGAACTGTTTCTAGAATATATACAAAGGCAAGATGACGCATTTGGATATGAAGCCGCAGTGGCTGTCACAGGTGAGTGGAGTGATGGGAGTCAAGGTAATGAGTGGCAGAATGGGGGTGAGGGTGATGAGTGGAGTGATGGAAGTCAGGGTGATGAGTAGAGGGATGGGAGTGAGGATGATGAGTGGAGGGATGGTAATAATGGGGATGAGTCCTGGATGGGTGTCAGGACGATGAGTAGAGGGATGGGAGTCAGGGTGATGAGTAGAGGGATGGGAGTCAGGGTGATGAGTGGAGGGATGGGAGTGAAGGATGATGAGTAGAGGGTTGGGAGTCACAGTTATGAGTAGAGGGATGGGAGTCTGGGTGATAAGTGGAGGGATGGGAGTCATGGTGATGGGTAGAATGATGGGAGTCGGGGTGATGAATGGAGAGATGGGAGTTAGGGAGATGAGTAGAGGGATGGGAGTCAGGGTAATGAGTAGAAGGATGAGAGTAAATGTTATGAGTCAAGGGATGTGAATGAGGGTGATGAGTGGAGGGATGGGAGTCAGGGTGATGAGTGGAGGGATGGGACTCAGGGTGATAAGTAGGGCATGGGAGTCAGGGTGATGAGTGAAGGGATGGGAGTGAAAGTTATGAGTAAAGGCATGGGAGTTAGGGTGATGAAGGGATGGGAGTCAGGGTAATGAGTAGGACATGGGAGTCAGGGTGATGAGTAGAGGGATGGGAGTAAAAGTTATGAGTCAAGGGATGGGAGTCAGGGTGATGAGTGGAGGGATGGGAGTCAGGGTGATGAGTGGAGGGATGGGAATCATGGTGATGGGTGGAGGGATGGGAGTCAAGGTGATGAGTGAGGGGTGGGAATGAAGGTGATGGGTGGAGGGATGGGAGAACTCATGTTCATTTCATAATAGTAAATATATTAATTATACTACATCTTTGTTAACTGGAACTTTGATAACTTGGGTACTCATCATAACTCAAAACATGAGCATGGCTGGATCATGAGCAGGACCCTGAACCTGGTCCTGCCATGATGTGCTACTTTGTTTAAACGATAGACGAAACATTCCCGAATACATGAGGTAATGAGTAGAGGAATAGGATAATGTAATGTTTGCAGTCCCTCAAGTTTTGAATTAACAACCAGAAAACTTGTTCCATGTTTGGAAAGCAGATATAGCCTGTTGTGTTGCAGTTTTACATAATATTATTAACAATATTCCATATCTATTGCAATACCCGTTTTGTGTGTGTGCGTAGGTTACGGCTGGTTCCACTACCGTCTCTTGGCCCTGTGTGGCTGGGCGGTGTCGAGTGACGCCATAGAGATCCTCAGCATCTCCTTCATCCTGCCTCCTGCCTCCTGTGATCTCCATCTCACCAATGCGGACAAGGGATGGATCAACTCCAGCATCTTCATTGGTGCGTATCCAAAGTCTTCTTCTTCTTGTTCCCTTGCAGTACTAATGCACTGCACCACTGTAGTTTTGAAATGTTTTTTTATTCAGCCAAACCAGTGATCCATATGGTGTGTGTACATCATCAACTAATAATATTTAAATATTTTTTTTAAAGCAAATGTCACTCTATATCAAATGTGTGTGTGTGTGTGTGTGTGTGTGTGTGTGTGTGTGTGTGTGTGTGTGTGTGTGTGTGTGTGTGTGTGTGTGTGTGTGTGTGTGTGTGTGTGTGTAATCCAAGACAAGCCATGCACCGCACATGTCATTGCATCTACCAGACAACCAAAAATTGAATGGGCTTCGAATTGTATGGAATGATGTCAATGCCTAGAATTCGCCCTTCATTTTGTTTGAATGTCGTCTGTACAAAATGGATTTTTCATTTGTGAAGTTAATTATGTTTCAAACCATCGATTCCACAGGCGATCACAGGATTTTGTGTATACAACTCTAGTATATATCACGAAAGCTGACCACTATTTTTTGACATTACAACTTGGCTGTTATGTATGGCAGTTCCTTAAAATGACGAAGGCATACGCACTAGCTTGGTTTTGAAATAATAATAATTATTAATAAATAATCACGTCACCACATCTCAGATTACTGTAAAATAAACAGTAACTGTGGCACATCTTAACTAAAGTTTTGAGTGACTAACAACGTCACAATATCTGAACCTACATTAGGTCGTTACAGAACTTAATTTTAATTTGTATAGTCTGTGTGTCAGTGGGTGTGTGCACATGCAGGCAGGCATACATGCATCTGGAAGCATGCGGAAACTGGCAAACTGGCCTTTTTGAGCACTCTATACTTCCAAGTCCATTTTAAAGTAAAAACAACTTCAAATTCTTAAAAGTCACCGTTAACACAGATCAGATCTTGTACATTTTTAGATTTAAAGATGCCTACATCATCAAACAGTTTCACGAGGGAACTGAAAACCTTTCTATTTAATCAGGCGTTTTTATCTTATGCATGTGTTGTTACGCGTTCACTGTCGTGATGTATTTTTGTTTTATTTCTAGTATTTGTAAACACCCATCATTCGATTTTTAGAGATCAAACAGAATATGGTGTGTAAATGAATTTGATTTGCCCAGGTATGATGGTGGGAGGTTACTTGTGGGGCACCCTGGCGGACATTTTTGGCCGTCGGACAGTCCTGCTATGGTCCCTCACAATGAATGGTCTCGGTGGCCTAGCATCCAGTTTCGCACACATCTTCTGGCTTTTTCTTCTCCTCAGGCTGATCAGTGGCATTGGGTAAGTACGGGTTCATATCTGATCATATACAGAGCTTCCAAGTGATTGGACAACAAACTAGTGAGATTTTATTCGTTTTTGAATTTTTTTTAGATTTTTAATCACCTTTTGTATCATTGTCATTGAATGTTTGTTATTAACACGGACAATAAAACAATTTTCAAGAACCTAGTATGCTCTGTATCTAAAGATATATAACCTAAATGTTTAAACATCACAGTTTTTCATTTGTTTGATCAAAATAAAATAACAAAATTATGAATGATTTACTGTTTTATGAAATGTTTAAAAATTGTGAGATTTTCTCATGGGTCCTATATGTTTTTCAAATAATTCTGACAACTTGTTATCCCGTTGTGTTCCTGCTTGCAGGGTAGGGGGAAGTATGCCAGTTATATTCACATATTTCGGGGAGTTTCAACCGAAGTATTGTCGTGGTAAAATGATCAGTATACTAGCCATGTTCTGGATGGCGGGCAATATTTTGGCTGCAGGCAAGTGTAATCTTCTGGCTTTATGATGATATGATATGTTTGTTCTTGTAGTAAAATTAAGTGTGATGACCACGTCCATTCTCTTTTATACATTTCTAAAAAATCAGAATAAAAATGTGTATTCATCTCAACACGTTATACAACAATCACTGTTCCGTCATATTAACAAAAGGCAACAATAAATTAAAATAACTGTTAAATGTATTGGCTTACATTGTGCAGTTAAAACTGAAATGACAGATTGATGTACCAGTGCAGGACTTTTACATCTTTTATATGTAAATAGTTTAACAAACTGTAATAAAGTGCATTCATCATTACTTGCACTTTATGCAAAATCATTGCAAACACACCCAGTACAGCATATCACAATTCTCACATTTTAATTTGTATGTTTATTAGTATATTTAGCAAAGTTTTGAGCGGAATTCAATTACTTTACGATAAGCACAACTTGCAATGTTAGTTAACAAAGTACAAAAAAGCTAATGTAAACAACTAGGTGCACCCATGTCGTGGAGATTGTGAGCACGCTGTGAGGATTCAGAGCGCATTTCATAAAATTACATTAGGTCTAAAGGTTTAAGAGATGGATGATCTGAGAACGCAACTTTACCCCAAGATATTTACCCTGTTGTGACAGGTCTGGCGTGGCTGGTGATTCCACACAGTCAGCTGGGATTCTTTCAGCCGAACTTTGTCTACAACAGCTGGCGGATCTACCTGGCTCTGTGCACGCTGCCCAGTCTCACCTCTGCCCTACTCTTCATCCTCATGCCTGAGAGCCCGAAGTACTTAATGCAGGTCCGTATGAGTACCTCGGGTGAAAAATTTTGAAAATACTTTGCCAGAATGCCACATTGTCGGATTACCCATAAACAACACATCTGAAGGAATACAGTCATTTTCCATTTCAATATGGATTTGCTTTAAATGTAACAGCTGTAATGAATTACTATTTTCTTGTATTTGTTACACACGTATGAATGACAATGACGATTGAAAAGCAAATACTTTTGATGCTAGGTAGATTTCCGGAAAAATGCCGCGAATATAATGTTTGATGTACAAATTGAATAACCTGTAAGATGTCTTCATTTGAATGGAATAGGAATGCGATTGGCCGGGTTACCTGTTGAAAAACATGATAATTTTTATGGATTTCTTTGAATGGAATTTCAAGTAGAATTACAGATTTCAAGTAATTTCAAGCATGTCTGCTTTGCAAACATGCACCAGTATTTGTAGACCACTTCGTTGGAGGTTGGCACAGTATGTTGGCAGGTACCAGTATTCAAATACCTTGTGCTTTGGCACTCAAATTAATGGACCTCCTAAAGGATATATATATATATATATATTGTATGTCAGAAACATGTTGTCATTGGAACAAATACACAACATTCAGATGCCCAAATGTGCTGGAATTCGTTTTTCTAGTATGCCTAATTACAACATGCAGCTTTGCCCAACCATCTCAGGTTGGTACAATGAATGCACGAAGACATCAAACATGGCAAAGTACTCCTTGCAAATGTGCCTAAACACATGACACAAAATGTGCCCTTTTCAGATATGATAAGTGTTAGCCCCATGTTTAACTCTGAATTAGGGTAATTATACATATGGAATTTTACCCAAAACAATTCTAGTGTACATGAAGTTAATCTGTGGGTTGTCTGGATTCGGTGTCTCTTACCTGGGCAGCTAATAGTGAATAATATTGAAACTTATCATGTTTAAATCCTTGGGAACTCCAGTTCAAAAGCACAAATAGCCAGATTTGTTAAGAAAATCAGGAAGAGAGATGCACATGCAAAAGACATCATCAGAGCACCAAGGATTTAGGGTGTGAATGCAACTTGGAATAAATATATCTTCAGTTTTTTTTACAGAAGGTGGATATAGTTTCAGATGATTCTAATGAGAGAGGGGTTCATTCCAGATTGTGGGTAGCTACAGAATAAGCCGCTTGCCAGGGTGAAGCTAAGTTTTAAGATTAACAAGTTGTGTGTTAGACAATCAGTCCTGTCAAGGCATGTTAGAAAGATGCAGGAGGTTAGCCAGATTGGAAGGCTGCTGTGGGGAAGACACATGATGAGCAACATATATACTGAACTTGTGTTTCCATGGTCTTTCAGAAAGGCCAGGAACAACAAGCTATGGAGGTGTTCCAGAGGATGTACCGTGGGAACAAGCCCAGCCACTCATCCTTCCATGTAAGTATTAATACACTACCGGTACCTTTGCAGCAGTGTAAGCTTATCTCCTCCAAGGCATCGACGTCCACTCATCTCTGTCTGTGTACATTTAATGATAAGCCATGAACAAGCAGCAGTCAGAGAACTAACACATATTTTAGAGTGATATGGTTTTCTTTTTCTATTTTATTCTTAAACTAAAAAAAAGTACAGCAAGTAACTATTTTTTACTGCAATGAAGGGTGGTGTCATAAATTAATAAAGTCCAACAATTTGTAGTGTTTACTACGGGTTCAAACCATCACTTACCCCCAATATGTGGCATGGCTTCCAAAGCCACGACCAATATCTAACAGGTTACATGGGTGTAACATGGTTGCCCAGACATCATCCAATATCCTGTGTGGTTCTGGTATCTGCAGTAGTGTCAATGTGCATTAATATATGTTCTACTCAATAGGTGGTGCCACTCACTGTAGCAATATCGTTTCCCCGTGATGTGTGATGATGACCAAACTACCACAATGCTGCATGTCTTTTGGGACTTTGTAAATGTATGCAGACAATCCGAAAGAATGATCGACTTCTAAATACAAACATGTATACTGTATAAGTGGTAAGTTTTGTGTTGTTTTGTTGAGCAGGTTAACAGACTAGAGGTTGGATTGCATTCTTCAAAGGTTACTGGCAGAAAGACTTCCTGTTGTAGGAGAATTGAGTCTTTCACCAACCTGGTGAGATTGCTCCTTTCAAGGTCTTAACTACAGCGTACTATCCAATTACTACTTCTGTTAGCTAATTTCTAATCTGTTACTTACATTCATTAACGCACTGAATGCTTGGGAGAGTGACAAGGTCATCACCTTAGGTTCAGATTAGGGTTCAACGATACTACATATACAGTGAATTATGTTCAGGGGTGACTGAATTACTAAAATTTTATATTTGAGTAGAAGTCAAAGTAATTTACCTCAGAACTACTTGAGCAGAAGTCAAAGTAGCTTTTAAAAACCTACTTGAGTACAAAGTAAAACTACTTTCCAAAAGTACTTGAAGTAAAAGTAGAAGTAAAAGTGTTTTGTCAGGCGAGTAACCAACAATAATTACAGACAGAGTGAAAATAATTACTGTTTAACTCCAACATATACGAATTATGTATATGAATAATGATCTATAGAAAATTATATTTTATATTTTCGCAAATTCGATGGCAGGAAATGTGTCCCCATATCTGCCACCATTGGTGCTAGCTATGACGACGGCCACGGTCGCTGCACCAACTGACCAAGAACGCAGGCCACTCTATCTATATGCGTGGTTTATAAAGCTTACTAAGATGCCAGCCAATGTCAATGCGTATTATGTTTAAATGCCATACAATGTTGAACTGAATAAAACTCATATATTATGTTGTACAGTTTTAAAATAGATTACGGATTAACAGGCCACAGTGAACTGAACGATAGTATGGTACCGATGACGTACTGAGACCTCAGCAGTTGAGTTAACAAAAAAGCAGTTGAGTTAACAAAAAGCAGTGGACTAAAGATTCAAAAACTATAATAAATACGCTCATATTTAATTTAACTTCATCTTTCAATCAATACCAAAATACCAGTTTAGAATGCACATTTACCATGCCGAATAATACTGCGATCAATTCGCCGTTTCGTATGCGGTTGACGAATTCATATTTTGCCGCACCAAACAAATTTGCGTTTATAATATTTGCACAATGTTAGCATACTGATCTTCCCTACTATGCTGCATTAAAACATATCAATCCCATTATTATGCAAGGCGTAGCCTATGTGTAAATTTCAATTGCAATTTACAAGTCGCCGAAGCCAGGCGAACCCACCAAAGGTGCCTATTCGCAAAAGCCATAACTGGCAGAAGGGAAACGATTCGATTGATGTCGGCACAAAACAAACAATGCTTCACACCACATTTGATGTTCCTAAAGACTTGACCACAGTACATGTAACACACAACAAGTGACAATTATTACTGCGTTAACATAGTTTACTATAGCTCTCATTTCTTGTAAGTAAATATGTTTAATGAAATGTTGTTGATGGGCGGAACGCCAACAGGTCGACGTAGTTCAGCAAAAAATTTAACAAAAATATATGGCTAAATAATTTAAAGTAATAAACTAAAAAGTAGCGTTACCTTGAGTGTGTGTGCATGCATGCATGTGTGTTTGCACGCATATGTGTAAGTGTGCGCACATGCATGCATGTGTGTGTGTTTCTTTGTGTTATGTCATCATGTCTACCTATGTCAATTAATGAACCGTATCAACTTCTCTTAGCGCCATCAAATTTTGTCAAGAACTAAAGTGAATTTAAACTTACAGAACCATACAGTTTACCGACTGAACTTTAATCTTCAACATAATTTCTGAACAATCACACAGGTTTTATCTTCGTAAGTTCTACTGTGTCGTCGTAATCATTTGGTTCTAATTCATCCTTGTGATTTATTCTTGCCTTTGGCACAGAGTTATTCACGCGAAACTTGTAGAGTTCTAGCAATACACGTAAGTCTAAAATGATTGCAATTTTATTTTATTTGGAATATTTAACCTACTTACATGAGAGCTTTCTGTCTTTGGTGATGGAAGGGTTTGTTTGCATTAGAGTAGTTTGGTTGTGGTTGTCTTTATTGCATTTGTTATATAAAGCTATTGTGGTTGCAGAATAGTAGACTCAGTTAAAGCTTTTGAAATTGCAAGTGTGCGCGTGGGTGTGTATGTGTGTCCGTGTATGTGCTTGTGTTTGTATGCATTCTTATGTGTGTATGCATGTGAGTACAATTGTGTGTGCATGCATGTATGCATGTGTGTGTGCATATACATGTATGGATGTTTTCTGTGTGTGCGTGTATGTGTATGTATGTATGTAGCGTACGTGCATGCATATATATGCATGCATGTATGCGCGTGTGTGTATGTGTGCGTGTATGCATGCATGTATGTATGTATGTCTGCGTGTGTATGTGTGTGCTTGCGTGCGTGCATGAGTGTGTGTGCATGCATGCATGCATGTGTGTGTGCATGCATGCATGTATGTATGCATGTCTGTATGCATATATGTATGTATGTATCCATGTGTGTATGTATGTATGTGTGCGTGTGTGTGTATGGGTGTATGTATGTATGTATGCATGTATGTATGTGTGTATGTATGTATGTGTGTATGTATGTATGTATACTACAAATGACATGCAATCTTTTTTATTTTACTCAAGTCTTATGCAAATATGCATATTCCAAATGAAACTGTTGGCATAAGCTGTTGTCATCTCTGCAGCCAGTGTAGCTTTATGTGTCTCACCCCACACCTTGTGTCATTGGCATTGTCTTTATGTGTCTCACCCCACACCTTGTGTCATTGGCAGTGTCTTTATGTGTCTCACTCTACACCTTGTGGCATTGGCAGTGTCTTTATGTGTCTCACTCTACACCTTGTGGCATTGGCATTGTCTTTATGTGTCTCACTCTACACCTTGTGGCATTGGCATTGTCTTTATGTGTCTCACTTTACACCTTGTGGCATTGGCATTGTCTTTATGTGTCTCACTCTACACCTTGTGTCATTGGCAGTGTCTTTATGTGTCTCACTCTACACCTTGTGGCATTGGCATTGTCTTTATGTGTCTCACTCTACACCTTGTGTCATTGGCATTGTCTTTATGTGTCTCACTCTACACCTTGTGTCATTGGCAGTGTCTTTATGTGTCTCACTCTACACCTTGTGGCATTGGCAGTGTCTTTATGTGTCTCACTCTACACCTTGTGTCATTGGCATTGTCTTTATGTGTCTCACTCTACACCTTGTGTCATTGGCAGTGTCTTTATGTGTCTCACTCTACACCTTGTGGCATTGGCATTGTCTTTATGTGTCTCACTCTACACCTTGTGGCATTGGCATTGTCTTTATGTGTCTCACTCTACACCTTGTGTCATTGGCAGTGTCTTTATGTGTCTCACCCCACACCTAGTGTCATTGGCAGTGTCTTTATGTGTCTCACCCCACACCTTGTGTCATTGGCAGTGTCTTTATGTGTCTCACTCTACACCTTGTGTCATTGGCAGTGTCTTTATGTGTCTCACTCTACACCTTGTGTCATTGGCAGTGTCTTTATTTATCTCACTCTACACCTTGTTTCATTGGCAATGACTTGCCATTCATATTTTTGCACAAATCACATAATGCAAAAAATATGTATGATTAATAGAGAATGACATGTTTATAAGGATCATTTTACTAACAGTACGTTGAGCTCTCCACAACCAGCACGGTGACTTTGAGTGGTTTTCTGTCCAAATTCACAGTCTGTTGTCCACATTGGCCAGATTACTGTTGTAGACGGGCAGTGACAATGCAAACTAACAGCAAGTCATTCAGGATTTCAACTGTTCGCTATAGTCAGGTTTCTCTTATGTGCCTTTAAAACATAAGGCCTGCTATCTGGAAAGAAGTTAATAGCTAAATAAAAAGTTGTTGAATGTCCACTTTCAGACTACACTGTGTCACCTAAAGTATAATGTTTTTGTTTGTTTTGTGATGGAGACAATCATTCATCCACCCACCTCTTTCAATTTCAGTTTCTCCATTCCACTGCCAAACTCTTTCAACCGCCAATCCGCAAGGTGACTCTGGTGATGATCAGTATATTCTTTACCCTTTCATTTGGGTAAGTACAAGATTGCCATGTTTTCATTAATCAAAATTAATTTTGCTCATATTTTATTGGATGACATTGGAAAGAAAACATTGGTAAGAAAACATTGGTAAGAAAACATTGGTAAGAAAACATTGGTAAGAAAACATTGGTAAGAAAACATTGGTAAGCTTTTCTGATGAATCAAGTTGAGTCTATTTTCATTAATAAAAATATATGCTTCATGAATTAATCTACAACAATTCATTAAAAAAAAACCACATTTAGTTTGTTAAAAATTCCCAGTTGGTTAACAGTCTTTACTGGCTCTAGCGTTCATACCGAACATTAGGTATTCATGAATTGATTTATTACAAATTCGCAATGTTACCCATGTTTTCTGTGATTGTTCCAAGGTCTGCCCATCTGTTGGGCATGTTTTAACTTGTGCTACGAAAACCTGCTGAAATATACGTCTTAGAAAATGTCATGTACGAATACTTCCTGAAACTGTCTTCTGCATATGTGGCGCCATCTGGAGGATGGGTATTTTTGTTTGTGATATTTTTAATATAATGTGTGTCTATGTATAGGTACTATGGCCTGTGGATGTGGTTTCCAGAGCTGTTTAAGCGGACAGCTCTATCGGGTGGCTCCGTGTGCGAGATGCCACTGAAAGCGAACCATTCCACGCCCAGCCAAGACTGCAACAATGACAGTATCAGTAGCGAGATCTACTTTGAAAGTTTCATCACAGCAGCGGCTAATCTTCCTGGAAACATCTTCACCATTGTGTTTATTGACAGGCTCGGCCGGAAAGCTCTTCTGGGTGAGAGAAAGTGTAGAGACCAAACAGTTAAAAAGTTTACATCTATAAGAATCAAATTACTTTAAACACAAAGCTTATGATATAAGTGTACATGTTATTGAATCTTTACACATGCTCATGAGTGTTAATATTTGTATTTGTTGATCATTATAATTGGTATATAGCCAATTAATTTAATTTTCTCTGATTTAATTTAATGTCGTGAAATTAATAAAAATATTTATGCAGACTTTAATATTAAAATATATAATTAATTCCTTTGCAAACTTTGAATTATGATGATTACTATTTAGTGTTATTAATTTTTAAAAAGTGCCTCCTATTTTACCAGCATTCTATGTCTTAATGTAATCTCCTTGACCTTTATACTTGTTAATTATTTTATTCTTTGAAATCTTTCCCTTTTAGACACCATATTTTCCTGCAATTTCCCTTTTGTGAATATAAAATATGCACAAATAAATAAATAGGTTATTCGAATACAAGTGTGTACAAAATGTCCAGATAAGAAAAGTTGTTTACAGGAATAAATCGGTGACTCTTTGTTGTTGCTTCTTGTGCACTATGATTAACCCTTGCATTGCGCCTTCTGTCATCAGCAATACTAGACTCCACTTCCAAGTTTTAATGTCCCATTTAAAAAAACACTACTTTTAGAGGTATCAATATCCCTCTTTTATTCTTTGAAAAACACCTCTTTCTTGCGTTGTTTAATGCACATGTGTCCCATATATTCCCGGAGTGACCCCCCCACACTCCTACCAACTGTATAGTGACCTTGGTTTGTTTGTTGCAGTGGTCAGTATGATGGTGTCAGGCTGCAGTGTCTTCTTCGTGTGGATTCTCAAGACAAAGACACAGAGCCTCATTATGAGCTGTATCTTCAGCGGCGTCTCTGTGATTGGTTGGAATGTTCTCGATGTACTTGGAGTTGAACTCTTTCCGACGCATCTACGGTGAGAGTTATCTTATTACGATTTACTTATTATGGATTCGTTAATTATTTACAAATTATTATTTTTTATATTTAATAATGATGTATTAATGATTAGTTTACTATTTATTAAATAAGTAATAATGTATTAATATTTATTTATAATTTTATTATGATATTGCTACATTGTGCATTCATTATTTTTAAATAACTAATTACTACCAATGTAGTTGTATTTTAATATATTTATTTTTATTTAATTCTAGCCCATGTTGCAAATTATTAAATAGCTTTAAAACACCACAAACATTGGATTTGGTGTTGAATGGCATAAAATATAATAAACATATTTTTTATGTATATAAAATTATATATATATTATATATATATTCCATTCCAACTCTGAAAACAGAGCTTTCAAAATGGCATTGTGTGCATAACTGGTCTTATTATGCAGCATCTAAGAATAGATGCAGGTTCGGACGATACAAGTAAATTCTCTACTTGTATTGTTTGAATCTGCAACAGTTGATGAAGTGAAGAAAAAAATATGTCCTCCCCAAATAAGTCTTGTGCTCTTGATTCATTTCCGACTATACTGCTAAAAGCATGTCTCGATACATTATTCATACCTATAACAGATATCATCAAAGCATCACTGTGCTCTGGCTTATTTTCCAATGACTTCAAATGCACCCATGTCAGTCCAGTCCTTAAGAAGTCATCCATGCCCTAACAAGACCTAAACGGTTATAGACATATTTGATATTTCTAAACTTAGCTTTATTTCTAAAATATTAGAAAAGGTTGTGGCTAGCCGTCTAAGGTCTCACATTAGCACAAATGTCTGAACTAATGTGTTACAATCAGCATATAAACAATTTCATTCAACAGAAGTGGCTCTTTTAAAAGTACATAAAGATAGTAACTTAAACAGTACTAATGGTAAAGTAACTGCCCTAACCTTGCTTCATCTCTTTGATACCATCGATCATAACATTCTAATTAAACATCAACGTGGTACGGCATATCTGGCACAGCTCTGAGCTGATTTTCTTCATACCTAACTGATAGATACCAAACCATTAAGATTGGGAACTGCTTTTCGGCTGCACTGCCCACTTTATGTGATGTTTCCCAGGGTTCTGTTCTTGGGCCTTTGCTTTTCCCTCTCTACACCACGCCACTAAGCTCTGTTATCCATCATAATTTGGATGATCATCTTTATGCTAACGATACACAGATCTACATTTCTTTGGTTATCTCAGATACAAATCACTCCCTTAACCAGCTTAGTGACTGCCTCCAAGATATCTTCCACTGGATGACTGACAACAGATTAAACTTAAATGCAAATAAGGCCGAATTTCTCATCATTGGTACTCCAATGCAGTGTGATAACGTTGGTGTTTTTTCCCAACGTGGATTTTGAGTCAGCTTATCACACAAGCAACCTCGGTGTGGAATCTAGGATTAATATTTGATAATAACTTCAATTTTAGACAACATATATCTCAAACGTGTCGCTGCTGTTTTTATCATATCCATATTCGCCGGGATATGTCATTGTCTGTTGCTAAAACTATTGCAACGGGTCTTGTTAGCAGCAGACTTGACTGTTGCAATTTCCTTCTTTATAATATCGCTAACAAGGACATAACAAAACTTCAGTGTGTCCAAACTTATTTGGCAAGGGCAGTTGCCCAATCTCCTCATTTTTCTTGCTCAGTGCCACTTCTAAAATCACTGGATTGTGCGTTATCGTATTATTTTTAAGATCTCTACGATTACTTACCAAGCCCTGTCAACATGCATACCTACATTCTATGCTTACTCCAGCAAAGAAATGTAAACACCTTTGGTCGGCGGACTCTGGTCTTTTTATTCCCATAGTTAAGACAAATGCTGGAACCCGAGCCTTTCTGGTTGCTGCACCAACTTTGTGGAACTAACTCCCAATTGGTGTTAAGTCAGTAAGAAATGTAATTTAATTTCGCCGTCATCTAAAAACCTGCATATCCTCCTTAGTGTCTTAGCAATTCCATCCATCTGTTGACGACTTTTGCTCTACACTTGACAGTGAGAAATGCTTAATCCTTTGGATTTGTTGCGCCATTGAGCTCGGATTTTGCGACGATGTTGGTGCAATAGAAGTCATTCCATTATTATTATTATCTTTTCAGATCGACTGCATCAGGAGTGTTCAACGGCGCCGGTCGGATTGGGGCCATTTTGGGCAACGTGGTGTTTGGGCAGTTGGTGACCACCCATTGTGCCGTGCCCATGCTGATGGTGGCTCTGCTCCTCACTGCTGGGGGTCTCATTGCTCTCTGGCTGCCCAACTCCACTCGACGGGATCTACCCTAGACGCAATGTGACGTAAGACGGCCATGGCCGAGAGATTAAATGTGCAGTCTCATCATTTTATTGTAAAATCTAAATAAATCTATTTTAATATCTTGATCACACACCAAGTGAAGCAGCTATCACCATTACAGTATTTTGAACTCGTTCCCAGAGTCGCACCCTCTGGAGGAGAGTGGTTCACACTCAATTGTCTCAGGTAGGAGAAAAACCTTCAAGAAAAAACACATGTCAATAACTACTGGTGTTTTTCTAAATACGTCTCCAATTGGTTGATCAGAAGACAAAGGTCCAAGGAAGCGACTGAACAAATAAAGTAGTGAGTGAACCTTGGTGCTTGGCAGGAGATACTGTTACAGTGTCCCGACTTAATGTATTAATACACAGATAATACGATTTTACAAAGAAAAACTGCAACAAGACTTTGGAGCTTTTAAGACTTGAATGTTGATTCTTTACTATTGCACAGTGTGCCATCGTGTGATTTGTACTTAAGGTGGAGGTCTTCTCGTTATTGTTCTTTGCTTCCAGGTTTTGAAGGTTGCGCACATCTTACATGGCTACTGTGTGGTTCATTACCTGTACAAGTATATTGTTTTCTGGAAATAGCACAGATTAATACCTATGTTTTTAAATAATGCTTTCACTAGATAAAACCTTGTTTGTAGTCATACATCATAATTGTCACATGTGCCATATAAGCTCTGTAATTGTACATGGGTACAAACATATGCAGTTAATTTTATTATATATCATTATGGAGGTGAAAGATATAATATTTTGGAGGTAAATGGAATTTTCATAAATGGTGAGCGGCTGGTACCATTCCACCAAACATGTAACACTGCCATTGTTGCATATGGTGCGTGAATATACATTATACGATGCACATATATATTGTTGTTAGGGTAACATTTTAATTTTCTTGTTGATCTGTATAACTACAAATTCATTTTTTTATTGTGATTTGAAATTTGCTCTTAGTATGGGTGATATTTATGCTGAAATCATCCAGAAATGTCACTGATGCATTCCTTATAGTGATATAAACATGTATATACAGTTATTTATTATTGTTGTCTTCCTTTCAAAATAAGTTATTCATGTGTAGAGTGTCGTGGTGCAGTGAAAAGAGCTTCGGACTCTCGACCGAGAGAACCCGGATTCAAATCCTGTTCCGCAGTGTTGAACCTTGGGCAAGTTCGTTCACTCTGCATTGCTCCAGTTCACTCAGCTGTATGAACGAACACCTGGCTATAGGCAGTCGTTGATATTTGTGTACGAATGGTCTGTGTAGTAATTGCAGCATGGCTGAATGCTTCCCAGAGAAGTCGAGATGGTGTTCGACTGAACAGGTCAGCCAGGGAGTGTAGCGCTTTGAGCAGTCCTAAGGACTGGATGTTGTCCTCTACAAGAACATAGTTTTTTTCAAGGAATGTTACAGTCAAACACGTTATTTGTGATTACCAGGCCAGTAGACAACAATGTGGAATTTTTTTGTCAGATGTTTCATAAAAAAACATTTGTTTAAACCATGTTTTTCAGGTAAAAGTAGTCAGTAAATGGTTTAGTTTTGCCATGCATTGGTTCAACCCACATGTACACACAAGTATATATGTAATATTCATAAAGTGTACATTTTTATAATCTTATTTTATTGCATCCGTAATGGTAATTTCATCCTCGTGCGCCAGCGGTCGCTGCTGCTGATTACGTCAGTGCCAGCCAGCAGTACCCCCTGGCTGATCGCTTTGCGAAACTCTGAATTTAAGCTCAGCCTATGAAATCACTCACTAGATCAGTAGATCTGGGCAGGTCAGGTGGTCATAATAAAACTAATTTCAACCAACTGTGGCTCGTGTTACATGCAATGTTTAGGAAGTAGAAGCAATTATTCGAATACACAATACCGCTCAGCTGCTCGTGCTAATGGGTGAACGGGTCATTATACAGGCCCGTATATTGGGATTCCCAGAAGTCGTTTATCCGTCTTCAAATTGGGGCGGGTGTTTGCGCTGTTCTCATGGATGATGCAGTCGTGACTTTCGAAGTCAATTACTAGTTTGACTCGGCTGACTTCCGCACTTCGAGTAGAGGATCAGCCAGGGCTAGTTTTGCATGGCAAACAGCCCTGGCTTGCGAGGATGGGTAATTTAACACAGAATGCAACTTTACAACTTTTGATTTGAGAGCGGAGGAACAAATGTGGGGAGGAGGGATATCAAGTGATGGGAGATTGGAGGAACAAGTGTGGGGAAGAGTGATATCAAGTGATGGGAGATTGGAGGAACAAATGTGGGGAAGAGTGATATCAAATGATGGGATAATGGAGGTATAAATATGGGGAAGAGTGATATCAAGTGATGGGAGAATGAAGGAACAAATGTGGGGAGGAGTGATATCAAGTGATGGGAGAATGGATAACAAATGTGGGGAAGAGTGATATCAAGTGATGGGAGAATGAAGGAACAAATGTGGGGAGGAGTGATATAAAGTGATGGGAGAATGGAGAACAAATGTGGGGAAGAGTGATATCAAGTGATTAGATAATGGAGGTATAAATATGGGGAAGAGTGATATCAAGTGATGGGAGAATGAAGGAACAAATGTGGGGAAGAGTGATATCAAGTGATGGGAGAATGGAGAACAAATGTGGGGAAGAGTGATATCAAGTGATGGGATAATGGAGGTATAAATATGGGGAACAGTGATATCAAGTGATGGGAGAATGGAGGAACAAATGTGGGGAGGAGTGATATCAGGTGATGGGAGATTGGAGGAACAAATGTGGGGAAGAGTGATATCAAGTGATGGGATAATGGAGTTATAAATGTGGGGAAGAGTGATATCAAGTGATGGAAGAATGGAGGAACAAATGTGGGGAGGAGTGATATCAAGTGATGGGAGAGTGGAGGAACAAATATGGGGAAGATGATATCAGGTGATGGGATAATGGAGGTATAAATGTGGGGAAGAGTGATATCAAGTGATGGGAGAACGGAGGAACAAATGTGGGGAGGAGTGATATCAAGTTATGGGATATTGGAGGAACAAGTGTGGGAAGAGTGATATCGAGTGATGGGAGAATGGAGGTATAAATGTGTGGAGGAGTGTTATCAAGTGATGGGAGATTGGACGAACAAATGTGGGAAAGAGTGATATCAAGTGATGGGAGAAGGGAGGAACAAATGAGAAGAGTGATATCAAGTGATGGGACAATGGAGGAACAAATGTGGGGAGGAGTGATATCAAGTGATGGGAGATTGGAGGAACAAATGTGGGAAAGAGTGATACCAAGTGATTGGAGAAGGGAGGAACAAATGAGAAGAGTGATATCAAGTGATGGGAGAATGGAGGAACAAATGTGGGAAAGAGTGATATCAAGTGATTGGAGAAGGGAGGAACAAGTGTGGGGAAGAGTGATATCAAGTGATGGGAGAATGGAGGAACAAGTGTGGGGAAGAGTGATATCGAGTGATGGGAGAATGGAGGTATAAATGTGGGGAGGAGTGACATCGAGTGATGGGAGAATGGAGGTATAAATGTGTGGAGGAGTGATATCAAGTGATGGGAGATTGGAGGAACAAATGAGAAGAGTGATATCAAGTGATGGGACAATGGAGGAACAAATGTGGGGAGGAGTGATATCAAGTGATGGGAGATTGGAGGAACAAATGTGGGAAAGAGTGATACCAAGTGATTGGAGAAGGGAGGAACAAATGAGAAGAGTGATATCAAGTGATGGGAGAATGGAGGAACAAATGTGGAAAAGAGTGATATCAAGTGATTGGAGAAGGGAGGAACAAATGAGAAGAGTGATATCAAGTGATGGGAGATTGGAGGAACAAGTGTGGGGAAGAGTGATATAAAGTGATGGGAGAATGGAGGAACAAGTGTGGGGAAGAGTGATATCGAGTGATGGGAGAATGGAGGTATAAATGTGGGGAGTGATGGGAAATTGGAGGAACAAGTGTGGGGAAGAGTGATATCAAGTGATGGGAGATTGGAGGAACAAATGTGGGAAAGAGTGATACCAAGTGATTGGAGAAGGGAGGAACAAATGAGAAGAGTGATATCAAGTGATGGGAGAATGGAGGAACAAATGTGGGGAGGAGTGATATCAAGTGTTGGGAGATTGGAGGAACAAGTGTGGGGAAGAGTGATATCAAGTGATGGGAGAATGGAGGAACAAATGAGAAGAGTGATATCAAGTGATGGGAATATAGGTGAGTGAATGTAGGGAGGATGGATATTAAGTTGGGGGAGGGATATCAATTGCTGGAAGAAGGGATGAGTGAATGTGGTGAGTAGGGATATATAAAATTGGCGTTGACCTTCCATTCCACATGCTACATTTACACATACACGCCGCCTAGTAAATGAAAACAATCTCATTCAGTTATATTCTGTTACCTGAACCCAAACCTTCACCTTTGTGTAAATTTGCGAATGGTTATGAAAGAGTAACGGGTTACTTCCACCATACTGCGAATATAAGTGATTTCTGCAGAATGGTACTTTCTCTGGTGCTCTCAGTGCATATCAAATTAAACTAAACATATTTCAATTTCCAAAACTGTTCAAACAGCAGTTTGACAGTATCCCTGTTATACACGAAAACAGTACTGTGCCCACGCCATTTCAAAGTCTGCAATATCAAAGACTGCATCAACATTGTATTTAGTTTTATTTATGCACTGTTTGTATATTGGTTACAGCACATGACAATATCATAAGCATGCACTTAAAATTAAGCACAAATCTTGGCACACAATTGATGCATGCAAAAGGATTGATTGTACTAGGAAACAGTGTGTACATTTAACAACAATAATAGTGGCTGTAATATAAAATAAACGTGTTCATGAAAATGAATAAAGGAACAGCACCATTTTCTTCATCCGTGGAAGGTCTGTCTAAAAGATTCACACAAAAATGTGCTATCTAGAACATGCAGCGGTAAACATTTTATAAAACCAAGTTCTTTTAAAAAGTGCTATCAATGAAACAAGTCACATACGCACTAGCTGGAATGAATAATCAATCAAGCTAAGTTGAATCACAACACGATTTCACTAACCAAATAACATGCAAATAAGTGAAACTAAACACCTGGCTCAATAATATGCGAAACAGTTACCACTTATTTGACAAGAATAAATTGTTCTATTCAAAGAGAAGTCGGCCAAGTGTGAAATGACGCAATAAAGTTGCAATCTATTCTAGATTAAATCATAGGTAATACAACTAAACTTGATGGCAAAACAATACATATACACATCTGTTCTGACTTCAAAGTCATACAGGTAACCCTTTTGCATGTTTGGAATGCGAAGAATAATGTTCAGAATTATGATCCAGTCTATGATGTGCTGCACAAATGACTGTGTCCTCAGTACTTCCGAGAGTAACACTGGTAGCAGTGTTTATCAAACATCACAAACTGTTTTGTGTCATTACCTTTTGGTCTTTCTAAAACACTTGTATAATTTTACAATTATTTTTATAATTATTACAAAACAAACTAAGTTGCAGAAATGTGAGGCATCAAAATTTGAGTTTGTTTATGCACCATACATAGGTAACAGTTGGAATTTCTCCAGTATTGTATTCGTCCTTTCCCTGTGTAAATGTAAAATCAAACGATGAAGCCATCTGATTAATCTTCTATCGTCTGCCACAATTGTTGATAATAATAATTACCCATCTCTGCTGTAAGGCTACGTTGGTGTAATAAATCTTCTCGTGTAATGATACGTTTTGTCAAACTCTACGAATAAATGCACAACATAATTAGTTGGACTGATCACATCAACTGGTTGACCAAACTGTGCCTAGACTGTCGTCACAGGGCTAAACTGCTACACTAGGCCCCATTCGAGTGACATTGGCTGATTATTGGCCACGAGCTGGTCTGCTGGCGACACGCTGTCTGCAGTGCCCCTAGTGGCAGAACTGTCATCATCGTAGACATCCGAGAAGAGTGGGTCATCCAGTGGTTCCCGGCCGTCTCCTGTTACATCCATACTGCTTGGTGTGTGCATCGCTGTGGCAACCGGAAAGGTCTTCCCCCCGACGATACAGTCCTGCCTGCTGCACGGCCGAGACTGTGATTGGTCCGCCGTCGCCACAACACCGCCGAAATCAACAGGTGTCGGATTCTGTGACGATGGCGGCGTCAATGCGGCATCCTCTCCCGGATATGACATCGCACGCCGAAATCTTTGCTGGGCGCCATCGCCAAAAGTCAGCGTTGCCGGCCGCCAGCTGGCGCCACTGATCATGTGGTCGCCACGGCAACTGCTGTAGACCTGCTGCTCTTGGTGAGTGGTGCCACCTTCCAGCAGTTCGGTAAGGTTCTTGCGTGCGCCATACTCGTGCATTGGAGGTACGTGCAGGCCGCGTGCCGTGCCCGGCATGCCATCCATCTTGTCTTGGAGAAGCTGTGTGATTTCTTCGTTCGACGGCTCGTCCATGAAACCGCTGTTGCAGGAACGATCAGTCGGTGCGGCGGTTCTGAACTCGCAGTTACTGTCATCGTAATGGCAACCGTCATGCACCACGTGGTGCGCCGGCACTGAGCGACTGCGATGCATGTTGTAGGTGGCTTGGCACTGAGCTTGTGAGGCGAGGAGACCGTTGGAGCCCATGATGTGCTGGATTTCTGGCGAGAATGCAGCAGACTCTACCGGCTGCCGCCGGCGAATAGCAATGTTTTGAGCGGGGCCTACACATGCCCTGCCACCGCCTTCTAGTGGTGTGCTGGAAGATTCAACGTTGAATGAACTTTGTGCTGAGTGGTGCCGTGCTCTCTTTGTCAGCCCCGCTGGTGTAGCATTGTTGCCGCACCGACCTCGCTTCACCGGTCGAATACTTGACACGGGAGCAAAATGTCCATCGTTGTTATACGTTTGAGGCAACCCATACGGTGATTCCTGCGGATACGTCATGACGGGGACGGTTGCACCAACACTGTCTGACAACCACGGAAACATCTGTGAGAGTTCAGTACCAGAACCCGACGATGTGGCTGCTGCATACGGCAGAAATCCGCGACTACCGTCTAGATCGCCGGCGACAACCTGCTTCAGTGGCGCCCTCTCTTGGTCACTGGCCGCACTGAGACAGCCGTGTTCGTGCGTCACTGTTCCCATGGTTGCCATTGGTCGAACAGGGCTGACAAAACTGCGAGACTCAAAGTTGACACCGCCACTGATCGGGGTGAACGACTGACAACCCGAGATCCCATTCTCTTGGTGATGTGTTTTCGGCGAGAGAATCGACAAAGGAGTGGTCGCAGGACTGCCATGAGTGAGGATTGACCGCGGTGATAGCATCAGACTGGCACTTGGGTTGCACTCGTGCGTTGCGGCAAATGCCACCTGATCAACGTGGATATTGTTCAACGCAGAGTGGCCTCCGCACTTCGGCGGTAGGCTCATGAAAGACTGTGTGTGGAAGTTGGTGTCAGCGAACGAGCCACTGACGTCCGATCCAGGCCTCGATGCGATGGTGGCTGGCGGAAGTGCAAGACCTGTCAGGTCATCCTGCCGGCGTCTGTAGTGTATGATGGACGACTCGCTCTGGGGACGTCTTGTGTTTGTGTCGGTATTGGTTGCTGCTGTCAGACGGTCACTGAAAGACACCGCGCTGTTCCTCTGCTGCTGCGTATCACCCTGAGACTGCATCGCAAACATTGCCTTCATCTGAACGTCTTGCTCCAGCCGCCTGTTCTGGCTCTGAAGCCTGGAGCCGACCATCTCGATCAGGATGCCTCCTGGAGCTGTGGCGACTGCAGAAGATAGCGACTGGATGTCGCACGACTCAACAGTGCTGATGGACGGCGTGATGTCAGCAAGGTCCGGCGCCGTGTCCAATGAGTAGCAACCAAGCAGGTTGTCCCTCTCTGCGACCGGCATGTCGACGCTACTGTCGCTGCTCCAGGAGCCCGACCCCTGCGATTCATCGGTCTTGCTCAGCATTAGTTGGATCATACGGTTGGTGGCACCACTGCCAGCAGACCAACTCGGCTGTCTCGGCGAGTTGCTAACGAGAACGTGGCTTTTCTGATTCACTGTTGCTTCATGTCTCGCCATACTGGGCATACTGACAACCATGATACTGTTGTCATTGTTTCCAAACTCCATGTCAGGTTCCGTCGTGGCCTGTGTGAATTTTCCGTCGCCATTTTGTGCAGCATCAAGCATCACAAGATGCGGCTGTACGCTATTCAACTGACGTTTTATGCGAGACTCCTTCAGGAGTTCGCTTACCGGCCGCTTGTCTTTGACATAAGGGGCCCGTTGGTCTTCCTGCAGCCCATATCCCCGTTGTTCCTTCAGCAGGGTCGACACTGTCTTCGCTGGGGCCTTCAGCTTCTGCGGAGTGCATGCTGGCGAACCGACACAGGTATCAGCCTGTATCGTGTTGTGCTGTGGACTAGAGACATGGGACTGTGTGGCACACGCGCCTGATATCATCGCATTCGTCATGCAGATATTGGTAGACGTCACAGCCGTTTCTTCCAGTCTGTCGGCGTTTTGCAATGTGATACGTGGAGCAGCGTTTTGCACACCGTGGCTTTCCATGTATGCTTCTGAAACAGTGCTGCCACCTGGGGCTAAATCCGTGTGCAAATGAACACCGCCTGGTGCTAAATCCGTGTGCAAGTGTAGACCACCTTGAAACGTTAGCGGTCTGCTGATGCTACCGCACGTCGGACTGGCACGAATGAGGGCCGCTAGACACGGGTTGTCCGCAACATTCGTGGACTGGTTGCTAGGCAACGACACAGGGGCCCTGACTGTCACTACAGTGCAGTCTGCTAGTGGATGATGGCACATCGCTGTGGGCGCAGTGGCACTGGTGTTCAGCTTCAGATCGGTCAGCACTCTGTTTGCAAACTTCACATCTGAACGTGGTAGGGCTCTGGTTGTAGTGGGTGCTTGTTGCCGTGGCGGCTGCTGCAGCAGCTGCTGTAGCTGCTGGTGTCGTGGCGGCTGCTGCAAGCACTGTCTGGCGGCGGTGCTAGTGGTGCTGGTTACTGCGCTAGCGGCGCAGTTACTCTGTTGGGGCACGCTCGACACGAGCACTGGTGCAAACGCAAGAGGCATGGAGTTCACCGGCCAGTGCTGCCCCACAGTGGCAGGTTGGACAACTATGGGCCGCTGTGACGAGAGTAAGTTCGGCTGCTGAGGGGAGAGGTACAAGGGCTGGGGGTGGGTGTTGGCTGGTGGCGTCAGCAACAACACCGATGGCGACATCTCTCCTGCTGTCACAACTGGTCTTGAGATGGTCCCACAACTCGGTCCCTGAGACGTGGTGACGACTGACGCTGGCTTTGGCAGAATCAGCTTGGGCAGGACGGGTTGGACTCTGCTACTGATGACCTCCTTGGGTCTCTCTGTGAGCTCTTTCTTCTCGACCGCCACAGCCTCCTCTTTCTTGTCGTCAGTGTGTTGATCGGTCGTGGTCGCGCCGTCGCTGTTGCGTGACCGCTGTTCCTCCAGTCGTTTCTTCTGTTGTCGCAGCTGACCCCGCTGCTGTAGTTTCCGCTGTAGCTGCAGGTGGACGTCGCGAGGTCGACTGACCGCCTGACCGGAAGCCGAGTCTGAATATGGAAACAGTGAAAGCACATCTGAATACTCGTTTATTTGCACTATAGGGAAGGTGTCATTAGTTCGCGAAAACAAAACGTTACGCATTTAGCATTGGTTCAACCCCCTCCCATCAATATGGAGAACTTTATTTTTTACAATCCATAATAGTTATTAGCGTCAACCTGCATTAACATGTTTTACTCACTGCCACCAATCAACCCCTCCCCCATTAATGCGTTAACATATCTTGGGGGTTTGTATACGTGTACAACCAATCCTTAGAAACAGACAGGAATACATCAGTGACATTGTCATACCATTATACACAATGCATTATTTATTTGAGAATGCAAAATCAAGAAGTACGATATATATTGCAATATTTAGGTAAGATATATGCTGACATGCCATAATCAAGTGTATTGTTAAAATGGGCGACTTCTATTAAGATCAGCATAGGTCACTATCATAGGTTGCTGTGATCTTGTTGTTTAAGGAACATATTGCCTATGTAGAAAACCAAATTACATAACTAAAACAAATTTGTTGAAAAAACCCAAAGATAGAATGCTTTTTTATTTTGCAACACAAATGCATTTTACATTTCTACAGCAATGTGTCCATTATATTTCCCTACTGTGCCTAATCCACGTATCTTGCAACCGAGACACAAATAAAATATGCATCTTGCCACGTGGAGCACAGTGGTGCAGTGACCAGGGTTTCGGACACTCGACTTAGAGAACCCAGGTTCAAATCCTGTGCTGTGGTGTCAAACCTTGGGCAAGTTCATTCACTCTACGTTGCTCCAGTTCACTCAGCTGCATGAATGAGTACCTGCCTAAAGGCAGTGGTGGATATTTGTGTATGCATTGCATTAATTGCAGCATGGCTGAATGCTTCCCAGAAAAGTTGAGATGGTGTTCGATTGAACAGGTCTGCCAGGGAGTAAAGTGGACTGTACTTTAGATAGTCCTAAGGACTGGATACTGTGCTATGTATGAACTTTCCTTTACTTTTTTTACAAACCTTTCTGCGACGTGTCAGATGAACTGTGCACTGTGGCCAACACTGCGAATGCTGCATGCGATTGGCCATTGACATAGTTGTTCGAGACGAGATACCGAGCAAGTTCCACGACATCGGGGATGTCTTGACTGAGCAGCTTCTGCGCCCACTCACACACGAGAGAACTCGATGCCGTCACAAGGCTGTCCTCCTCACCGGGGCTGGCAGAAACCTAACAGAAACAAACTCAGCCGTTTAAAGACACAACATGTGGTTTTGTGATATACCATGTTTGGCCATAATGAGTATATTCAAAGCAGATACTTCTGAATGTTTACTAATTGTGCAACAGTAAACGTTTGATCCTTATTTCATGATGGTTATCAAAAACTGTTCATGTCATGATGGTCAATGGGCCATCAGTATGTAAACCTTCAGATGGGAATCTGTGAAATGTTACAAACAGGATCTAATACTTCTTGTGGCAATAACACACTGAGCTGGTTTCACCAAGTAATCATATCACACAAAGGAACTTACAGTTCCAATTAAACACTTTGATATCATGAGTTATTCAAAGTAAACACAACATGCTGCTCTAGGTAAATTTTCCTTGGATCGAGCAATACTTAATGTGACAGACAGACTGGAATGCTGCAAACTATCAGGCCCATCATTAGACGAGAAATGGAGGTCCAGTATCTCTACTCTGCAGCACCAAAGACGTACAGAATGGATGCTGGGCAACGTCACATTGGAAGACATGGGTCCAAGATATCGCTACTCAAACGAATGCGGGTGTGAAATTAAATGGTTGTATCATTAATGTATTAATGTTGCACAACCGTGGCAAGTAGACAGTGCCACCCACTGTGCTTCATAATCTTGATTCCTTCCATAGATGCCACCTGTGATCGATGCTGAGAAAATGTTGGCCTAACGTAATCGTATCCAATGACGATATGTAGACGTGCTTGGCCTGGAATCGCTGTCACAGCGAGTAGGAAGGTCGCACAGAGCCATCTGAGGCGACTCGGGCCCGTGTTCCACATGCCCAAAGATAGCCCTGCACAATCAGCCCTGCAGTTTGCAACCGTCGGTTCAATCTGGTACAAGGGCTGTCCATAGAGAGACGGGTGTCACACTGCAGTCAGGCAGACACCAAAATGCTGGGAGTGTTGGTGAATCACCGGATGAGATGTCTCCAGACAATTTCTCCGCACGAACAGTACATCATCATTACCATTGTTTAATTCTTCACAAATAGTAAACATATCGTTTCTGCTTTAATGTATTTTTTCCATGTTACGATGCACCTGGTATTCAGTATCACGGTACTCTTATAATGCACTATTAAATAATTAGTTAGTTTATCATAAAGATCTATTATGTTCTTTTTGCATGAAATGCCACAAATTATGATTTACATTCAATTATGACAAGAATAAGGAACACAAGCAATGTATTACTTTGTTCCAGTTGTTACATCATGTATTTACATATTTCCTATTACTACATCTGTAATGTACTGAATATTATGTAACAATAAAGATTATTACTATTATAATTACCATGTCATTATTATTGTGCTCATATTTATGCTACATTTAACGTTTTATATTAAATAGATTTTGTACAGCACTTTGAGCATTTTATTGGAAATGGTGCATTATAAAAAAATTATATTCTAATTTCTGTTATTTTGTTGCAGTTAGTTCTGATGAGACATGAATAGACAAACCTGTTCTTCCTTCAAGCACTCTGCATCAATGTCCGGCAGCGATGGAGGGTCAATACATGTCCTCATGCCCAGTCCTCCATAGCAATGCTTGACCATAGTCAAGGGCAGTTAGTACCACAACACACAGTAAGCTCAAAACATTGTAATTTTGACACAATTTCTATCAGTCTTTTTTCAACGAAAGTTCAATGCGTCTTGAATAGATTATGAAAAACATTCTATGAAACTGTTAACAGTAATTTAAAGGTAAAACCATTTAAATATATGTGTATATATATATATGTATATATAATATTATATGTATATATATATATATATGTATATACATACATGTAATTAAAATATTACAAATTAGACGTAAAAGCTAAAATGCAAAAAGGCAATAACACAATGATTAAATAAAATGCTAATAGCAATTTAAATTAAAGGAAATTGTGGCGAGAATAAAATGATTTAAGCATAAATCTCCATCCTCAATTTTAGTCTTGTTTTTCTCTTATGTTATCCTTATGTTACCATGGAAACATCAGCAGGGCTCACAATTATCAACATTTACCTATTCCTACACAGCGTATTAATTATCAGACCCCCCTCCCTCCCTCCTGAAGTAATACTTTAGAATGTTGATAATTTTGTACGCATATTATTATGTTATGCAAAGGATATATAATAACACCCATCAATTATTATAATGTTTACAGACATTTATTTACAATCACTGTGTCTCTTAATAACACCCATCAATCATTATGTTTACAGACATTTATTTATAATCATTTGTCTCTTAATGGTTTTGCAATTCACACGCGTCCAACATTTTATCATTAGTACGTTGGCTTTGACCCCCCTCTCTCCTCCCTTTCATATGCTCTGTGCAAGTAGTGAAATTTTTACAATTGTGAATGATCCCTAGATTTTACCATAAAAATTCTGATGTCAACATATTTCTTCAACTGTCCACCAGAACAGAGGACAGCCAAAACAAACACAAACTATGTATATAGTTATGGACTACTAATGATTTTCCCTGAACAATGAAAACAAAATACTTTTGTCTGAACTTTTCCCTGTCCTTTATGTACTGCACTGACCTGACCCAAGGGATTCAGCATTAACTTAACATGGTTAGACGGTCACCGGTGACCAGTGTCTACACTGGAAGGATATCTTGACTGACCACGCTGGCCCAGTCTACGGGTCTTTGTGTCGGGGAAGACTTGCTTGACCAGTTTTCCGAAGTCTGCCTGACTGATCACCTGGTAGTGGTGTCTCTCGCAATAGAGTCTGTCAAGGAGGCAATATAAACTGTGTAAGACATCAACATACGACAGTAGAGTCTGTCAAGGAGGCAATCTTATACATCAATGTCCAAGCAAACACAACTTATGGGTGACTATCAAGTCGCACAATTCAGTGACTTGCGACTCGACCTCAACTGCAAAATGACTCGGACTCAACTTGAGCCGATGACTTGTGCTTATGTCAATATGCGACTTGCTCGGATAATCATGCAAAGTGCGGTTTGAGTATAATTCCTTAAAGTTCCTTTTGACAATTTTTGTAAGATGTGATGTAAAGAGCAAGCAGCGATGTTGTTCACATAAACGTACTTATTCTGGCAGCTTAGATAGTATTAATATTTATTATATTTTTTGTATGCGCAGTACCGTGATGTTGTTGCAGATGACGCCACCTCTTTAATAAATTAAATTCTACATGACTGTTGGAGCATCTAGTCGCGACCATTTCGATTACGGATACATGTGTTTGCTAAATGAGATCTGTGCCAAAAGTTAATATCCCAATAATCATGCTACGTATACGATTCTTATAAGAAACATTTTATCTGCACAACGTAAACATAGTCATTGGTGTATAATCGCAACAGTTATATCTTATAAGTATCCTACATATAGGAATATGATTGTGTGATTGAAAATAGTGACAAGATTTGATTTGAAATTCCGAGAGGTGAATCGAGTTGCAACTTGAAATTTTCAGTGGTGACTCGAGACTTGACTCGAAATTCTCAGAGATGACTCGAGACTCGACTCGGACTCGATAGCGTAATAACTCGAGAATCGTCTCGACAGCTTGTGACTTGCCGACACGTCTGTCACTCTATATTACTATCATGACACTACTGCAATAGTTTCATAACTACTGTGACAGTTTCACGTCATCGCGATCAGACACAACAAAATCAGTTTCAAACCATAATTGTGGCGGGTACCATCACGTGGTTTTGGTGAACTGATCACCACTAAATTATCTCAGATAGGAGAAAGACCCTCTAGAAATTATAGCACTGCAAAAACATGTAAGTAAATAACTATGTTAGTGGTTTCTGAAATACGTTGCCAATCGGTTGTTCAAAAATCAAACAATCCAAGGAAGCAAATGATGACAGAAGACGCAAGTGGCCCTCAGTGCCTCAGAGGAGACGCACTTAATGAACCAAAGTTAGCAGATATCATATTATTCATATACACACCTGTATTCGTCGAGGATGTCCTGTTTTGGCAGACACGTGTTCGTGTCTAGCTGCAAATGTGTTCGGAGCCAGCTCAGGGCAATGGCGTGGTCTGGGCGGGTGTTACCACTTGGTCTGTCAACACGTACCGTATTCATACTATTAAGTGTACATGTCCTAACTTGCACACCCCCTCTTTTAGCAGCACCTGACACTATGACAACAATATCCAATATCAATGTTGATTGTTGAATCCATCGTTGTACTATCTTCAAATGTCACATTAGACTCAAAGCTCGGTTATGACAAATTATCAAAAGGTTCTCCAAATGATGAGACTTTACAGTGTTCTGATATCCTGTTACTTATATGTGGAATACATAAATTGCTTGCCCGTCACGTCTGCTGAGATGGCTGTAGCCAGGAACCCCAGAAAATGGGTGTACATCCCTGTATACTTATTGGAACGTAAAATTTGACAGGTTTCTGTGTCACAAATATTTTCAATATATAATCAATAGAACAAATACAGTATATAAAACTTTCTGACGATCTTTAAATGTGGAAAGCCTCATTGTCTTTATCATATAATGGTGGAGGCACTAATCGAGGGTCCAACCGTGTTTTTCCATTTTTGCTAAAACCTGATCAAATTCTTCCGTAAGATATTTACGTGCTAAATCTCTAACACATATTCCTTCTAATTTCTGCAAACAAACTGTTACAAAAGTTGTTTTGCGTGAAGTACTTACAAAAATATACGGGCAAAATCCAAATCTCGTCAAAGACGCCTGCATAAAAAATCGTGGGTCCTATCTATGCTGTGTAAATTGTTCACGTGTCACGTGAATCAGTGCAAGACTATGCAGTGTATTAAAACAGGCCAAGAACGTTAGAACACGAGATTTTTGTGCCATGAGTTTTGACCTGCCCCAAATTTTCCGGTCGGAAGTATACACTATATAAAAATATATTCTTGTTGCATGGAAAATTGAATTCACTGTGTCTACTTGTTTTATTATAATGCTTAATATATCATGTTATGTAATGAAGTCATATTGCAGAATATATATTTATTTTACGACGACAATGTGATTTTTAAATCTTTGTTCCAATCATACTCTTCAATTTCCACCTTTAACATAGCAATAAAAACCATTACTCATGTCCAAATTGTGGTGACGGGTCGTTTCATACAACTACATACATACCAAATGACATGCAATAGTTGTTTAAATGACACAACATCTGGAGTGTATCATAACATAACACTGACAGTTCAACAGAACTGACATTCACAAACGTATGCTTAATGTAGGATCTTAGAACAAGCTGCAGTTCAATAACTTGGGAGTACACTACTACTACTACACTACTACTATTACTACTACTACTACTACTACTATTACTACTACTACTACTACTGTAACTACTACTACTGACATGGGAGGATAACGCACTATTAATGCACTATATTTGGCAGTAATGATACAGCAGCAAATCCGTCTGTGGTTAATTGACAATTCCACTATTAATTGGCAGGGGCCATTTTCAGACATTAACGCCAATGGGATTTTAGAAAATTAGATCCCGACTAGGTTTGTACAGCAAAAGAATCCACAACAGGTTTTTTTACCATTTCCCTGCTTGGGATCTTTCACTTCCCCTGAAGACACCAGGCAGAAGAGAGTCAAAGGACCAACAGATTATAGTGTCTCTTCCAAAAGACACAGACAACGTAGGGTTAGCAAAACTGCCCAAGTTTCAACATGGCAGCTGATACCCGTACTGGACCACCAATCAGTTGACACTAGGATATGAACCCCAGGTCCTCTGATTGACAGTCCAGCACTCTCACCCCTTGACCACAGCACCCCACTTTTTGACATCTATGATCCCACAAAGTATATGTAATACTATAGTTTATTAAAAGTCATTCCATGAGACATATAACCTTGTTTCTATGAACAATAATAAGTATATAGATATATATATATATATAACAAAGACGTACTCATTGAGGCCAGATGATCGCGCGCCTGTCGGCAGTTTGAGGTAGAGTAACAGCTTCTGTACATCTGTCAGTTCCCCAACCTGCCTCTACAACATATACATGTCACTGATATACCACAACCCACCCTGGCCACCCAGTCACGTCATTCAAAAACAAAATATCACTTTGTTGCTATGAAGATAAATACAAGTTAGGTACACATGTGTGCTTGAAAAAGACAGCAAGTTTACATGAATCCCCTGATTCCAGGCTGGAAGAGAAGTTATGGACTAGAATCAAGACTTGATGTGCCTGGTGGGACCCATGGTTTTGGTTCCACATCCGAAACCGTGGCTGCAGTAATAGCCACAGTGCAGACCTTTATTCCCATAAAATGTTTACATTCAGAGGATTATTTGATTCCTAGGTTAACATGTATAGATCTATATATTTACCAGTATGCCATCAATTCTCTGTTTGTCCTCTGCACTGTAAAACAGGAGACAAAAACATTCAGATATATCAATCATTTGTTGGGAACTGCCTTAAGAATATCCTTTTCAACATTGCATTGATTACGAAATTTTTAATACAGAATATGCTGAAAGTTTTGAAACAATTATATTATTACAATGTGTATATATTTATATTATATGTAATCATTATGATGTTGTCATTATTCAATACACTGCAAGTATGGAGACAAATAAATAGATCAGAATAGTTTTCTATGTCATATTTTCAATTTTTATTAATGTATCTAGATTCTTTTTCAAAGAAATAGCTTGGTTCAAAAATTACTAAAAATTTTATCATAACAGTCTCAAGTTAATTGGAGGTCACATAAACTTTCCTCCACATCTCCATTACATGACAGATTTATGATGTTGTCATTATTCAATACACTGACATCAATATGACATCCAGCATTAAAAATTATGCAGAATGCAAGGAGTTCTGAGTGTGCAGAAATTGTCATTTGATTTACTAGAAAGCAGCAGCTATTTCTCCTTATTCAAATGCCAGAAGAGGGAGCCTATCCAGATCTCTGCTAACACTCCATGCACGTTGTAGGTGGAGACTTTCGGAGACGCAACCATAAATATGGTAGCAAACTAAATCCGTTCTCCACCATACACTGGTATAGCACATGTGAGCGTGTCCCCTTTAAAATACTATTAAATATGAATTACATTGTAACTGTGTCCTTTACATCCATGTCTTCTTTTAGTTGTGATCTCAACTGGATGATTATTATTATTATAGATAGCTAGACCACTGGTTAGCTCTTTGTGTAACAGTGCGAGTCCACGACAGATTATATGTTTACTTTGTATCAGATCTGTTACTTTCTCAGCCTTGATGTAAACATTTGGTAAGAGGAACAAATGAATTAGTGTCTTGTGCAAGAGACAAGTTTGGGAGTGAGCATAATCATCGAAACAGCAGCAAGTAGACATGAGCTGGAATCCCAGAATTACAAAATTATGTAGACATTTATAGATTTCACACTTGAGAACACTGAATAATTTCTTGACTTATTGACAAGACAAGTAAATTTAGTAACTATTGTGTTATTCTTTGTTGTGTTCACAATTAGTCCGAATAGATAACTTTGTATACTCGTCTAAAAGATGAGTATGGTGTCTTTGTCACATTCACATTGTTATTGTCACGTTGATGTACCTGACAATGTATTCCAGACGTTCCTCAATTCGTTCCCCCTTCGGTCGGCCATGGTCGGACGACACACTGGACAGGCCTGACATATTGTTATGACAATGGCTAACCGTGGAACCGGCCGACACAGACCGAATGCAGAGCCAGCGACGTCGGGCTACTCCGTTCGATTGAAGAAGCCCTTCGCCTTTTGGAAGTTTGGCTTCTTCAATTTTGACGACGGGATGGTCATATTCTGTGGTCTTAAAACGATGGATTTTAATATTGTAATCTCAAATGTTTAGTTATACTCTCTGGTTTGGATGTGAGAGGTTCACCTGTTCGGATACATTCCATACAAATGCCTAACAAGGCCCATTCTACAGCCACGTTTGTTTTTATACGCCTCTGTTTTCACATCGGATACAATTATGGGTTTGCGCATGTGTGATATGTCAAGATATGTCGTAAAAACAAATTGTTTTTAGATGTCATATATGTAAAAGTGCTGTTGCTTATTTGCTAATTAACCATTTAGTTCATGAATACAATCTAATTTAATTCAGTTTACTCATTGATATAATGAAAATGTTCAAATAAAATACTTTTAAATATGTAAACATTTGCAACATTGACTAGAACCACTTTCAGATAGCAACAACGGCGTACCGACCATCGGATCGCTTGTACCATCGATCGCGAGAATGGCAGATAAAACCGCTGTAAGTGTAACATTCCTTCCAGTCAGTTTGTGTAGAATATGTAGTGTAGATTATTTACGCAATGTTTTATGCTGTTTTATAGCGGTTTTATTATCAGAAACACGACAATTCGGTGGTTCCATAATGCACAGATACAGGCCCGCGAACGATTCCGTTTTCTCAGCCAGTGACACTGACAGTCACAGAGTGGTCCGATTCGGTTTCCGACGTGTTGTCAACAATCTGTTACCATGTTTCCAACCTGTTCTTTTGCACTTGTATATAATTCGGACTCACCTCGATTTTGTCGTTATAACTTTGATACCTCAGAAAGCCTTAGGCTTAGTTTCATCGTTCAACATCATCCCAGGCATATTTATATCACGAAAATATTGTGTCTTAGTGCACTTTTGAAGCCCAAATAGCGACCCGGTTTGCGCTAGTCTGCACCACGTGCGCTGGAGTCGTTCTCTCTGTTTACTTTCTAATTGTATATGTTATATAATATATAAATAGAAAGTAAACGGAGAGAACGACTCCAGCGCACGTGGTCTGCACAACTGCAGTCATGCGTTACCGCATCACGCTCTTAAAATGAGCAATATAGTGGCGTATGTTGATGCAAACGGGGGCGTTATTTACGCCTCAAAAGTGCAGTAAGACGCAATATTCTTAAATGTAAATATGCCTGGGATAATGTTGAATAATGGAACTAACACACTGAGGTATCAAAGTTAGGCAAAACTCATCCAGTTAGTCTGCTGTTATTTTACCATTGACATTTGCATATGTGGTAAACATCAAGTGAACCAACAGATGGATAGACATCGTCCTACTGGATCTGTCACGTGTATCGCCGCCCCCTGACTCTGTCAGTGTCACTGCGATCCCCCAACTTCCCAAGCCAACCCCAAGGTTCATTTGCTCCTCCCTCTGATCTTGGCTCTGGGCCTCCTACAGTTTCTGGCCTACATAAAAGACCTGTCAGAATTCATCGACCACCAGACTACTCACAGACAACAGCATTGAATACAGAGCGATCATCACATCGACAATGATGACAGTGCAGCACTTCAACAACAAAGACCTGGGCAACCTCCAGAACAGGCCAAACAAGGCCAACATGTCAGCCAATTTTAATAAAAATCAGAGGGATGTGACTAAAAGTACAATTATGCATACCTGAAAAAAGTTGTGTTGCATTAGTCTGACTTTTGAGCTGATCAAAGATACCTGAAATTAGTAAACACATGTTTACCTGAAAGCAGGCTAATGTTTCTAAACAATATTTTGCTGAAACTCTGAGTGGGTCCACTGTTAGTTAACATGTATTGTAAGCAAGTATAATTCTGTGTGTGCAAGCTTGTGTACACGTATGTGTAAACTATGCATGCATGCTTCGTTATTAATGTTAAATAATGTTTGTTGCTTGTCATAACAGCAACATCGAAACTTGCTGATTTTGGTTTTACTAATTTGTCATGTTGATCTTACCAAAATTACACTTTCAGAGTTCAAGACCTAATTCTTCTCAGAAGTCAAAAACAAAAATCAACAACATGGTCAAGCCTTCAGATAACCTGCAGTCCAGAGAAGCAGAATACCAGTAAGTCTGAGTCTGCTGCAGAATTACCAAGAACAATGCACAGTGTTGAACTCCAACAGACAAACACCCCATGTCCAAAAATCACATTTCCAAATATACATACGGAATGTACAAAATTATATTGATATATCTTATGTATTGTTGACAAATCTATTATAACAGCTAATTTACTCGAAAATTTTAAATCATATTATATTTGTAAATAGTGCTGAAAGAACTGAGGATGGTCACTGCCAGGGTTCTTGTCATCCTCAGTCATTCTTTTACATCCCAATTTGAGACAAGGCCAGCATTAATGTGATAACATGAGGGATAGACAGTTCCCAATGTTGATAGCCAGATTTTTACACCAAATATACCATACCAGCTTGGGAGGCTGTTAGCCAGAAATATGTTTTTGTCAATCTTGAATTAATCAAAAGTGTCTTTTAGTGCTCAAACGGCTTGTGTGGAATACATTTACATCAACCATTATTGGCCAGTTTAGTTTTTTTTTAAAGAAATACCAGTGTCATACATTTGAGCCATTTATTTAATTAGCATTAATCCGTTTGATTGTCTTACTACCAGTTGTGCTAACAGGGGTAGAACTACCCACTAGTCCGCTAGTCCGTACACTAGTAAAGATTACGGCGGACTAGTAAATCCGCCTACCAACTAGTCCGGCTGTCTAGTAAAAATCAGCATGTTGCATGATGCCACCATCCGTACCATTGACAAACTAATTCTTTACGTAATGAGGCGACAGTGAAAAGTGAAACAGTGCTGTTGATTGGCTGTTGTGTGACATCGAATTCTGAAATGACAGTTTTGTTTGGTTTAGCGTATCTGGTAGAGGGGTAGGGCTAATGAGTGCAATTGGTGGTCATTTTCAAATGCACGGTTTTCGAATACGGTTTACATCTACATTGCTTTATTAGTCTACGTTTATGCACGATGTATCATTACTTGACTGGGGTTGCAAAACCAGCAGAAAAACGCAAGCTGGAAAAACACTGCAACTGCCCACCGAGCCATTCAAGTGCTGAAAACGGCCACCATGGACCGTCTGACGCATTTGTTGCAATTTAAATTTGTGTTGTTTTGATATTTTCAGGACTAGTAAACCTTTTGGCGGACTAGTAAACTTTTGTCTTTACTAGTCCTGCTGTCCAGTAAAATAAATGCTGAAGTTCTACCCCTGGCTAATGATAATCATTAATGTGAGCCCTTAGCCTTGGAACTAGATAATTTAGTGGCCAGCTGGCCCCCTCTATATTCCAACCATCTTATCAGTTGTGAGTTCCCGTTTTTGTTAGTCACGTGCCAGTCTTGAAGAGGGGTAGATGGTCTCTGTCTAAGCCCCTGCTGCCTGGGCTTGGTTTTCAACTAAAGTACTGGCATGCTAACCGGATGTTCTAACTACATGGGTCGAAATAAAGATGTACTAAACTCTCTGGACCTGGCCTGAAGGACGTGCAAAAGACACATTTTAAGCAGTTACTAAATTTGTGTGGCAGTGAACTATGAAAGAAAAATTACAAAACATCGGTGTGCAACCTATGTTTGTTTAGACGGCTGAATGAAGAACTGGAAGCAAAAACAGCAAAATTGGTCATTGATGCTGAAGAAATGTTGGTAAGAATCATTTTGTTATTGGCTTAACTAGCAAAATACCTCACCTCCAAAAGGGATAGTGTGGTAAGTTTAAGTAAGTGGTTCTGGGTGACAGTCTTTGTGGTTATGTCGGAAACCAAACAGTCAAGTCCACAGTTCAATGTTGTGTCTTGGAGGGCCTACGTGTGTGAGGGGTGGTTTTTCAAAGTATTCTTCCAGACATTTCATGAAGTTTGTGTAACTTTAACAGTTGCTCACAATGCTTTGTATGTTTTTGGTGATTGGTCCAAGCTACGTACACCGTCCACTGACAAGTTGGGGGAGGTTTATATCACTTTGATTAGACAATCGTCATTCACTAGTAGAGAGGGTACTAGTGGTGTGGATGAAAAGAGCAATAGTTCTAGGATCCTTCCTTTGGCGACAAACAAAGAATAGTAAGATAACAAATGTTCACAGGATACACACACACACACACACACACACACACACACACACGTGAACCCACACACACGTGCGCATGCTCTCTCTCTCACGGTAGCGACATACACTGTATTTTTGTGAGAATCTCCATTGACTATACTATACACTTATGTCATTCTGTATGTGCATGGATTTTTTAGATACTAGTAAAAAATACACACACACACACAGTCACCCACAGAGCTCGATTATAGTTTTGTGTGCATGAACCATTTCCCAGTCAGGACAAATAGCTCAGACCCATGTATGTTTGAACCATTTCCCAGTCAGGACAAATAGCTCAGACCCATGTATGTTCACTATGATGCGAACACAAGGATGCACAATGTACATGTGGACGTGAAGACTTGTATCTTATGTAGAAAAACTGCAAGATCTTATCTTTTTGTAGAAGCTTGACTTTCGTGAGGTACAGAAACGTTTGCTTCTGGATAATGTCGAAACAGAAGACTCGTAAGTACTGATGCAGGTATAATGGTGTTTGGTGGTTTGTGGTGACCGAAATGTAACCATTTGGAATTCGTCTTCTCCTGGGAATATTTTCTGTAATTTTTTTTTATTTAGGAAAGATACAGATAATTTACCTTCTATCCTGTACGCTTCAACTACTACAGACTTGGCTGATATTTGGCCATTATTTGACAAGTTCTGGAGCTTGCTGCTGTTGTTTATTAAAGTGACAGGCCGCAGTGGTTTGGATCATCAGGTACATTTCACAAAACTGAGGAAAAACTGAAATACATTTGCAGAGGTGAAAGTATCGATTTTTTATATTTTTAGAAACTATCAAAAATTACTGCCAATTTTAATAATACAATGTGGAATTATTATCTTGAAAAAGTTTTTTTGATGCATTTTTTGGATTGCATGGTAGGGAATTTGAAGCGTAAATACAAAGGTACCCAACTCTGATGTCATCTGTCTCACAACTTGAATTCTTCAGGTGGGTCATTTCAACCACCCATAACTTCGCAAGAAATTGACTTACTGGGATGACACTGGTGTCATTGTAAAATTGAAATGTTGCCCTACATAATGCTGATAACTCTGTATTACCAAAATGTACCATGTGACTTGTCTTACAGATCACTTGAAGAGGACAGACCTCATGAGGAGATTCAGGTAAGTGTGTGAAGCCATCATCTCTTATATGTGACCTGCCACAGTGAATTTATATCAAGTCGCAAAATTATTAAACAGATCATGTGCTTTAAAATGATTCATCGCTAAAGTGAAGAATACTTAAAAAGTGATGTTTTGTGAAACAAGATCATTTTGATTCATGTTGTTTGCTGTTTCTTTATATGTTGGTTTGTAAATGCTTGTTTTGGATTACTTGTCAAGAAAAATAAACTGGACATTAAAATATGATACACTAAGGTACGTATTCTACCAAAATCACACATTGCTGGGACATGACCTCGATGACTACTTTTGGCTCTTGTGCAGAATAGACCTGTGGCACTTAATATCTGGTTCGCTGTGGTCACGTCCCATCAGTTTTGTGATTTTGGCAGAAATGCATCGTTCACAAAAGAACATAATTGGGAGTCTATTTAAAGGTGTTATTACGTCATGTTAAAAAAGTTTTCTTTTTTATAAAAATCCATAATTTCCATTACAACTACAAAGTTTACCCCAAAACTATGCACAGTAACCAACACACACATATTTATATATATATATATATTCATAGTTGCACACAGCAAGTAATAAGGAACACATCAGTGAAACATTCCTTGATGTACAGTAACTTCATTATTTATAGAGATGTGATGTTATCAAATTGAAAATAACACAAATGCTAGCAAACAGCTGTCAAATTTTGGGTAATGGGAATTATTATTTTGTAGAAGCATGCTTTATCCATGAATAACAGTTACTTAGAGGTAGGTCATTGCTATAAAAGTGATACTTTTATTAATAGTAACCATATAAAGCTCTCGGAATACTGGAGAAACACATTTAGTATTTTTTGTCAAAAATGTCGTTTCAGTTGGGGTGTAGGACCAACAATTTTTTTGAATAAATATCTGAATTGGGGGAACCAAAGAGAGGGAGAGACAAAATTATTGATGGAGAAACAGAGAGAGGTGCAATAGATGGAACAAAAAGTGATTGTTTTAATGTTTACGCAATGTTGGCTGTGTGTGTCCCATCAGTCAACAATGTCTGCACGATCAAAATCACGGAACACACCGCTACCGCCAAGTGGAAGTCACACGCCATCTGGTGACAGGAAGTCAAACTCCAGTCGGCTGTCATCAAAACACAAGACACAAATGAAACTACCGTAAGTTGATCCAGTTGTCAAAGTCTACTCTTGTGTGTGCCAGATGACACTCAGTTAGTGTGCGTACTGTTTTAGTGCGAGAAACACGTCATCCATGCCACTGTTTCACTAAGATAATAAGGTCAGAAAGAAAATCAAAGAAAATAAAACAGAACAATTTCTAAATACAAAAGCCACTGCCATATCATCGAGGAAACTATTTATGTAAAACACTGATGAAAGTATCCGGGTGGCACGTCCTAGAGTTGACATATTTCTGTTTGCAAGATCACTGTTTAGTGTTACGGAGGAAATCCATTTTAAAGTCATGTCGGGCTTATGAGCTCATAAGAACGTTAATGGAATGATTCCCCGATGATGCTGGATTTGTGTGTATTGTTTTAGTGTGATAGACACTGTATAAGAATTACCCAGGATACTTGCCATGTCAATCATGTACACATGCACGCGCGCAACCAATGTTCGAAACCTGAACTGATTGTCCATTGCACCTGCAAATTTGTAAAGTTGGTATCCAACTCAAATGTTGCACTCAGGCCTCTGCATACAAAGATAATTTGATGTGGTACGTGTGCATATATAGCCATAAAAATATGTATGTATGTACATGCATACATGTTTAACACAGTCATGTACAAAGTCATGAATGCAAACACAAACACACACAAACACTTTTCTCACACACACACACACACACACACACACACACACACACACACACACACACACACACACACACACAGATATTCTCACGTAGAACACAACATACATATGTATGGCGGCCTAGGAAAACATTCACATTGACAAAAAATATGTATTTTTATTCAAGAAATGGAAAGCAACACTATTTCCAATTCCAATACAGTTTACTGTATTCAAATATTCCCACCAGAACCAAAGTTACAAGAATTTAAAGAGGGCACCCATCAAACATTATTGCAGGAGAAAAGTACTCGTAGTGTCTGGAATCATCATAATTCATGTCAAAATAAAATTTTGCTGCAGTATTAATATTATATCAAAATATCCAGTGCTATTACCATGTCCAATGTAGTGAAGAAAATTTAACTATGTATCTCAGCTTTGGAACACTAAAACTATTATCAAATTTTGATGGTTACTTTTAAAGTTGCAATAATTTAAAGAGAGCACCCGTCAAAAAAGAAGTAGTTTGTTAGCAAAAATGTATATTACTAATCAACACGCAAGAGGTAGCAAACTTTTCCATGAATATGTGGTTAGCTCTGAAAAGAACTGTTGTTGTTTCGGTCTGAAGAGAGGCGTTTATGTTCTCATCTTGCGCCTCGGGTCGTCATAAACAGTTTGACTGTCACCATTGACAGATCTGCTCAGTTCCTCTGCCAGCTCCGGGTCAAAGTCGTCCTCGCTCAAATCAGACAAGTCCGAATCACTGTCATCATTGCCGTTTGGGTGTGTCACATTGTAGTCATTCACAAGTTCGATGAGGATGTCCCCACTTGCGATATACTGCATGTTCACCAATGCCAATGCGTTGAAACACCGAGCATCATCATTCGACTTCGGTCCATCCATGCCCATGGCCATGGGCATAGCCATCTTTGATTTTTCGAAGATCGTAAACACGAAACGAAATTTGTCCCGTAGTCTGTATTTCCAACGAAATCCGGTTCGATAACACGTTAAACTGTTAAGAAATATGTACAGATATAAACTACAGCAACATCAAACTAAACTAATAATTAATCAAACTACATAAACAACTCCAATCCAACTTCCAAATAAAATCCCGTTAACTTTCAATGCGCACTTAATTTTTTTCCAACGTATTCATGTGCACTGCTGCTAGGGAACTGCGTGCTGTAAATAGCTTTCGAACGGTATGCCATTTATGGGCACGGGAACTTCTGTCCTAGGTTTTAAGCATTCGCAAAATAGTGCGCTTTTAATTCTAAAACGCTGCAACCTAGAATGAACTTCACGGTTACAAAACACCAAAAAAGTACAACTTCCACTTAGGTAATCAGGAAACTACTTGGTGAACTTATAAATAAGTGTGTTAGCTAAAAGATCGCAGCGAAATCTCAAAATCAACCCAATGACCCCAAATCAACTTTATGACGTGTTTGCATGCAATTACGCCTGGCGACTTCCGACTGGTTTTCCTAGGCCGCCACACATATACACTGACATAATTCAATTATGTATATACATTTTTTGTTTAAACAGTTCTTCTCTAATATACCACAAACACTTGTCTTACACACACACACACACACACACACACACACACACACACACACACACATTCACGCACCCACACACACACACATTCACGCACACACACAGATATTCCCACATAAAACACAATACACCTATACACTGATATTACACTCGCATAATGCAACCATTTGGTGTACACTTTTAGTTTCTTCAATTCCTCTCTAATGTACCACACAACACATCTGCTCCACCTCCAACGAACCAGACAGACTCTCCTGATACCTCGTTCTTACTGTCCACAGAAGGAAGAACAACGCCTCAGACGTTGCCCTGGTGGCTGCAGAGAAACGTGTCATTAAAGATTTCTCACTAGAAAGAACCATCTCGTCCATCGAGGGAAGGATTGACCAGGCAGGGATGGAATCCCACACGGCAGTGGACATGACAGACGTGATACCAGCGTCAGCGTGCGAAATGGGATCAGGTATTTAATAATAATAATTTGGTCATTAGTCATTATCATTCCCATAGACACTTCTTCTAAGTGGTCATTAGTCATTATCATTCTCATAGACACTTCTTCTAAGTGGTCATTAGTCATTATCATTCCCATAGACACTTCTTCTAAGTGCCATGATGGTCACGGGTTGGCGATCATGGCCCAACAAACTAGTCACTTGTTTGTTGTTTGTAGCAGTTCTGTTGTGTTCCTTCCACACCGAGTGAACAAACTATTTATTATTTTTATTCTCGCATCCTCTGGATCTTTTTTGGCGAATGGGATTCATTAATATGTAGCTAAAGTAATATGTGCCATTATTTTTATTAAAGAATGCATGCTTTTTTAAATCCTCGAATGAGTTGATTTTGATTATTGATAAACTTTTGAAAACATGACTAATTAAAGGGTGGTATGGCAAGTAGATATGAATTTTTTAAAGCACAATTAATATATTTTTGTTGTGCCCAAGCAGTAGAGGTCTTACTGAGTAAAAAATATATTAAAACATTTTCTGCCTGATCCCCCATTTCCATGGTAACAAACAAAATGGCTGCCAAATATAACACATCTAAAAATTGCAACACTGGAAGTAATAATGATATGGTAATCTGGTTTGGATTTGTCTTCTCCTGAATGTTCTCTACAATCTGTGTAACAAATGTTTCAATTTTTTTTTTTTTTTTTGAATTTTCAAACTACATGATTGTAAGTGCAAATTTTTTTGACACATTTTGGGATATTAGTCCAAAGATAAAGCATAAAATCAAAATGTTTTATATATATATATTGTAGAGAATGTTAAGGAATACACAACAGTCCAAACCAGATTATCCTATCAATTTTAGTTGTTGAGATTTTAAGTTTATGTTGTCAAAAATAGGGTTTCTGTAAATGCTAAAAGATTGATTAATCACATCGATTGCCTGAAAGAGCCACACCTCCTCCATGAATAAAAGTGTTTTAGAAATGTGTAATTGTTATAAAAGGTACCTTTATTGATAGTAAACATACAAAACTACTGAAATATGAAAAAACACATTTTAAGGTTTTTTGGTCAAAAATTCTAGCTGCCATATCTCCTCTTAACTCAGTTTGATTCATTAAAACATATTTTGGCAATCAATATGTTAGAATGGATACAATTTGTAAGATACAGTAGAACATGATTTAAAATGGTCAGGGGCTCTTTCTCTAATATAATAAGCATTTAAGGAAAATCGATCATTTAACTGAATATGTTGTTAAATTTAAGGAACATTTTCAAAATTCAAAAAATCCGCTTCCGTATCAGTGCAGTATCACCGAGGACACTTCATCTGTGACAGGATGGCAGAAGTGTCCCAGTCATGCATCCTGGTGTTGGCAGTTTTTGGCGTACAAGATCGCTGTTAAGTACTGAGGAGCAAAATTTATTCAAAAGAACAAAATTGATTCACTCATAAGAACGTTAGTGAAACTGGCTGCAGTCTTAGTGTTTTGTGATGAGAATTTGGCACATTTTCTTCTTGTCCTCCAAACATGCTGAGACGTGTTCCTGTTACAGAAGCACAAATCAGATTTATGAAGGCAAAACTACGGGTAATGCAGGAGGAACTGACACACGTCTCACAGGACTGCTATCAGAAGGTGAGGCTTTGTCTAAATTTGTCGTGTTTATATATCTCCTTATACTTGGCCATTTTTTTTAAACTCCCCGTTTCCCCACTTATTTGACTCAAAACGTGAACGTATGAGTTGTGAATGTTCAAACATCGTTTCTAATGTGTTTTCACAACTTTCCACTAGATGGTGCCACCACATAAAGCAATACATAGTTATTTTGGGCTGGGTTTGGCTGATTTGAGGTCTTACCTTACCTTACCTATCCTCTTCGGGCCTTGTGGCCCATAAGGCTGCTGTGCGACTCCGCCATCTCGCCCTGTCTACAGCTATGTGTCTGGCTTTGCTCCAAGTTGCCCAGCCCAGTTGTTTTCGTTCTTTTTCCACTGTGGTTCTCCACACTGTTTTTGGTCGACCAACTTTACTTGTTCCTTCCGGCGTCCATGTCAATGCTGTCAGACAGTGGTTGTGTTCTTCTTTGTCAGCACATGCCCGATCCAATTCCACCTTCTTCTCTGTACTTCTGTGCTGATCTTCTCTTCTGCTGTTATGTTCTCAATGTCTTTGTTCGAAATTCCTACTGGCCATTTAATTTTTTAAATTCTTCTGAGACAGTTGAAATGGAAAATGTCAAGTTATTTGTTGTCGCTTTTGTTTACTTTCCATGTTTCACATCCATACAGTAACACTGATTTGACCAGCGTATTGTATAATCTGAGTTTAGTTTTTAATGTGTACACATTTGAGCTCCATATCTGCTTGAGTTTCATGAATGATGTCCTTGCTTTTCGCATTCTGTTGTTAATATCGTCACCCCCTCCTCCTTGCTTGCTGACGTTTGCGCCCATGTATATTTCTCTAGTTCATTCAGTTGTTGGTCATCAATCTTGATTTAAGGTGTAAAGGGTTTAAATGTCATTTTGTTCTCGTCCCTGATTGACCAGAGTAAAACTGGCCTCAATATTGTTCCTCAATTTCTGTTTTTTTCTTCAATATAAATGTGCTTATTATTATTACTAGCAAAAATGCCCTGTTGATGTGACAAAAAATGCGTGTTGATGTGACAGCATATTTAAACAACCCCTGGACCTTGTGGAATTATTTTGAATTATTTCTAAGTTTTCAGCACTTCTGTGAAACTTTTTAAAGACATATTTTTAGATTTTTTATACAAATATTTTTAGAAAAAAATTACTAAGTCTTTTGGGAAAAGATTTTGATGTTTTTTGAAATTTTATACAGATATTTTCAGACAAATATTCTGAGATGCTCCCCGACTGTTTCACCGTGATGTAACCCTTGTCTGTAGGAACAAGACCGACTGACAATGAAGTCAGATGTTAAGCGTTTGGAGGACGAAAACGTGCGAAATGCGAAGACGATCGGCAGTCTTAAAGGTCAGCTCAACAAGTACGAGCGCATATCTGACGAGTCACGGAACAAAACACTGGACCTTGAGACCGAACTCATGCAACTCAGGAAGGTCAGTTAAGGTCAAGTGGACTGAGTCCCAAAATGTTCACTAGGGACACTTCCTAGTCCTGCAAGCATTCACAACAAGGGGATATTGGATGGTTTGTTTGCCACAATTATATACCATGCCTTTCCTATACAACAGCCATCCTATTTCGTTAGTCTCCTGTGTTTTTTAAGAAATCCCTAGGAACATCAGATCATCTGTTTCACAACAAATTTGTTTTCCTAAGACCGCTTCACTTTGCATATACGCTTTCTGTGTAGCTGCACCCAAAATCTGGTATCAATTCCCTAGCGCATTGAAATCATCATCTGAAGAAGAATTTATTTTATTTAACCTGTCAGACAGACAGACAGTAGTTTTTATTTTGACCCATATACATATCACTCAATAAGTGAGTATGTAAAAGCATAATGTTCACAAAATAGTATATAAATTTATTTCAAATAATACATATAATGCATTCATATCAAACTATAATTTTAAATAGTAGAAGTTATAAGCTTATGATAAACATGGTATGTAATTGCAAAAAAGATGGGGGGCAGGAGACTCCTCTAAGACTTTGATAGTCGCTCTCAAGGAGCCACCTAAAACTATGCTATCCTGAATCAGAAAAACTCAGATTTACTTGTTTGAAATCTCATTCCCACCCTAAACCATTGGCGGTCCCTTACACTAATGGTGACTCTTGCGCATACCTGTTCACACTTTTGCCTCACGATTCTTTCATGTTGCACCTCTGAGCTCAAATTCCTGAGTACACAGGCACACTGGAAGTTTATTATTTTTAAGATCTGTACCATTACCTACCAAACACTTTCATGTAAGCAATCGAAATATTTGTATTCATTGGTTACTCCGGTAAAAAAAACCTATCCAGCTTCGGTCAGCTAGTTCTGATTTACTTTTGTTCCTAGAGTCAATACTAATATTGGAACTCGGGCATTTTCTGTTGCTACACCATCCTTGTTGAATGTGCTCCGTCTTAGTGTTAGATCAGTTGAAAATATTACATAATTTTGCCATCATTTAAAAACTTAACTTTACAACCTTAGTTACCTTACCATGGCTCCCTGCCATATTGATTCACCTGCTGACGATTTTAATATGGCTTATCGATTCTGAGATTGACTAACCTTTTGTATTGGTGCGCCTCTGAGTTTGGTTTCTGAGGATTTAGGCGAAAAATAAGTTACCTTATTATTATTATTGCTTGCAGGAAATGACCTCAATCTCCCAGACCCATCAGAAGACAGTGTCGACAAAGAGCATCACCGAGGTGCGGCTGAATAGAGCCGTTGAGGAAGTGGAGAGGTACAAAAAGGAGGTCACTTCCTACAAGGCGTCGTTGCAGGTTCGTGACATCATTTAAAGGGAACGCATGCCAGTTTTATTTCACTAACTAATTAATTAATATATTTCTTACAACACCAACATTATCTCATGTTTTAATACATGTTATCACTATTTATTCTGCTAGTTTACATGTAAAATTGTGTATGTATATATACACACACATGTATATTATAATTACTCTGTTTATATATGTGCCAATTTTTAACAGATTTATCTATTATTATATTTTTAACTAACTTGTTTTAATACATGTACTTTGTGTACCAATACTGTATATTTCATGGACTTTAGTCTAAATTTACAGTGCTTTGCAAATTTACTTATTATTATTGATTTATTGGTATGTCAATTAATAGTGGGGCACAGTGGCATAGATTCTTGTACTAAGACAGGGGTCGGCAACCTGTGGCCCACGGGCCAAATGCAGCCTGCAGAGCTATTTCATGCGGCCCACAGCATAAAAGTGAAATTGTCCACAATACGGCAACAATAGTTGCAACTTCCATGGTTGGAAGCAGACCTGGGTTCATTTCTTACTTGAATTGGAATTGAATTGAATTAATCAACAAAATGCATGAATTGAAATTGAATAAAACCAAAACAGATTGAATTGGAATCGAATCCCGCTAAGTAGGATGAATTGAATGAATTGATCGAAACAAAAACATTATTTACATTGTTTTTCTAAATAATAAATTGACACGTATAAGCTACAAAATATATGTTAAATTGTTATGTTTTTGGATGTCTCTTTTTGCTCAAAGACCAAAATAAAATAACCAACATCAGAACTACCGGTATTTATATGCATGAAAGGATTTCTCACTAGACAACACATGGACTGCAATTCTTTGTCTAGTAGATCTCTGCTCTCTCTCTCAGTCCCTATCTACCCCAGTTTTACTAGCAGCATTGAACAGAGCTGCTAAATGCTAATTCGAATTACCACTAATTGACCATTAGAGACCAAAATTACTGTTTGCTGAGGGGGTGAATTAGCATCTGCCAATATTCACAGTTGGTTGTCTAACTTGAGTCAACATAACCCTTCAGAACACTCAGATTGCCATACTTGGCACAAAGCCTGCTTAGCACCTTCTCTTCTGAGAACTAAGCAGGTATTTTATTACGGCTTCCTGGTTTATGCTTAATTAAAAAAATTAAAAGGCTATTGTTTCCTTCTGTGGATTTTCACTGGGGCTTCATTGCCCTTCAATGTGCAGAAACTTAATAGTAAGTCACAACAAAACAGCTAATGTTGCCGATTTGAATTAGAATTGAATTGGAATTTAATAAAAATGGATCAAATTGGAATTGATCCTTTTTGTGAGTACATTGAATTGGAAATCATCCTTGGTAAATACACATGAATTGAAACTGAATTGAAATTGATAAAAGTGAATTGAACCCAGGTCTGGTTGGAAAGACTGCTGCATTCTCTCATGAAAGCCTGAATGCCAAGTGAATGGAACTGTAGAACGCACTGAGCGCCATCGTGAAGACTGAACTACGTTCGCACTCGTGGCCTAAACCACCGGCAGTTCCAACACCTTCTGGCCGAGATGATGCCCAACATATGCCCTATGAGCTGGGGCGTTGGATTATAGGGTGTTCATGGAGCAGAAGGGTACAGAAGTACTGGAATTTGCACACTCCAAATGGATTTGCGAGAAAATATAATTACTGTTTGTTAGCTTTTCTAATTCGTCTCCGCTTCGGAGATCACATTGCTACTGCGGGAGACACACCTGCGAGACGCAAAGCTGAGTGTCTTGCCAATATTACGACTCGCAACGAGGAGTTGCATTATTTTCCAACCCGTTCCACATGGAACTCGAGGATACGCTGGAAGCTGTGCAGTTCATCAAGCTACAATGCGGATCCGTGACTCTCAAAGCTACCACCAAAAAGTTGACACTTGTATTTACTATATGTCATTGTCTACGAAACAGTTTCCTGATCTGACCAAACACGCAAAGCTCATTGTTAATTTGCTTCGCCACGCAGCAACTGCACCAAGTGTCAAACAAGTCATGATGATGTCGATGTCGGAACTGCCACCCAACTGTACTTGACATCCCTTGCAGATGGATATTGTCATGCATCGTTAATATGCGGTATCGTCAGAATGCACATATTTTAACATCTCCCTTTTTTAAACTAAATACTTTGAAACATAACTAGATAAAAATAATGTAACGTTGGCGATAGGATAGCTGGTTATTAGCACGTGATCCTTAAATTAATGCAGTCTTTACCACAGAGTCAATCTAATTATTAAAGTCCCAAAATGTCAGTTCAATAGACTATTTTAATTAAGATCAAATTTATATTAAATATTAGTACATATTTTTTGGTTAAATTCCATTCACGACACTGAAAGTAGATAGTTACCAGTAATGTTTCATCAACGCACAATCTGCAACTCATCAACTCACAAACTTACATCAACAGCATCTATTCACGCAACTACACAACATTAATGTTTATCTAACAAGCCCTCTTGTACATTTTTCATGCAAGATCTGTTCATCATAAACACAAGACTTTGTGCAATAAAAGAAGCAACATGCATCAGTAATCACTCGACACTAGAATGATGAATGTTTGACTTCACGTCTGCCTTCTGCTTCAGGATGCTTCCATGATGGGTGAGAAGAAAATGGAATATCTGACAAATGAGAACAAGAGGCTGGAGAATCAGAAGAAGGAACTGATGGTCGCCTTCAAGAAACAGATGAAGCTCATTGATCTCTACAAGCGACAGAAGGTAGCACACGTCTTCTTTCCATAAATGCTCACTTCCCCAGGCACAGACATCAGATAGAAAGGACCACTGACTTACAGTGTCTCTTCCAAAAGACAACAAGGAAATGTAGTGTGAATGAAATTGCCCAAGTTGGCGGCTGATACTGGTACCAAACTACCAACCGGTTGGCACCAAGATTTGAACCCCGATTCCTCCGATTAACAGCCTGGCACTCTGACCACTCGACCAATGCTTCTGTTGGCTCAGTGTGTCAGTTCATCTTCCTTATACCAGGGGTACCTCGCCTTTCATGGATGGCCATTTAAGAACTTTGAAATTATTAATTTCAAATTAAAAAAATACACATCGCTATGTTTCCTTGGAGAGGTTTTTGATGAACCTATAATAATTTGGTGCCAAGATGCAAACTGTCTACGAGGAAAAGATTAACACACCGACATACATACTTATGCATATTATGTATTGTCATGAATGAGGTGTGCCTCCTCTTCATAAATTCAGTTCAATGTTGCATGAGTGGAACACTGTGGTTACGCTTCGGTATAAAAAATGACAGCCATGTGATTATGCCAGTCACCACGTACATGACTGTATTACGTTTGGGTGGGTGGGTGGGTGGGTGGGTGATGGTTTGAGCTAACAGTAAACACTGTATATTTTTGTACTTTGTGAACTGATAAGACAAGATTGAACAGTTGACAACTATTGTAACGTAGTTTAAACTTGTCATGTATGTTCTTTGTTTATTAAAGGGAGGCTGTCTGTCCCTCATTTTTAATAAATATAGTGGTCCTCATTTTAATTTAACTGTCGATGGTTATCACCAATAGTATATTAACCTATTGATCATAACGATAATTGGCAAGCAGTTCAGCAGGGCTACTTGTGACACCAAAAATAATTCTTGTAAACATGCTTTTTATAACATTGTGTCCTGTACTTATTTACCAGCCTATCGTCAACAGTCATTGACCTTACCCTTATGTTATGGTTTGGGACTCTGTCACAGGTAGTTGCTAGAACATACTATTGCAATAGTTATGATACTATCGCACTAGTATTGTAATACAATTATTGCAATGCTACCGGAATAGTAAAACTATCCCCAGTAATCAGCGAGAGTGTGATGGTGTACTGTTTAGTACATCCGCCTGGCATGCCAGCACTGTGAGTTCAAAACCCGGACCAGGTAGGCATGGTATATTTGGTGTAAAAACCTGGCTCTCAACATTGGGAACTGTGTATACCTCATGACTTGGAGATCATGTTAATGTCAGTCCCATCTCAATTTGGGACATAATAGAACATGTTCTAAAAAAGGCTGACTAGTTTACTGAGACCTCATAAGACCATAACATTCTAACCATGCTATATACAGACTGGTCATTTAATAGAACGTTGCTGAGTGTTGGAAGCAACTAGAACTACTGTTGATGTTTCAGATGCACGTGGAAGCTGCCAAGATACTGTCCTTTGCTGAGGATGAGTTCCTAAGTGCCTTGGAGTGGGGGAAATGATTGTGTCTGCCCGGTCTTGCAACTTTGCCTACCTTCGTCAGTACTGCTCCACGGACGGGTTGTCTTGCTGAGGTCACATGTCATGAACATGACGTCTACCAGTACACATAGCCAGATCTGTATCGTCTTGGAGTCTGTGTCTGGTGTGACGTCATGGTGACGCTGTAGGTTTCTGGCCATTGATGATTGGCTCATAATACGGGTCCCATTATGATTAGTCTACACTGGCTTCATCTATAGTCCAAATTGCATGGTACACCAGTTAGTCTACTCCTGTTTGCAAGATTATTCCATTTGGTGTTCGTAATAAAGGGATGGGTTACTAACTTGATTAGTTAGGGTCTCAACTGCGAGCAATAAGTACTTTGTAACCACGACTAAATAATGGATTTATTCCAATTTGTTATGCACACTCTCCTGGTACAGCCTCTCCTGGATTCTTGCTGAACTTTGATCAGAATGAATGAAAACACCAGTAGACCAAATGAGAATGATAGAGTAGACGAAATGGATGTAGACCAACATGATCTAAACGTATTGATCAGCTGTGAGCCACGGCCGCATCCTATGGCCAATTCCAACGCAAAGACACTTGAACTGTATTCTAACTTTGTTGACTTGGCAACAAGTGTGCCCTGCAAGATATGCGGAATGGTCGATGCTGCTTATATTTATTTCTATGAAATATCTTGTGATATTTTAGTATTTGTGCAACAGAAAATGAAGGAACTGAAACCAGTGTGTTCGTGTTGTTTCCTACTGGGTAAGATTTGGTGCACAATGGCGAAGATGCAAATACACAAAGTGAACATTAACCATGAGCTCAGATTCTTACTACAGTAATCCCTCTGTGATATCATGTTTGTTACCTTATACATGTGTGTGCGTGTGTGCATGTGTTTGTGCATGCATTAAGATGCAACATTTCTGGGTAAAACTGAATGTATTTTACTTGCCTGTTTGCAAAAGGTTTCTCTGATTTTAGAGTAGTGTTCTTTGCATCATTGTTTGGCAAGAGTATGGGGGAAACGCTTTGCTGATAACTTGTATGATGTAGGAATAAATGTGAACATCATATATATCTTTATTACAGACATATGTTACACATATTGCAAATCCAACGCAAACGTTGAATCAATTTAACACAATGTACTTTTGTCAGTTGTAGAAGCCAGGCACATCACACACTTTTAAAGTTCATTGTCTCACACGTTTACAAGTGATAGCTTTAATTTAAGTGGTAGGAAACACTTTAAATAACAGCAAATATATACAGCAAATGTTTTATGCACGTAAGGGTAATTAATAAAAGCACACATGATCAGTTAGATAAAATAACAGATTGGGATACCATTTGAAGATACTTTCTGGTTGATTGGGCAATGGAAACTGAAAATTCATAACTTTAAAGTTAAATTAACAGAGACCAATTTATAATTAAGATTCGTTATCGTGGAAAAGAAATGTTGGTGATGTTCCAAAGTGTTTTGTGTGATATGTCAACGCTGGCTAAAATACAGACATTACTCATTCGATTAGATGAATAAGAGCGTCATCTGGTAACCATTCGCTCGGACAGTTCTCGCGATACACGACAATTAAGGATTTCACATGTTATTTATGGCGGTGAATTCACGTTGCCACGGTTGAGTTGCATTTGTGTTTGGTGTGGGACCGCATCGCGTTACTGATCGGTTATTGTATCAGCTAACCGACCACTCGACTGACCTAATAGGCAGTAAACAAACCGATTAGTTATGGTCGCAAGTGACCGATTGATCCCGCAGATTGCGCCTACTTCTGCCACAATGATCTACTCGTTGCTGTCTAGAGACACAATTAAGTCACCTGCCTGACAATTAGGCGAGCCAATTAAACAAGAATCCAGGTGACTATGAGTACTGCTAGATCGAAGCCTTTACAGTTTGACCCAGACAATGATAGGGGGTGGAGTAGGGACTGCGTTTCAACCGATTTACACCTGAGGGTCCGGTTGGGAGAGAGGAGCGTACATTATATATAGGGAAACGGAAATATGCACGGAGACAGCCGAGGGGAACTGCGATGTAAATACAGCGAAGGAGTAAGGACAGTACAATAAATGTACAGTGCATGTCTATGAACTGACGCTGAATAGAATGTCTACAAACTAGAACACCCGAGTAAATAGAATAAAGCTAATCTCATAGAACGCATACGTAATTTTCCCACAGCATTATTTATATTTATCGATTACTCATTGCATAACAGATTTAGATTGCCACTTTTTATGATCGGTCGGGTTGTTATGCCCAGAAATGTACGGTAAATAATCGATCACTGACGCAACGCCACAGTTACGGCATCTGAAACTCGTCGAGCGCTGCCACGCGTGACCACACGGTCATGTGTCACCACGCATCAACATGTGTCACCATCGCCTATATAACCGATTTAACCAGTTTCACTGGTGTATTTTCTCCTATTGCAAAATCAGATTAGGTTTAGCGAATATTACAATGCAACGATAAAAGCTTTGATTTCCTACAGTCGGGATCCGGCTTTTCACGGGGCCAACAGCAACGTCTCCTGGCCAAGCAACGGACGCGACGGCCCTACCGTCGTACGTACGCACGCACGCACGCACGCACACACGCGCTACTGCAAGACAGGGAACTCGACAGGCAGTTTGTGGTGTACCATCGGCATGTTGCGCATGTATTCGTACTTCATGATGTCCTCGTCGTTGACGAGTATCTTGGGGTCGCGGGGGTACCGGTAGCCGTCGTTGTGGTGGATATCCAGCTCCTCGTGGTAGTAGCCGTAGTAGCCCCGCGGGCCGCGCCACGACGGGAACGGACGCACGGCCGTCTTCGGCCACGGGTTGTGCGGATTGTAGAGTGTGATCGCCGGCACGCCCGTCCGGTACAGGTTGAACGGGTTGAACGCGTAGCCGAACAGGTTGAGGTCGGGCGGAGACGCGTTGCGAAAACCTGCAAAGAGGAGCGACGATGTTCACGGGTGTGACTGGTAGAGGTTTATAAGTCTAGGAGTGTTCAGCAAAATTACAATGGAACCTAACAGAAGCAAAGTAAAAGGTCAGTTCACATATAGCGCAGTATTCAGTCCGCTTAAAGCGCTTTACACTTTACTCCCTGACAGACCTGTTCAATTGAACATCATCTCGACTCATACGGGAAGCATTCAGCCACGCTGCAATTAATGTGTGAAGACTATTCGTACACAAATATCCACCTCTGTCTATAACCCGGTACTCGTTCATACAGCTGAGTGAACTGGAGCACCGTGGAGTGAAAGAACTCGTTCAAGGTACAAAACTGAAGCACGAGATTCGAATCTGGGTTCTCTCAATTGAGAGTCCGCTGCACTAGCCAGTGCGCTACTGATGTTTGCATGTCTAGAGTGATATATACAATATCTACATGCATCTACCGTGAGTTGTCGCAGGATACAAGCTGGCGTCGAATGTAGAACCCATGGTTAATTCATTACGACTACTGAACCACTTGGGGTAGAGAGGGGTCTTTACCGGAAACTCCTGCACAATACGGATTTTTACAGATTCTTCTTGTTTAGCAAATTAATATTACCGAGGAGGACGCTCTTTTCGCATATGATTCCTTTTCCACCACACTTTGTAATTTTTACAAATTGAAATCACCAGCTTAGTAGGGCCAAAAGATTTACCCCCGCTAGGTATTTCTTTTATTATAGCAAACCTCTTGGTTATTTTTTTTATTATTCAATAATGCAGAAATAGCGTGATGTAGAAAATAATTAGTATTTATAAGTTATTGTTACAAAAATATGCCAACGGGAAACCAGTTTCAGAAAGTAGGCCAATTTAAGACTCTTACTGTTAGACACATCTTGATTTCACCAAATAATTATTTACAAGTTTATAACACAATCGTTCGCGATAAGGTGTGCATGGGAAAGAACTCCCCGAAACCGTAACTTTGACCACATTTATGATGCACACGCATGTCGCAGCTCCAGGTTCGTTGTTTCAAGCGGGGTGTACAAATGCCTACTTTCCCAGGGGCGGATCCAGATATGGTAGTCTAGATGTGGGGCAAAACACTCCACTTGCACCCCTTTGAAAATCGCCAAAAATACAAACCTTGAGGCTCTCCAAAAACACCCTACCCTTGAGATTTGCCAAAAATACCAACACTTCAGTCTCTCCGAAACACTTGTCCCCCCTTGAAGCTCGCCAAAACTGGGGTACATTCAAGAGGTCTAGGGGGCACGCCACGTTAGCGCGGGTGCATTAAAAGGGAAATTCAAATTGTCTAATGGGGGCTAGTCCCCCTGGATCCGCCTATGTTTACCGGAAGAGGCGCAGAATTTGCCGGAGCCGGGGACGTCTCGTTTCGCCTGCCACGTCCGCCAATCGTCCTCGTTCGTGAACTCGATGGCGTCCACCACGCGGGCGTTCGGGATCGCTCGTTTCTGGTCGTGAGTCTGGCGCAAGCAACGAGCAGATGAGATCAACTCGTGTGCATGGTATATTTTGTTTCTTTTTGCCTTGCATTCGTTTAGTGCATGATTTGTGTATGTATTATATGTATATATGTATGATATATATATATACATAAATACATATATACATATAATATAATATAATATATTGGTATGTGTCAGTGGGTGTGCGTGCCTGCCTGCTTGCGTGCGTGCATGCAAGGGAGGTTGTGTGTGTGTGTGTGTGCATGCGTGCGTGCGTGCGTGCGTGCTTGCGTGCATGTGTATGGTAAACGTATGTATTCGATCACCTAGGTGTAGGCCCTACGTGTGCGGTCCGCAACAGACATAACACACGTTAGGATCTGCAACGTTCGAAGTTATTTATCACGTAGAAATACAGTACGTTATACACTTGCATTGCTTGTTGTGAAATCTTCTGATAAGACAGACACATTAAACAGACGACAACTTTACTGTGACATCTCCTAGAGTGACGCAGACCTTCAACGTTATATCTCACAAATTCGACACCTAGTCGTCTTACCTGCCAGCTACGGTTGACTGGAGAGTAGTATTGGTGACCATTCCACACGATTGATTTGCCGTCGCCCGACAGATAGTTCCGGTCAGGGTAGGCGCGGTGGCGCCCTTTCATCAAATCACTACAATCAAACACCATCATCTCATATACTTCACAAAAGCAAATATTTCAATTACGCATAAAAAAATTATATGGACGTAAACAGTAATGTTCTGAGTACTTCTGTACGCCTCTGAGTACAGGAAAATGACAGCCAGGATAACACACAAGCTTGAGACCTTCCAGATAGGCCTATCCGTCTCCAGAATATACTAAGAGTATTCTATCTAGGAGCGAGTCTAAGAGGGGGGGGGGCAAACCACTCCAATTGCACCCTCTTGAAGCTCGCCAAAAATACCAACCTTGAGGCTAGCCAAAAACTTACAACTGCCCGTCTTCCGAGGCTCGCCAAAATGCCAACACTTCAGACTCTCCAAAAACCTCCAATTGCACACCCCCTTTGAGGCTCGCCAAAAATGCCAACACTTCATACTCTCTAAAAACCTTCATTTGCACCCCTCGTGTGTCTCGCCAAAATGTATCTTCACATATGAATTCATTGTCCGTAAAGGTAATTATTTCAATGTTAATGTCATTATCAAATGCAGTTGATAGTATTACGCCTTTGCTAATATTCCTTAATATTCATGCTCAAACTAAGATAACTAAACAAATCAACAGGCTACAGTCGGGATTTTTTTTTCTTAAACGGGATATTTACCTAATTGAAACGCATAGGGGGTATACAACGACGATTAGCTATTTTTGTTTTAGTGAGCGCTACTGTAATATTAGTCAAATATTGATAATAAACAATATTAATTTCATTTGATCCATCTATACCGACTGGCCTACATGTTCATTCTTTTGGCAAACACCGCCACAGCGACTATAGATGACTGCAGGAACCGTCCTTATCTGAACTGACTTCATTCACAAGGTCGTGCTTGACTGCACGGCGATTGCAACTTGCTGCAGTTCATGCACATATCGTCTTTTATTTTAATCATTCGTAACCATAACCTATACTGGCTCTGGTCGTGGCCTCAATGTAACAATTATATATATATATATATATAATCATCATCAATGTGCAGCCGTCCTGTCCCGTGGTTGGGCAAAGGCCTCAGCATATCGTTTCCAAATCTGCCTGTCGTGCGCTATCCTCTGCCAGATGGTCTTCCCCTAGATCGTTTCCCTTCGTATAAGGTCTCCAGGTTGTGATACGCGATGTCCATCGGTTATCTCGTAGTCTGCTGATGTGCCATGCCCAGGTCCACTTTTGTCTTCTGATTTGTTTTATTACGTCTATGACCTTTGTCTTCTCTCTTACCCAGATGTTTGTTTTTCTCTCCCAATATGTGGTGTTTAACATACTTCTTTCCATCTTTGTTTGTGCTGCTGCTAGCTTGTTCTTTGCCTGGATGATGATGAGTGTCCATGTTTCTGCGCCGTATGGCATCGTTGGAAGTACGCATGAGTTGTAGATTTGTCTCTTCTTGCGGTGTATTAGCGCTATGTCGTCGCCGAAGCGAAGATGACTGAACTATTATCCGTCTATCCTCAAGCCTCTGGTTTACCAGGTCGGCCAGTCTTCGGGATATGCTTTCGAGTGTTGCCGTAAACTGCTTGGGCGATATGGTGTTATCCTGTCGTACTCCTCTCTTGATGTTGATCTTGTTGCTCTGTTTATGTAGGTGGACTGTCACCGATCTGTTGGTGTAGATGTCTTTCAAGAGTTCGATGTATACGTCTTTTATCATTGTTCTTGAAGGGAGGTCAGTATTGCTTGAGTTTGCACCGAGTCGAAAGCCTTTTCATAGTCGACGAAAGCGATGTAGAGCGGGATATTATATTCTCGGCACTTCTCTTTCAGTTGGTTTACGACGTGTATGTGCTCTGCTTCTGAATCCTGCTTTCTCTTGTGGTTAGTTTTTGTCGAGTGTCTTCTTTGTTCCTATTTGTTCCTATATGAGTGGTATCTATACTTGGTGGTCTCTTGTTTACCAACTTATAGTAGATATCGAAATGTGTGTGTGTGTGTGCGTGCGTGCGTGCGTGCGTGCGTGCGTGCGTGCGTGTGTGTATTTGTCCTTCCACATCTTTTCCAAGTTTGCCAACCTTTTCAAATACATGTATCTCAATCTCGATCACCATTCACCAGAACTATACATTTTCGGATCCAAGAAAATTAATCTGCTATAATATTTAGAGTCTACCAAATTGAATTTGTGATCACTTCTGTGTTCTCCGTCGCCTTAATTGTTGTCATTTTACATTACAAATAAGTTACCATGTTCGCTTTCCAAACAATATGTAAGATACACATCGTATTTAGTCTACTTTCTGCATTCAGCGTGAATCATTAACCGTTGTTCTCAGTGTGGTTTGTTGCCCCGTGTTTAGAAATCAAATTGCAGTTATGTTGTAGTTATGTTGAAGTATTATGAATCAAAAGTGGTCTTCTTTAAAAATTTAGTAGATTTACATGAAGGCCTATGTGTGTGTATATATATATATATATATATATATATATATATATATATATGGTTCGCAGCCAGGCCAAAGTAAAGTAATCAGTGTTGATTGAAGATGACATAGTTAATGATCAGAGATATCGGTTTGGTATTAACAAAGGTGTCAGATAGCTGCATAGAGCCTAGTCTACCCATTATATGTTCAGCATATACATACACGGAGACGATTTTGAATATTAAAAAATGACTCAATGACAGTGATTGGTGTAAACTGCATCAATACTCTTTAAAATGCTGACGATACCACGCTGATTGCAAAAAGTAGACTAAATACGATGTGTATCTTACATATTGTTTGGAAAGCGAAATGGTAACTTATTTTTAATGTAAAATGACAAAAATTAAGGCCACGGAGAACACATAACTGATCACAAATTCAATTTGGTAAACCCTAAATATTATAGTAGATCTATACCGATATTATAGCAGATTAATTTTCTTGGATCCGAAAATTCATCGTTTTGGTGAATGGTGATCGCGATTGAGATATTTGAAAAGATTGGCTATTAGCAGCATAGTGATGGCGAATTTGGAAAACATCTGGAAAGACAAAAATGCAACAACTGCGATGAAGGAGATCCGTGAATTTAAGGCCTTAATGTTCCCTGTAGTGATGCATGATCCATATGCAAGTCGTGAACCGTCATGCACTGGGAAAGGGAACGAATCAACATATTTTAAACATGATGTTGGAGGAGGATGCTGCGAATGCTACGGACGGTCAGGAGAACAGACAAGTCCGTACTTTAACGAGTCAGGCAGGTCATCAGAGTAGCTAGGGCCTAGGCCCACGTGCACTACACTACAGGCAAAAGCTGCCGTACACCAGGCACATCGTGCGAGTAGGAGACGACGATGTATATTATTATAATACATTTTAATGATTGGAACGAACGAAGTCGAAGGCAAACGTAAAAGAGGACGACCACGCCTGTGACCGATGGATGAGATCAGGGATACTGCAAAGCTGACGATTGAGAAACTGAGAGGAGGAGCAAGATAGGTCGAGGATCGGTCAAAGACGGCTATTCTTGGTCGTCACCGAAGTCCTACGTCTTGACAGAACATCAGAGAAATATGGATTACCATATGATACCATATTATTGATCAGAACATCAGCAGGACAGACCAGCGCACAAGCAAAGTCGTGCCCACTGGTTACGCCTACTCGTGAAAATTTAAATGCTAAATAAGCGTGTTACGTACTTAAACACAAAAGATTTACACGCGTCACTCGCGAGACCAATTATCGAACAATTGGACTAATTACCTAATGTTGATTGTAAGACGTAACAGGTTCGCGGACGACGGGGATTAGCACATGCACTGAAGCAGGACAAACTCTTTTTTTAGGCACCGATGAAAACAGTAAACATTGCAATTGCGTCAGGGCGGGGGATATGAAGGTCTGTGTCACCTGTATCACATAACGTACCGTCTGTCCGCATTCAGGTGGAATCCCTTGGACCGATTGACGTGCTCGAATGTGTACGTAGCCATTTCGCTGCTTATTATCCACCTGCGGCGGCGCTGACGTTATTTGTTGTGTACCGCGCAGTTACTGTTTACGTCGTACGTTGCGTCGCCCTGGCAACGGATGCGGTGGCGCCCCGGCGCGGACAGGTTAGGATTGAAATCGTAAGCTATGTACTACGCAGTGGAATAGACGCGATAATTACAAGATTGTCGTTTGCATTTTTTGTAAGGTGTTAGTTTTGTCAAAGCTACTAGGAACGTTGGTGATTCAAGGTTCGACTGCTCAAAAACACGACAAATGTTGCTAAGTCTGTGACTTAATGATCCGCAATGAAGTCTAAAGAGCATTGTCATAGTCTAGGGTAGCTAGGAGTATAAAATACCGTATACATAGACCTCTACGGTTCGATTACCTATATAGGCGCAGTTACTTGGTCTTAGTACTCTTACGGATTTTGTTACATGTGGTGGTCTAAAAGTCTATAAACATGGAATAAATAGCTCTTTCTAAATGGTGTAATTGTAGCACACTTAAGATCATTCTTAATTCAAGACCAAGAAGAAAGCGTTCGCTACGATCGTTGTACTTTGTGACGCTCTTGTAATGTCGAAGTCGAATATCCGGGCGTGGTTTTGACCTTTCTCGCATTTTCAGACATGCGCGTGCTTGCGTACGCACACGTGCAGTGGCACGTACGCACGCACGCACGTGTCAACACACCTGCATACACATACACGCACGCACTCAATTATAGTTAGTATAGAACAATCGTGCGGCCCGAATCGCACTGCGCCGAAGAAGCTTTCGATGTGTGCGTGTGCGTGTGCGTGTGTTAATATGTGACGTTTTAATTGTAGAGGTCTGGATGGTCTCTCCACTCTCTTTGGAGGCGGGACTTCAGCTGATTGATTGTCTGTGCGTGGAATGTGTCTTGCACTGTCTTCTGATAGAACATTCCAGGATCTTACTAAACGGGTGGTGATGTAGGAAATTTTAATTCTTTCAATCTGCTGCCGTAGGGTAGTCCTTTTGTTTCTGGCATTAGTCGTGTTGCACGCCGTTGGACTTGTTCAATGAGGTCTTGATCTTTCTTTAGGTGAGGAAACCAGACACAGGATGCATATTCCAGGTGTGGTCTGACCATTGCCTTGTAGAGTAGTAGGAATGTCTCCTTGTTGAGATGCCGGAATGTTCTGGCTAGACACCCCAGAACTCGATTGGCCTCTTTGACACTATTCTCGATGTCGTCAGAAAACTGGAGTTGTAGGTCGATGGTGACTCCGAGGTCTTTTTCTAAGGTCACTGCATCAAGCTTGTGACTGCCTTCACTGTCCCTTCTCAGGTGGTATTCATTTCGTGGGTTTGAATGTTCGAGGTGTAGAACGTGACATTTGTCAAGATGTAAGTTCATTTGCATCGTATCCAACCAATCTTGTAGTTTTGTCAGGTCTTCTTGCAGAGAGTTGGAGAAGTTGATGTCGTTTGTCAGTGCTGCGTAGAGCTTGGTGTCGTCTGCAAGCATGGAGGCCAGATTGTCCATGCGTCCGGGATATCGCTCACAAACATTGTGAATAATATTGGTCCCAGGACTGACCCCTGAGGAACTCCGCTAAGTACAATGCTCCAGTCTGATTGTTCTCCCTGTACTGATACCTTCTGTCACATATGCATGCTTCTATCAATTCTAAGGCTTTGTCGTTGATTCATAAACTTTCCAACTGTTTGAGAAAGCGCTGGTGTGGGACGGTGTCAAAAGCCTTTGCATAATCAAGGTAGATTACTTCAACAGGGATGTTGTGCATCGAAGACTCAGTCCAGACATTCAGAGCTTCCAACAAATTTTGTGGTTGTACTTTTTCCTGCAGTGAAGCCATGCTGTTGCTTACATTCGAGGTGATTTAGTTTGATGTGTTCTATGAGCTGTTCAACAATCACTCTCTCTAGAGTCTTGCAGATGATTGACGTCAGAGACACCGGTTTGTAATTTGCTGGGTTTCTCTTCTCAGATTTCTTGTAGATGGAACAAATGATAGCATCTTTCCATTGTCTTGGCAAGATTGATGTGTTGATGCTTGAGTTGAAGATTATGTTGAGAGGCACACATAATTGTTCTACCATCTCCTTCAGGATTCTTGGACTGACGCCATCAATGCCTGGTGATTTGTCAGTCTTCAGTTGGAGAAGGCACTTCTTAACTTGTTCTTTGGTGATTTTGAATGTTGTGAGTGCTTCAGTAGTCTAGTTCTTTGGTGTGACATGCGGGACATTGGCAGTGTCTTTTTTCTGTGAATGATTTGAAGTAGTGTTGATTTGATACCTCTGCCGCCTCTTGGTCGCTTTGAGTAAGTGTTCCATCCTGCCTGAAAAATTGGCCCGATGCCACCCCTTGTGTTTGTTCTGTTTCTGATTTATTTCGAGATTCCTTTATTGTTCGTCCTACATTCCCTGGCTAGTTTATGTTCAAACTCTCTGCGTGCTCTTCTGATTGCATGTTGAGCTGTGTTCCTGCATCTGATGTAGTCTTCCGTTCTTTTGTATTTAGGTATCGGATTCACGAGCTGTGTTTCCTTCTTACTTTTCTCAGGGCAGCTTGAGTCATCCACACTGGCTTGGCTCGGGCATTCTCAGTGATGGCATAGTGTGGTACGCATTCATCAACTGTTTTTTTTCTTTTTTTCTCCGGTTTGTCTGTTGTCTCTTGTGGATTCATTCCGTCTAGTACTGTTGTCCAGTCTAGGATTAGCATCTCTGTAATTTATTGTGTTTTCTTCTGTTGTGAAGATCAGGTCGTCCAGTGTTGGTTGTTGGCCATGTCGGTATCTTGTTGGCTTGTGGACATGTTGATGATAGTATGTGTCCCTAATTACTTCAATGAACCGCTCTTCATCAGAACCATCACTGTAGGTGTACGGGATAGATGGTTCAGGATCCCATACTATCCTGTTGAGGTTGAAATTTCCCATTACAGGAGCATGTGTAATTCCTGATGCTTCTGAGCTGTGTCTGAGGGCTGCATGTAGTTGCTTGTCTCTTTGCCTTGCCGTTTCTGGTGTGCCACTTCTGCAGACGCCTCCTATTAGATTATATGTTTTTGCATTGAATGCTATCCACACTGCATCTACAAACTGGTCAATGCTTTGGTGGGTAAATCGGCATGCCTTGTATTCGGTCCTGATGTATATGCATGTACCCTTTGTATCTGGTCGTTGTAGGTCGTTCGTAAAAAAATCAAATCCTGGTATGTGGAGGATTTCCAGGTTTGGTGCATTTCCATTCTTAGGTTTTATCTCGTTGAGAGCAATCACATTGTATTTTTGCGCAATGGTGTGTAGTTCATCATATTTGTTAAGTAGTGAGTTGTCAACGTTGGTGTAGTATATCCTTAGTGCATGTTTAGATAGATAACAGCCTATTGCTAAATCTATATTATATGTTTATCTACCCATATATTACCTCCTGTAATATTGTTAGTGGAAAGGCCCAGAATATATACCCAACTAAGATATAAATACTTCAAAAAAGAATTTTGGGCATAATCTCATGTAGGATTTTGTGATCACACAGATCCTTTATTTATATCTTTTCAGATAATAAATATTTATCAGTTAAATAAATACTTATGCTGTATTCTAATGTCCAAACATAATAACGGTATGTTGCCAGATATATTTATTGATGTATTTGGTTTGTAAATATCCACACATAAATATAGTACAAGACAGGAAGTAGCATATAAAATACCATATTCCAAGACAAATATTGCAGACAGTTATCTTTGGCCTATGTAGGTCCTAAAATCTGGAATTCTTTCATCATAAATAATTCTCTACAATATCGTGCAAGTTTACATATCTTCAAAAAAAGAGTCAAATGTCTACTTTTGAGTAATCAGTAACATATATTACAGTTTCTGTTTCAACTTGTAATGTAATTGTTATGTTATGATGCAGCTTTGTTATATCTGTGTTATTCATTTATCACTAACACATGTGTATCAAATATGTATTTTTATGGTACACTTATAATGTACTATTAATTAAATTGTTAAAACATCATGAAGGTATATGTTCTTTTGCACGAATTATGATTTACTTACAACTTGAACACATGAATAAGGAAAACAAGCAAATGTCTTCTTTAATTCCATTTGTTGCACAATGTATATTTGCTATCTATTGTTGTTACCGCACCGTACTGTACTGAACATTACGCACCGTACTGTACTGAACATTATGCACTGTACTGTACTGAACATTATGCACCGTACTGTACTGAACATTACGCACCGTACTGTACTGAACATTATGAACCGTACTGTACTGAACATTACGCACCGTACTGTACTGAACATTATGCACTGTACTGTACTGAACATTACGCACCGTACTGTACTGAACATTACGCACCGTACTGTACTGAACATTACGCACCGTACTGTACTGAACATTACGCACCGTACTGTACTGAACATTATGCACTGTACTGTACTGAACATTACGCACCGTACTGTACTGAACATTATGAACCGTACTGTACTGAACATTATGAACCGTACTGTACTGAACCGGGCGAAAGTGTCCTTGCCCGGCCAACCTGTGTTCTGCAATCCCTAATATATCTACCCCATATCTTTCTGCTTCCGATGTTACCATTTGTAGTGTTCCATGACTCGTTTTTCTGATGTTCCATGTTGCCACACGGATTTTCCCTTTTAGCTTTTTGTTGCTGGTTTTACCTCCCGCACAGTCGGGCATACTACCGTCATCAGCTCTGGCGTTACTTCCAACATATCCAAGCTCTTCCCCAGTATGTGTCGTCCTATCCAGCCTGGGGGGGCTCACCACTACGACCTCTCTTACTGTCTGTATTCTCCATCAAAATTTCTTGGGCTAATACAGCGGTAGTTGCCCATTGCTTTCCGCTGGTTTGTGTATGGTTAACTCCATTATTCCTTGACTAAAAAGTCTTGCACCGCAGGACAGCGGGTCACCGGTCCTTCCACATGCGTCTTGGTAGGTACCTTGCAGCCTGGTGAAAGGCTGTTGCTGTTTCGCATTTGTAGCCGGGGGTGTAGCCAATCGGCTGGCCACCTACTCCTCCGAGACAGTCTTTGTGTACTGAGGGCAGACGTCCCTCGACTCAATAGGCATTAGCCTATAAGCCTTACTCATGTAGTTTTGCTGGTCAGCCGAGACCATTGCCCGGGGTGTGGCCACTGCCGTACACTAGCAGTTCCTAGGAGCCATACATGAGCTAAATAGACTGTGGGAACCAGTGGTTAGAGCCTCCTCAGAAGTTGAGCGGCTGCCCATCACCAAAGGGACTATCCCTCCAGGTTCTACCCTAGTCATGTTAGTGTAATTAATTACTGGCTGGATAGATCTAGATTAGTAAAATGAAACATATATTTTGATGTATTAGTTCATAAGTATAGGCATACAGTGAGGTCGTCTGGGTAATCGTTGGGAGCTTAACCCTAACCATAAACAAATCCAGTTATTACCAACCCCAATCATAGCTGACTCCAGCCACAACTAATTATAATAATAATCTTAACACTAATTAATAATGACATTTCACATTAACTATTTATTCCAGTCATCTAATTGGTTCCAGCTATTACCCTAGCCCCAATCATAACTGGCTCCGATTATAACTAATAATAATAATCTTAACCCTAATGAATAATGGCATTTCATATTAACTATTTATTCTCGTCGTCTGATTGCGCCTTAACTTAATCAATAAGGCCATTTCACACTAACTTCTTATTCCCATTGTCTGATTGATTATAACGATTATGCGATATATATAATCTTAACCCACCATAGCTTATTCTAGCCATAGCTAATTACAATAATAGTCTCAACCCATATGAATAATGACATTTCACATTACGTATTTCTTCCCATCATGTGATTGGTTCCAACGATTACCCTAACCCCAATCATAACTGGCTCCAACCATAACTAATAATACTTATAATATTAACTGTAATGAATAATGACATTTCACATAAAATATTTATACCATCGTCTGATTGGTTATAATAACTATGCTATATATAATCCTAATCCACCACGATTGACACCAACCATAACTAATAATAATAATAATCTTAACAATAATGAATAATTATATTTATTCCAGTCGTCTTGTTATCACACCAACTATGTATTCCAGTCGTCTGACTAGTTCCAACGATTAAGCTATAATTAACCTGAATCTCGACGATAACTAACTCAAACCATAACTCATTATAATAATGGCATTAAACATAATTTATATTTATGTCATTTACACTAACTATTTATTTCCGTTTTCTAATTGGCTCCAGCGATTACGAATTCGACGCTAAGCTAGTGTATAGGATGATTCTCAAAAAGCTGTCTAATGTAAAATATATTGACGATAGTGTTTTGAAATTGGGTAGTGTTTTGAGCGTGCGTAGGGGTAGTGTTTTGAGCATGCGTAGGGGGTGGTGTTTTTAACTTAACAGTAATGCTTCGAAGGTACGCTCAAAACACTACGGTAGTGTTTTCGGCGTCCTACATCGGGTCATACCAGGTCGTGCGGCTGCTAACATGGGTTGTTCGCTGGTAACATCTCGGCGGACGTCGCTCAATGCTGTGTCCCTCTCGCCAAACCGCACTCTCCTATACGCAGGCTCTAGCTCGAGTAAGTGCCTTCTGTTGCGTCTCAGAGTGTGGCCATTCGACGTCTCGATGACATACGATCTTGGCTCTGGGTATTTATCCGTGACACGTGCCGTTCGACGGCGACACGCTGTCCTATTACTAGCGGTGTTAGCTTTCTTGCACCACGTGTGTTGTGGTATTTCTCTTGCAGGTGCTCCTTGACCGATCTCATCTCGAGTAGGCGCGTTGTTGCTTATTTTCGCAGGGAGATTGTTCTGCAGTTTACGTCAATTAAGCAACTCTGCAGGAGATGGAATCGCACTGCCCACCGGGGCTGTTTGCAGACATGTGTAAGATCCTGGTCCATGCCAGATCGTTTTACTTTCTCTGTCGTTCTCTTGACCGTCTGAATTGTGCGTTCAATATGTCTAGGTTGATCTGTGGACCTGGTTTTGTGTTCAGCCTAAACATCGCGTCTGCAAGCACCATCTCACACTCCGGTCGATACACTATTTCGAAGTCATCTATGGTTGCAGACATAGCATCATGCGTTGGAGCCTTGGTGGGGTGTTTGCCAGACTCTTGTGTTGGATGTTTTCCAATTCGACCGTGAACGTTGATCCGTATACGTACGTGTGGAACCGTATGCACCCGAAAACGACTGCTAACAGTTCACGCTCAATGTTAGCGTAACGCGTTTCGGGGTCCGTGAGAGCCTTGCTTGCGAATGCGACAGGTTTTTCCGTTCTTCACGAGAGCTGCGCCAAGTCCTTTCATAGACGCATCGACCTGTATCACAACTGGTTGGCGACATGTACTGCACCAATACTAGAAATTGTCGCAACTCTTCAACGTTTGCAGGTGCTGGAAGATTTCTTTCACCGGATCTGGATGCACACCATCAGCATCATAGTAAGAATCGAAGAACTTATTGATGCGCGATACCTTGATTTCACACTTGGCTAAGTTGAAAATCGGGCCACTTAATTGCAGTAGGTTATGCAAGTTTCTGTCGTGCTCTGAGTCGTTTCTACCACACACACACAGACATCGTCAGCTATGCCTAGTGTATCTGGACACTGTTTAAGTATTAAGGTCATCTTCTCTTGGAAGACGTCTTGTGAAACCTTGATCCCGAATGACAGTCGTCTATAATGGTACCTCCCACACGGCGAGATGAATGTTGTCATGTAACTTCCTCGTCCAGTACGATGCTCCAATATCCATGTCGGGCATCTCTAGTTTACTGAACGCTATTGCGCCACTAAACCGATGGGTGATTCCCTCGAGTGTTGGCGTCTTGTAATATGTCCGCCTGATCGCTTTGTTGAGATCCTTAGGGTCCATACATATTCTTAGTTTGCCGGTACTTTTCCTGCTGAAAGCTAACGATGACACGTAATCGGTCGGTTCTGCCACTTTCGTTATTACCTCCACGGCTTCTATCCTGTCCAACACTTCTCGAATCTCGTCTTTCAGTTGGATGAGGTATTTTCCGCGGCGGCTATACTACCGGCTGTGCATCCTCCTTTAGCGTTATGTGAAACGTGCCAGGAAACTTTCAAATTCCTTTAAATCGGTCTAGATACGACGTTTGCAGCTCTTCCTTACTGTTGATCGGTATGACGTTCTCTCTTGTCTTGCTCTTGCTGGGGATCCGACGTGCGTGATTGCAATCACTTGTGTTATTGCCAACCAGTTTCGTCGCATTGATTGCATAGTTTATCGTGACGATGTGTAGCGCACGTGAGTTGGACAATCCAAGTATTGCCGATCCTTCCCATTCGGCCACAAAGAATTCAGCTTCGACCCAGCTGCTGTCTTTGTATTTGCATGGAAGAGTCACGCTACTTTACTGTTTTATTCTTGTACCGCCGTATGCTGTCAGTATTGTATGTCTTGGTACAGTGGTTCCTGGTTTCGGGTACCCCTCACTGTCCAGTGCTTCAGAAAACATTTCTGTAAATATCCGGATTGGTAGTATATTTTCCTGGGCGCCTGTAACCAACTTCGTCTTCAGCGTGTGGATGCCAGGTCGATTTCGCAGTTTAATGTCCAGCTTCACGAAAACTTTGTTGTGGTTCTCATTATTGGTGGAATCAGCATTATCAACAGTGTCTACCTTTCTGAGGGTAATAGCTCATGCTCTCGAATCCCACCGCTGCCACCATGTAATGCGTTCGTAATGACAACAGGCTCCACGATTATACTTATAATAGTGTATATTTAATGAGTAAGAGAACTACACGTGTGTCGGCTTAATTCACGACGCTACAAGAGAGCGTGACCTTGTAACAATATTGGTACATGTGTTATACTACGCGTATTACTATCACGCTAATAAATGTAGACCTATAACAAGGCCATTTAGTAAAAAGCATCAAGGTCGGGCAAAACAATCACCTACCTATGTAAGCTATGAAAATCTGCCCCCTACGTAGAAAATAAGTAGTTCACATTGGACAATGGTCGAGTATGTGCTCCTCTGTGTGTGCGAATCGTGGACAATAACAAAACATCCAAGAATGCTGAGAACCACTTTTCTGCATCGTCAGTGGCAGCAACATAGGCAGTTCTGCGCAGGAGCGTGTCCGGAGAGGTAGTCTAGATGGGGAACAAAAACCTCCAAATGCCAAATGGTGTAGAAAAATTTTCACTGCCGCGCCGCCGTAACTTCAGTTTCTCCGCGCTGTCTCGGCTAGACTAATGACATCAGAAGACGGAGGGGGTGCTGTTGATTTTTTTTGCCGCCGTGTCTACATAACTTCAACTTATTGTAACCTGAACATTTGGGGGCACGGTCACGAGGGCCCATTCAAAAAGGTCTACAGGCACGCCAAATTCCAAAGGTTTTAGGGGACACATGCCAGCCAGCCCCACCCCCGGATCCGCCTATGACACCGATACACAGACGTATGGAATAGCCTCCTACAGTCTGTAGTTGAGGCACCATCGGTGCAATCGTTTGAGGGAAAATTAGACAAGTTATGGAAGAACCACCCAATTAAGCTACACAACACAGCCCAACCCCTATCATGGAACAACTCGTCAGACGCATGCGCACCATACAGTTTGTCGACAAACGTAAGAACTGGCGTAAGAGGCAGGACAGCCTAGAAGCCAGAAATGGACATGTAAGAAAACAAACAGAAAGACGCCTTTGAATCCAGGATCGCGTGTGGGCAACAAACGGTGGCGCCGCATAACGGCTCCTAAATAACTAATTACGCATGATGACGATTTTGTTGACCGTACAGTGTCGCCACATATTTTCCGTTGTGCCGCAAGCGACATTCCGTCGTGTTGAAAATGAACGCAATTTCCGTCCTTTCTACACAATGTCATTATTTTACGTGTCGCTGTCCAGTTAACTCGAGAAAGCGCCCCAAGCTGCTCCTGGTTAATCAAGTGGACCTTTGGCCTATGTAAATATCTTATTTTCCCAACGGATTATTATCTTAGTAATTGTCAGGTGTCTTTGATGAGAAGCAATTAGAACTCTCACCATTATTAAACGGCTACAGGCATGCTTGTTGACAAACAGCTAACAACATAAAACTTTCGTAGCGCCTATTTTGGTCGGCGAATTATTATTAGTGGATTTTCAATTTCACAAGCTATTCTTTACACACATACGTACGCACGCACGCACTCACTCACTCACTCACTCACGCACGCTAGATCGCACTCATTTATACATACACACGCACTCGCGCGCGCGCACACACACACATATACACACACGTGTTCCTCAATTTATTAATATCACAATATATAACGTTGAAAGACACTATAGGGCCCATATATAGGGGTCTATTGCCCACAAAACTGCGTTTAATAAGCATGTAGCCATTGTAGCATTTTTCTCGCGAAAAAGCACAAACACAGGCGTCTGATTAAACCACGCGGAGGCGGGGTGCAAATGATGTGCGCAATAACACAATAAAAAACAAAGTTAATTTCACAAATACAGTAACAAACGGAATTTGTGTTTTATATATATAACATATCTATGTTGATGGTCGTCGTTCGCTCAGACTTGGACTCCGGTTTCTCGTACGAAGGTCGCTGTGCGCCACAAGTCATCCAGTAGGCCAAAGAACCTTTCATATTGTTATGCTTCTGTAGGCCAGGTTGTCTTCCTCGGGTTCATTTGCGGGATGAGTCCCACTGTCATTGGAGCCAAGGACACACGGCCGGTTTCTCCAATGTGTAGTTTGGTGTGCATATGATGCCCGAGTGTGCAGTGTCCTCATTATCACGATATCTTCTCTGGACAGTTGGTAATAGTTGTCATGGCTGTTGTAGCTGGGATGTTGTTTCAGCCATGTCTTCCTCTTCTTGCGATACACGATGTATGCGTCTTTGTAAGTGATCTTGTTTGTTTACTCCAACATACATTGTACATTTAAAACTCAAGCGTTATTACCGAGCACAAACATACGTACGATAGGGAAACATATTCCCCAATTAATTGTATATGGTATAATCCTCTTATATAATAACATAATTGGTTGCACGTGCAATGCAATACGTAACTTTATTGGGATAACATCCGGCTATTTTTCAGTTAAATAATCTAGACTGGCGGTAATTTTATGATTCTGCAAAAAATCTTTAAAATATCCCCAGTATCGTAGACAGAACGCCGTGTGATCCGAATGAAAGTCCCTCTCCCGTCATAAACCCCGCGGGTGCCTGGCACCTTTGGCGTCCGCCCCGCTCCGTTCTTATCTCGCGGCGTCGCCACATCGTCTTTCTTTCTATCTGCTCGTAATCTATCGTCAGGTCTTGCTTATATCCCGCGCCCTGCCCTTTCCCCCAACGACTAGTTATGTCATATTTCCAGCATTTAGCGATTAGGCTAGACGCCGCCGCCGGAACGGTTGCCGTCGCATCGGTGGGGCGTGTTCGGATCCGTCTGTCTACACAGAGGGACGTCTCAGTGGTTCACCGTCTCAGTGACCCGCCGAACAGACGCATCTCGTTCACAATGGTCTGATAAGACACGCGGCACATCAAAGGCGGTCTCTCGTCACTCCTCGTTAATCGTTTTGATATATTATACAATATAAGATATCCTCTTTGCCTTTGTAGTCTCCGCCAATCTATCACTTCCTGTTATATTACCTCGTTGTTTCCATATCTCTCCGTTTGTTTCTCTCTCCCTCCCATTGATCCCATTTCCCCTTTCTGATATGCAGCTGTTACCCCTTCTCCCCCCTTTTTTTCCAGGATCTGCCCTCTCTTTCTTTCGATCTACCATCGTCTCTCGATTCTCTCACACCCCACCCTCTGTTCCTCCTCTTCTCCTTCTCCCCCTTCCTCTTTTCTAACCCTCTTTCTAGTAGTAGTGTGCCCTATCCTCCCTCTCTCTTCCTCCCTCATATATACCTCCTCCTCCCATCTTCCAATAATCTAACCTCCCCCTCTCTCCCTCCTATCCATCCCCATCGTATATCTACATTCCCTTTAATCCCTATAACACCTCCTCTTCGCCTGGCCACAGCATGTGGCGGTGCTACATGCGACTGCCGTCCGCCCCGTCCACCCCACGCTCTGCCCGCACGACTGCGGCGTCGGCCGGTGCTAGCTGGGCCCGTGCCAAGCGGGAGCGCCGACCGGCGCGCCGCACCCGTCACTTGCCACTAAACGCCGTATTTATCATCGACGGAGACCCGTGTCGGCGCCGCGGCGAATTCTCTTCGCGAAACGATCGTCTGCCCGGATCTCGCCGCGCGCCACATACCACGCCTGGCGGCTGGAGACGGCCGGCGGCGCCACGCGTGCACAGCAAATCACGCATGACGCGAGTAGTCGTATGTTTGTCTCGCATAAAACCGCAGAACAATAGCTTCATTACGTTGACTCCGCCGTTAGGCGTTGTCCCGGCTTAACTGGCGTAAACAATCGCTTTTTCCAAGCTGCAATCATCGGTTTCCTCCATAAAGTCATGTATTCTGAAGATGTACAGTTTTGTGTGTTGCATAATCTTAGATTATCCATCGAGTGATGTTAAACGAAGAGATATAGCACCACGTATGGCCGAGTCTACGTTCGCCGCTAGATCTTGACATATCAGCCTCAGAAACCTTATCGCGCTCGTGTAGTTCATATTTTTATATAAACGAAGAAGCTGGATAACCCGATAGTGCTAACGGGGTCAATCGTCCTCGACGATGCCGAATCGCGATGGAATTTAAAGACTTGACCGAAAGAATAGTAACTCCTTCCAGCGACATAGCAATTAGACTAGTCGGCCGCCTCGTATCCGCGGTATGTACCAACATCGCCGCGATTACATCAAACTTGTGCTCCACAAAAGGATATTTGGAATATCCTGAGCACCGTGTGCACTTAATGCTATAAAACCGCAGTTGTATGCAACTATTTGTGCGACTTTCTTAACGACAAACCGAGTTACAAATGTAACTCGATGCCTTATTGGCGCAACAATAACTTTAGACAGCTACCGCGCCAAAATGTCTAGACCGCGCACGTGACTCGCTCCAGCCAATCGATGGCGTGCTCTATACTGATAGCTGTCGAACTCGGCGTCGAGCGATATGCTACATGGAAGGTGGCTTGCTTTTTGAGACAACTTTGCAATTATTGACCGTGTTGTAGTTATATTGGCATGGTATACACATATTTAATGTGTGCTGCACCAAGCAACAACACAAACGAACAGAGCGCGCCCTGTGTTTAGCTTGCTGTCTGCGAGTCCTCTGGTTCGCCTGATTGCACTTTGACCTCGCACCCCTTTCAATTATACTTGGACTCGTCCGCTGAACAGCACTGGGAATATCAGTGATGTTTCGAAGTGGTTTCGGAGGAGGGATAACGTGGTGTAATTACCGATGTTTGTTTTGAAATTTCGCGACCGGTTTTCCGTGGACACGGCCTTACAGGATCCGTTGTGAACTAACCCCGGTGGATCGCGGATGGTATAGAAATCCAGCGACAGTTTTGCCGGAGATCGCAGCCGCTTTGTGCGCCCGCCGTCCGTCCCGTCGGCGGTGATGTTATCGTCGAGCCGGCCTCGTGTAGAGCACCCGCCGCACGGACAGCGCCGGTCGCCGAGCGAGTGTTCGGCAGCGCTGTGAACCCCAAGGAGGTGGGTCCGCTGCCGCCGACGACGACGACGAGACAGGCCGGAGAGGTGGAGGAAGGCGACGGGGGAGGAGGAGGACGTGCAGGAGAGGGCGGAATCGTGGAGTGTTTCTGTGCCGCACGTTTATGCCTGTCGCCGGACGAGAGCGGTCGGCACGCCCTCGATTGCCCATGCTTTATGTTTCGGTTTCGCCGGACTAATCTCGTAAAGCGCCTCTGGAAAGCTAGGGTGACGAACCAACATGAAGGCCAGTGTGCGGATGAGGGCTCCGACGCCGCCGCTGCCGCCGCCGCCGACGAGCTCGAGCTCAAGTCGGTGGCCCACTCGTTGCTGAAGCGACTCAAGGAGAAGCAGCTAGGGGTGCTTATCCAGTCGGTGGAGAGTAGGGGCGGGGACACAACCGAGTGCCTCTTGTTACCCCGGGGTGATCTCCATCTGGGACGCAGGAGCGTCGCACCCCATGTTCTGTGTTGTCAGATCTGGCGTTGGCCCGATCTGCAGGCGGATTACCTGCTAAAGCAAATGCCGTGCTGTACTTCTGCGGGCGACCCGACCAGCGTTTGCTGCAACCCCTACCACTGGAGCCGGCTCAACCTGCCAGGTATGCCCCCTGTCATCTGTCTATCTGTGGCTGTGTCACCCGCGACCCGCGTCAACCGACGCAGGGGGTCGCTGTGTTTTGTTTCCATTTGACGCGATTACCCCGGTAGCGTGTGTACATACCGCCTCCCCCTTCATCTCTGCCCCATTCATAGCCAACCAGTAGTGGGGTGAATTGGGCACCAGACTAACTTGATTGGGAGGGCTACCATTGACATTGTTCAGTGACATTGTTATTTCAACACTGGACAACAGTGGCAGTGCTAGTGAGCAGATGAGTGAGCTTCTGTTTACCTTCTGGTCTGGATGTTATATACTACATCAGAGGTCTGTTTAGCATTATTACAATAATCAGTGCATCCAGGAGTATACAAAATGTCTAAATGTCACATATAATAGTAAGCAGAAGTGATGCCATAAAATGTTAAACTCACTGAGACAGTACATATATGTATGTTTCCTTCAACTTGTTGCTTTATCCAGAAAAATTATGCAGTTGTCAGAATGCATGTACATCAATTCCAGTTGTCGACCATAGCGTTATGCAGTTTGACTGCCTTCTTTGTACATTCCCTCATCAAAATAACTTGTGGTAGACATGTCATTGCACCCACCATGGCAGAACACCGGACTGTCCGCTCAGTATCATTTAGTTCTGACCCTGTTGCCTTAGTGCACTCTCAGCTGCTTAGCCTTAAATGAGTACTGGCCTATAATACTATATATATCGTAGCAAGCACTAGACTAGAGTAAATGAGAATGCTGAATGGTGGAACTGTTCAGGTATATTGCTTTTGTACAGTACAATTTATATTGTCCAGCTGCCTGAATGCTTCCAATAGAAGTCAGTTGGTATTCACACAAAGCAAAACACCTCACCTAGATTGGTACATATGAGGAACTAGTAATGTGTGAGAATAGTACCTTTATTGAAGTTTATTCTTTAGTTTAATTTACAGTTCCTTGTTTGAAATTCTGACAGCACGCATAGCTGACCTGACTGGTCTTAGTTGGCTGGTATTGTTGACTTATCACGTTGATAAAGTGATGGAAACACATGTCAAGTCAAATGAAAATCTGTCCCCCTCTTTGCATAGCAGTAATGTCCACCCTCCAAAAACACTTGCTTCCCCGTGGTAGTTACAAAGGCAGTAACCAGCAGAATACAGCCATATAACCAGCTGTATGTTTAGCACATTCACCCTAATTGGTAAAAGAATAACTAGAATGTAATAATTAATTATAGACATTTTAGCAATTTTTACTTATGTAAGTTAGGTAATATTCCTATAATTTATATACACAATGGAAATAACTTGAAAATGAGCCAGCCAATACAGAAATATGTTTTGTGGCCATCATTGAAGTATCTCAAGTCAAGGATATTGGAAGGGGTGGAAATTGACAAACCTAGTCACCTATTCATTTATCAAGCGAAGATGTAGCACTTGGTCTTGGGCCTTGACTTTTTTCAGATTATATCATGGAGAAACTCTAAGAAAACATTTCCATAGGGAAGCCATGGCTCAACCATCACCCTAAACATGTCACTGGTAGCCATTGAAATATAATTATGTAATACAAATTGTAATCTCTAAACCTGTAGTTCTTTTTAGCCATTACTTAATCCCCCATACTTCTTTCTTGGCACAGCCTGTTACTTTCCATCAAGAGTCCAGTTACTTTCTTTCTAAATCCACTACATGCAAGGAGTATTGATTTTGGTGAATACATTTGAGACTTGAGATACTAGTGCAGAAAAGACAAGTGTGAATTGACCTGCTATTAAACCACAGTCTTGTACACAACAACAAAACTTGCTACAAACGTATAAACCTGCAGCATTGGCCAAGACTGCTCGTCTGTCAATGCTTGTCTTCTTCTGTCATTTCGGCGCCTGCAGTTTTCTGTGCAAACATCTCCCTGCAATCCCACCACCTTCTGGAATGCCATTTGGCAACATTTGGCCTACATTTAACCCACAATGTATCAGACTTCAAAACAGTAAAGCCAACTTGTTGCTTTATCCAGAAAAAAACTCCAGCTGATGGCTGAGGCACTTCTGCCTGTTTTTCAGCTCAGGAACACAAACTTGCCAGTGTGGCGGTGCCTTTGAAGCCATGCCAACAATGCATGCCGCTTGCTGATTAGTAAATAATAGCACATGAGTTGTCATTTCAGAACAATGCATCCCATTTTTATACCACTGGCATACATATTTATAAATGATTCCCTTGTGCTTGAGGTACGATAAATTTATATCTTTGACTCATTGCGGAAGATTTCATCTTGATTGAAAACCGCTGTCGGCAGTTAGACCGAGGGGCGATTTCTTACTCGGGATTATTAATTTCAAATCAACGACGTGTGTCGTGTTAACGGTTATTTTTAAACAGTTTGCGGTTGGGCTGGAAATAACACAGCAAACACAGAATATCTGTTTCCCAGATGAGGCAGTGCATGTTAGACACATATGTCTCTTGTCCCCCCAAATACACCCTAGCTAGCGCGGTTCGAAGGAACGGTAGGAAAAAGTGCACCTTTAGTCTTGGTATGCCACTCTCAGTGCCAAGCTGGATGCCTTTCCCGACCGTTAGATTTTGAGGGAGTCAGAGCACTACACTTTGAATAACCACTTGCAAACAGTCACAACCAAAGGCATAAAATGCTTGAATGTTAAACTTAAAAATTACTATGTCCACATCTCATTTACTAACTTTTATTTATATGATGTATTGTTCTTAATAGTAGAATACAATTTTGGAATTGTGTTTAATAACCCTGAAACAGTATTTATGTTTTTAAAGTTGCGCCTGCAAAATAAATTTCAAATTGTGAGTTTACACAACATTCAGACACTAAACAACTGCTAGTGCCTGTATTCAGCAGAGGCACACATCCCTACGTGCAAATACCTTTGTTGTTTGCGGTTCCCGCTCACCAAACCACAAGTCGTGCAAAGTACAACCGATTCAGAAGACTTCCTGCTGATAATTACCAAACGCAACAGGCCACCCCCCTTTAAAACGAACCTTTGATACAGTCGGGCATCGTTCAGTGCCATTTGAATTGTCGCACAGGATGCTTGTGTGTGCAAACGTTGATCATTAATTAAAGTTTTGACAGCATAAGGAGACATAATGCATGTAGAGTTGACACCCATCATACATGTTGAATCAGTCAGGTACAGTCAACTTGGGGCCAAAATATCACTTTTTTGTCGTTCGTAATGAAGCAGGTAGCTCTGCCGTGATGAGCTGTTGCCACTGTTTTACATGCCCCGCCCCGGATCTTTTCTCTCTCTAATGACCCTATTAAAATACGATACACCCCAATGGGTAGATTAGAGATGTGCCACGCAAACAACAAAGTAGCACTATTCCAAAACTCATTTATAATTATTATTTTTACAGAGTCATGGCCGGTTTGTAGAACTTTGTGAAAGGACAGAAGTATTTGTTAATGCTTTGGACTGGAAAAGCATTATCACACTATTTTTATTATGTTGCCTTTGAATGGTCTGATATGCTGTCGTCATGTTGCTTTTTTTTGGGAAATGTCAGGTTTCTATACGACCCCCTAAGTACAGGCTGACTTTGCCCTACAGAGTCTTGCTTGCCACAAAAAGGCCGCTGCAAGGACCTTCCCTTAAGTCAGACCAGGATCAGGGCTGCATCTGGTAAACTGCACTCTCTCCCTTGTGTAAACTGTTTGTTCACGGGGTCAGACCAAAAAAACTGGCACCCGATGTTTAAGTTAACCCATTTCCAGCGATACCGTTTTGCGACAAGTGTACAGGAAATCATTTAAGTCTTATGGGCATGTCGTAATTTCTAAGGATCTCCCACTCTTCCCCTCTGTGCCCCTGGGGAAGTACTGGATACTACTACTAGTGCCTGATGGCACGGTTTCAAAAACTTTTCAAAATGCCTTGGTGCTAATATATTTGCCCCAAAAGCATGACTAAATTATCTAAGCGAAAATAGCTAAATTGCCCCTGTCCGAACTTGCCAATCATGTGGGATATGAAGATGGAGTTTTAAACTAGCGTTAGCTAATGTTTTCTATGCATCGACACATGCCAACTCTAGCGTGTAGCTTTGGATGAGTATCTTGTTAAATAAGTTGTATTGAAACCAAGCCCACCTCGATGTCTTTTCCGCCATTCAACGTAGTTTCAGGCAAGTGACATTATAAAATATTAATAAAATATTGCGTTCCATGCCAGTTTTGATGCCCAATCAGCGATCCGGTGTGAGCCTGTTGGTTCACAACGCGCGTGAAAATAGTGATATAACAGCGCAGGTTGATTCAAGCCTGAACGCTATTTGGACCTACTGAATCAATTTTGATATAAAAAAACGTGTGGCTATAAACCGAATTGGAAAAACATCAGGAATCTATCATGCAAGCCACTTTGCAAAGAAAAAACATTGTTTGGAGACTTTGAAACAATGGTGGCGAACATGCCACGCATCACTGATACCAGCGTAGCCGTAAGCATTAACCGTACCAGTTCCATAAAACTCCCACGTATTAATGTGGCTATAGTTTAATGACTTCTAACATTTCTGCTTCATAGCTTAGTCTTTGACTGTTTTAATCTGTGAAACAACATCGCTACACCAACATTGTTGCCGAGCGGTTTGCCAGGGGCCTCGTCTACAAAAAACGCAGTGGCAGACTCTATCGGGAATAACAAATAACGCTAAGAATTGTGGGAAGCAAATTCAGAGGAAGGACACGAACCAGAAACTCTGGACATGAACTGTGCCGTTTATTAACGAAGAAATAACAGTCGTTGACCACGATGTTTTGTTCCGATGTGTTATAATCATCATCGATGCATTTACCTGTTTATGGAACTTATAGACACTGTAATTATACCTGGTGTATGAAGACTAGAAACTGTAGTACTTAATAGCAATTTTTAAATGTTTTATGTATTATCATATATAAATGTAAATAAATATAATAATTATGTGTAAAATAATTCCTAAAATTACCATAAAATAGCATTCGTAAGTCTATTTATTAAATAGTCATAAGTTATGACACATGGATATAAATTGTAGTATCCTATGTCATGAATTACCTCACATTGACCCTAGGCTGAGAATTATGTTTATAAATTGGAGTCATTAAATGAGGTGTGATTATGTGACAAGAGAAATATCGTATCCTTTTGTTTTGATGTGCCTCTGAGTTTAGTTTCCAAGGATTTAGGCCCAATAGAAGTTATCTTATTATTATTAATCGACCGTCACCAGTCATGGCTTATCGCCTTATCCCAACAACTCTCCCCACTATGCCACAGTGTTATCCCTTGAAGCGATTCCCATCAGGGTCTTCTTAGAGTCCAGAGACTTTCCCCGCCAGCTGAGCGGGATTCTAAACACCGCTTAGATTTATGGGATACACAATCGCATTATTTACATCGTTTATAATGCTTTCAACAGTTGCCCAAGCAAAGGGTAATACTGCCTTCCGGTTACATAAGCCCGAGACCGCTATCGGAAGGGGGGTACACTGCAGAGAATGCTGGGTAGATTCTACACAGCATCGTAATAATTGTTATTGGCAGTTTGGTAAATACGACAGTAGTTTGATAATTTCATTAAGAATATTTGTTTGACTAAAATGTACTCAACTTTGTTTTAACGACAGGGCAGATTAAAATGCAGTTTGAATAGAATCCATGTTTTAGTCAAATTGATTTAAACAGACCGAATGTGTTTAAACACAGATTTCTGCATTTTATAGCTGAGAATGCCTATAAACTCGCCCACTTATTTATAATTCACAACCATAACTCATTTCTCCAGTCTGTCTCGTGCAGATTTCACCAAAATTTATGTCGATTCGGATCCAAAACGTTGACATTTTCAGTTGCCCGTAAGGTGCAAATCGATAAGTACTGGATTTGTTTTAAACATCCAATTTTGATGTGTACATTCTTCTTAAGATTTATAGCTTCCTGCCAGGTCACGGTAATGGCCTTTTACATGTTGACACATGCGTGCGTGTTTAGTAACCGCATACGAGTGAACATGCGTTTTTGCTGGCTGCATGCCATAAAAACCACTCTGTGGGTTTTTTCTGAATTAACTGTTGTACTAGCATCCATTTACCAGGCTTGGAACGCTAATAATGGCACCCGACGTCGCCACCGCGAATTCCTCGCCCCCTTGGCCTATGTGGCGTCATGTCACTGGGTAAAGACAGCGGAAAAAATGTCGGCCATTTGTAAGTGAGCACCGTTTGTGCGGCAGTCACATTTTTCAAACCGATGGACAAACTGGCTGTGTTTCTAAAAGTAATTTGACGATTTCTTTTGGGTGTTACACCTACGACGCTTTGATGTCTGAGATGTTTTTGCATACTGATCATGTTAAAGTTAACATAAAAATTTCCATATTAACAGTGAAATAACTCTTGGTTAGTCTTACTTTTACGTTGGGTAAAGCATAGTTGCATTGCTCTTTGTGTTTGATTGATATTTTGTAAATTACACATGCATAATAAATGTTTAACAGACAACAAGGCCAGAGTGTTGGAAACCAGAATGGGAGGGGGTTTGTGGTTTTGAGCTGGTCACCTTTTTGCAAGGGTGTTTACCCTCCCCTCCCCTGCCATTGTTCAGGAATGTGTAAATTACATTTCAAATGAAGCCCAACCACCCTAGGGTGGTGTCGCATTCAAAAGTGTGATTGACTGTTCAAAGTCTGACAGTGTGAATGATCAATGATTGATTGCTTTAAAATGCCTGTCCACTGGCAGATTCTTTGGCATTTAGACAAATATTGAAAACGTCCAAATCCTGACATGCCACATCTTTGGGGTTTAAATCTGCAATTGTGCTTTAAATTTCACCTGAATTCATATACTATTTGGCATTGGTTAACCGATCAAGCCAAGTCTGTGAGGTTTTTTCTCTTTGACTGCTATTGGTTTGAATAATTTGATTTTACATTTGTATGATGTCAACAAAAATATGTAATTGATCGTGATTTTTTCTTTTGAAGCAAATCTGTATTAAAGCGGGATATCATCATATTGCTCCCAAATTTCAGTAAATTTATATTGTATGTGGAAAGTCTGTTGGTTGATAGGAAGTCTGCGTATATATAATGTACTGTTGCATTGCTGTGTTCCTTTGTTCTCTTGAAACTGTTGTGTTTTTTGTTCTGCTACATTATTCATGGAAAGTTCAATGTGCCGGTGAATAGAATAAAAGTGTATATTGATTTTTCTTCCAGCTTTCTTTCAACCAATTTAAATTGTGGTTATACATTTTAAATGGCCAATCTGGTGTCGCAAGGATTTTGTCCATAAACATTTTTAGTGAATATGAGAGCAAATTTTATATAAAATATTTTTATAAAAGATGATTATGTAAATACTTCTTTTACGGTTGAATTGTCATATTAGAAAATATCAGTGCATATTAAATTGTTTAATGTGAACAGAGTGTGGCAACACTACATTGAAATATTACAAAATGTGGTGGATATCTTGAAGGTGTATTAAATGTCTTGTGAATTTGCAATTTTGCAAATACTGCGCTTGTAGGTTAGGGGAAAATCCCATTATGTGTGGTTATTACCATTGTAGAACCCACACGCATGCCACATTTTTTTGGTTGAAACCTGTATTTTTAATTCTGTATTTATCCGTATAACAGTTTGCGTCAATTGATTAACCAATACATTCTGATAGGTGTCGATACGAAATACACTTGCATCAAATCCACTCAGATGTTGTCTGGCATCTCCCGAGTACAATAACAAGCATTTCCTAATCCGTTTTTATTTAAAAGTTTCTCATTCAATTTTGTACTTGTGCGATGAATAAAAATACAATGTTTTTTTTCTTCATTTGAAGCAAATAGGATATAGCTGCATTCCTCCCAAAATAAAAACTGTAAACTAAAATCTTTCTTATGCGATGGTCTGTCACATTAGGTTGAATATGGTGGCGTTGTCCAAGCTTAAACCATTACCTGACTTCAATTGCCAGATGCCCAGTTGTCTGTCAGTACCCTGCAGGAGTTCAGTAGGTATGCCCTGAAGTTCCACTAGGGTCTGTGTGAACATCGGAATGTGTAAGGGGCCCGAATCCAAGACCCAACATGTCTGTTAACCTCCACCAGCCGGTGCAGGCCCAACCCAACCCAACCGCCAGCCACTGTCCCAAGCTGCCAGTCGCTGCCCCCCCCCTTCTGAAGCTGGCCTATATTTTGTGAGGCGGTTGATTCCCATTGAAAGGCTGTAATTAGGCCTGGCGCCAGTGGGGCAGACTGTTGACTGAGCAGGCCACTGGCAGGCAGTCCACCAGCTCACTTGTTATCAGCAGTTGGCACCAGCACTCTCACAACACAAACCAAACACAGCAGTCAGTGGAGTGCTTTCTCTCTCTCTCTCTCTCTCTCTCTCTCTCTCTCTCTCTCTCTCTCTCTCTCTCTCTCTCTCTCTCTCTCTCTCTCTCTCTCTCTCTCTCTCTCTCTCCACTGGACTTTCCAAAATCACGATTATACTATCGTACGGAGCATCGCACCAATAACACATAAACATTGACTCCAAAATCTCCCACACCTCATACATATAGAAAAACAACCCGGGGTCGCATCAGCGGCACTGCCATTCACCCTGCCGATCCCCACAAATGGGGGTCTTCAGTGGGGGTAAAATTTTAGAAATTAAATTTGGTTGACCCCTGTTTTGTTAGTGTTCCTGATTCGTGCACGTGTTGTGTCTGTTTGCAGATTCTCCACCTCCTCCCTACAGTAAGAGGGCCATCAAAGAACGGGTATTTATAAAACAAGGTACGCATCCAAGTTATACCACTTATTTTCCAAACAAGAAATAGTGTGATATTATTCATTTCAACAAAATTTTATTTTTTTATATTACTCCAATGGAAAGATAGTTTGTATTGTATCACTCCTATAAATTAATCTGTTTAAAAAACGAAACATTGACATTTATTCAGTTGTCTGCTTTGTATTTTATGAAGCATTCGTAGTACATCATTCATATTGTCAAGTCTAAACTGAACAGTAAAGCTACAGATCGACTTGTACTCGCACAATATTCGTCGGATGTCAGAAATAAAAATTTTATTGTAATTCAGATTGTATTAACACAGATACATGAATTACACTGATATTACAATACCTTGATAAATAAACATATAACTTGGGATAAACATATGCAGATATGCATGCCCAGAAACAGTTGATCGTAGATCACCATAAATACCAGGGAACTTGAGTGTTTGCGTGACAGATTAACTGACTCTGTCGTGATGGATTAACCAGCTCTGTCATGACGGATTATGCACTAGACAAGGTGGAGAAGTTTTTCCAGTGTTGTCTTCTCCTTCAAACACCCTCGCTTGTTTGCTCTGTGGCGTAACGCCCCTTGATGTTCGGAGACGTTCGTCGAGCACGACCCATCCTTCTTCCACACTTCACTGTCTCCGATCACTCAGCCCCGTCTCCCCTTTGATTCTCCCTAGTGTTTTGTCAAACACAACTTGTCAAGTGGGCATTTTATGACGAGCAAAGTGAATTTCTGCAAATCTTCTGTCCAGCCATTGATGCGTGCGAAGAACCGAGACTTGTGAATAGCGATCGTTTTTATGTTGTGTTCAGCCAGGGAAGGACATTTAAATTTAAACTGTGGATTCGGTGGGTGCTCCACAGTGGATGATGTGAAGGTTTCTGTGCATGTCCATCAGTGTAAACTCCTTCTGTCCTCTTGTCACTTTACCAAACTGGATTAATTCCAATTTGTGATTCATGACGGTTGTCACTCTTTCTGTCTCTGTGGCTGCCAGTCAAGTCATTTGCCTGCGTCCCAAATTGCTCCCGTATCCCTTGTTTTTCCCTCTCCTCATGTTCTTCCCTTTCCTTGTTCTTCCCTTGTGTCTCCAGATTACTTTCTTAACATATTTTTACAGTTAGTTGTATTATTTTCTCAGAAAATGTCTCATTAAATACTGACTGTTGATGAGGAAGGGGAAAGATTAGGGAAAGATTACCACTGTCATGCATGGATTATCACCGACAATAATCCACAACAATGAATATTATGCCACTAAGCCGTTTGTTTTTTCCTAGATGGTCCCTCGACGACAGAGGAGGTAGTTTCCACTGAAACAGGAGGTACGCAACTTCTAACTCCCTTCACTCCAGGTAAGTTTCACGAGAAAGTGTTATCGATTCTTCCTGCATTCCTTGTGATAACGACAAGGGGGCATGCTCACGTACCACAACCGACGGATTATTAAGACTGAAACCGCAACAATGGATTATCTACTCTGGAACTGCAATAAATGGATTATTTAGACTGAAACTGCAGCGATGGATTATCTACTTTGAAACTGCAATAAATGGATTATTTAGACTGAAACTATTTTATAGAAAATAGAGGGATGGACTGATTATTTTGATGACACCTGCTGAATTATGTACGCCTACTGATTTTGGAGAATTCCCACAATGTTAGCATCGGTATGGTTTGTCACCAACAGTTTAAGACTGTGGGTTGAATCCTGCCTTGCCACTGGCTCCGTGTATGTGGTCAGTAGCATTGGTTGTGGCCTTGTCAACCATGAATAAGATTAATTTTATTGGTCTTGAAAGGTGTCCTGGTCTTTAATAATTGACACAGTTATGTTATGTAACTCAGGGTATGCCCTGGCCTTCCCAGTATGGGTGATTTGCCCCAGTAGGGGTGATTCAGTGGTGAAGTATCATTAGATTCTAAACCATGGTTCCTGTTTCAAGAGTTGTCATAGTTGGGTAATTAGTAGTTGTTTCAACCAGTTGTTGTATCAGTCTATCTTACCCTCCTGGGTAGGTTTCACCCAACTCTGGGTGGCATGCTGAGCTGCTGGAGTATTATACAGGGCATGCCTTGTGAAGAATGGCACTGTGTGTTTTACTGTTGAAACGGCTTGTCCTGGTTATGGGTGTAATCTCATGGGATTATTTCAGTTGATTAGTTCTAACATTTACTACATTTTAAAAAGCATTTAAGTATGAATTTTTTCTTATTTCTGGAACTTATTTAGTGGGTACATAATTTCCACAGTGGGGAGTAGATGCCCCAGACTACCCCCATGATGAAGGTAGACTGCTACATGGGCCAAAGAAACTGCCTCAGGCATACCAACCTAATCACCTATGCATTGTTGATTTTGTCTTTTGTACTTCCATGACACCTCCACCTGAATAATGTATAATTCCATAAATAACTGGCAGTATTGGCGGCGTCAATGAGGACATGTTAGATGGGTTTACAAAGCTGATCTTGACTTTTGCAGCATTTGTGCCCCCCCCCCCCACCGTCCCCCAATCCCATGGAGTGTCCGGAAAGACTCCGACAGCCACACGAGCTTAGCGTGGGTCCTGATGATTGCCGAGTGGCGTAGTCAGAGTAGGCCAATTGTAGGACAATGCCTCACTCGACGTCCGTATCAAGGCTGGCATCACACACACAAACACACAGGCACAATCCGTGGCGTCTACCTGCCCTACTCATCAGAGATACGTCTGTCTACTCTCCGTCGTCTGTCGGGCCAGATATGCGGCCCGATTACGTACCGGCGGAGTCACCGGTGTTGACTTGTGCCATCGTGTAATTAGCGTCCGTTTTTATTGGGCAGTGTCTGAGGATTTGAAAATCATGGGGTCTGAAGTGTCCAAATTGTCTAGACCCGATTACGGCCACGATAGGGTTGTATAAAATCAGATTCTGTTTAGTTGTCATGGTTACGCAGGATTGCCCGGTGGCGGCAGCAGCATATTCGATGATGGATGCTTAGTAACAGCATTCAGAAAATCCATTAAACTGATAATATCTGCCAGTGACTGATACACATCAGGGGGGGTCCGGCAATTTGCATCCACTATACTACTTAGCAGTTGGCCTTGAAATAATGCACGGAATGCTACTGTTACGACATACGCATGCCAGGTTTTTTATCGACAGAATTCATACTAAACGGATTGCGGGAACAAATCACATGTTTTGGGAGGGCTTTGATAACGCTGATTGTAAGTTTTTTTTTTCCTTTACTTACATCTTTACTGCACATTTCTATGTGCAGTAAAGATGTGTACTACAGGGTTTATAAAAATGTCTTTTTATCTTACTTCGATTGCGGAACTCTGGAATGGTTCTATAATAGAAGTAGTGGGGGTGAGATGATTCAACATTAGGATATAACAGCCATAGAAAGACTGGTGGTAGCGTTCCTACAGGACATGCAAATCATTCAGTATCATTAGTTAAAAATCAAGGCCTTGAAACGTGAATTTTCTAAATGTCTAAGAGCCTGGAATTCTAATGCTAAGCACCCACAAACCGACTAACTCTGACTTTGGAGTGCAGTCAGCATAAAACGTTGTTTGTTTCCGTGGATGGGTGTAAGCCAGCAGAGGAACATTATAAGCAAGCTTAGAATGTATGTTTTGTGTAACTATCATGCTCAAATGTAAGTCAGTTTTGGCATGGATTTTTTTAAAGGAAGCCTGGAAAATGCATGGAAATGACATGGTATTTTATAGTTGCTTAAATATACGCCAGAAACTTGGTGCATTCAGTTTTGAGTATCCACATTAAGTCAAGTGTCTAGATTTTCTGACAGTGTCGCGTCGAGAAGTGCCGTTTTTACGCTGTCTCTAGACGATGATAATCAAACTTGGCTCGTTAGTCAGAGTACGAAACTTGTGCAAGTTGTCGAGACGTGTTTATTTAACGGCTTGTGTCAAGATCCTCTTCAGTGTCCAACGTGGGTAGAAGCCGCCATTCAGGTCGCTCACTTCCAGCCGTGGCGTATTGATTTTTATCTCATTCATGCCCCGCATCTCATATGTGTGACCTTGTTTTGGTCATGTGACCTGTCTCGTCCGTTCGGCCTTCTCTCGATCACTCGGTTTCATTACACACTCATTGTGAACTTGTGTGCGTATAAATGGGCATATAAATCATACAATCAACTTTATTTAGAAATTTATTTAGAAATCTTTGTCTCCATCTTTATGCTACGTACAGTAAATTTCCTAATAATACTAAGGCAGTCTACAAAGCTATGGTTGAGTAGCCTACCTAGGTATTTAAATTTATAAATCATGTTCTGTATTCATTATGGTGTATACTAAACCAGGCAGTGAGACAGTGTTCATTGGATTGTTCTGCATTCCCTGTCTCCGATCCCCTCCACAACCCCCTATCCAAACTCCTCAAACAACTGCTCCCCAAACCCCTTTCTCAACTCTGCAACCCCTCCTCATTATGACAAATTATGCTCAATTTAAAAAATACTTCGGAATTCAGACTCTAGTAGTTTGCCTTTATTAGACATGCTGGTACGATTTTGAATTTGAAGCAAGCATGAATGTGTAAAATCAGACTTAGCGCTTTACTATGATTACATATTTAACAGGGATAGATTCCCAGGAAGCATTGAGGTTGAAAGTTAGTGGCAGGCCATGTGTGTTGTTTCACTGTGCCACGCCAGGGCAGGAGTGGATGCAATGGGGGGGCGTGGTCTATTTCAGGCCAGAACTGACTGCAAAAACTACCTAAATAAACAGCGCCATGCCCCTTGTCCAGAATGCCATTGTTTTTGGAAGACAGCTGGGGTGTTTCGATTGTACCACTGGTCCCATAGCACGAGTTATTGCTGCCAACATGGCTGCCAATGATATAATTACTTAAATGCGGTTGTTTTGTCAGTGCAGGACAACACTGCTGCTATTTCGCCTGATGACAGAGGGTGGGGTAATTACACTGATGATGCTGTGATAGAAATAACTGATGCGGTTATGGATAAGGGGTAGGTTTCAGTGGTGACGGTTTTGGATGGGCGGGCGGGGCGGTTTTGCAGAGTATGTGCTTTACTAGTTTCACCGAGATGCTGTTGTGTTGTATTGGCAAGGATGGTTGGAGGAGGGTTAACGGAGGAGGGTTAACGGTGGAGTACCATCAGCACTTGGGTGTTGTAAGTGATTGGTCTGCCTCTCCACAGTCATAAGTTCTGTCACCAAGTTGTCAAAATCGTCACTGGTCCAATGACAAGTGGGCTACCGCCAGAAATAGTAGACTGACAAGGCAGCGGGTGTAATAATCAGGGCTGTTGTTCACGCGTTAACCCTCGCCCTCCCGCCACCCCACCATCATTGACTCTGACATATGTCCTAGGTAAATATTAACTCTGTCTCCCCGTCTTAAACCCGGGCGAGTCGCGCCGCTGTCGAAACGGGATTTATGGACGTAGCCCACCACCGATGTAGCAAGTGGCGTCAAACAGTCCAGGCCGCTGTGCATACACGGCCCCCGCCGCCACCAGCGATCGCCGCCATATAAAATTATGCATTGTTGTATAGTGTATACATACACATCTTTGATGTGTCGGTGATACGAGGCGCGACTCGCCGTGTTGCCTACCGCCCCTCCGGTTGACCGGTGCTTGACGCGCCCCCGGGCTATGGCGCTGGAGCCAGTCTGTCTGACGCTGCCGTCGATGCCTGCGGCGATGTACTCCGTGACGCGATCGCTCAACCGTGTCATGTGCCCGGCCATGCGCGTCCGTAGTATGGCAGGCCGCACCAGATTTCGCGATTGCCGTGCCGGCCAGGTCGCCTTCATTAGGCAACACACGTAAATGGCTTTATGGATTTCACTCGGCGTGCTTGTCGCATGTTGGTGTCGGTGCCATGCTGGTTTATTTATTTATTATTTTTATTAAAGCAGTCGCGACACAGAGAGCGAGGTGGAGATGGCGGCGGCAGTGTTTGTGTACAGTGGTTAGATTACATCAACTGACGAATGTTGTCGGGCATTCATCCCTTTGACTTCCTCTGTCACTGCATGGATGGAGCAGTATTATCTGTCAGTGGTATTCCGTGGGTAGGTCAAGTTGTTTGAAGGATGGAGAAGATGAAAGGTACCCGCGGACGAGATGTACGGCTGCCTTCAGACACTGCAAATACCTTATCCTCCCTGTGAATGTAGAGGAAGTCAATCAAGATACACCGTCTCCCTCAGCTGATTCTGACTATGTGTGTCCTCTCCCACCAGATCTGTGTGTAAATGCCTGTATGTTGTGGGTCTGTACGAATGCATCTGCATGCATTTGTGTGTTTATGTCGTGTACATCTAGCTGTACATCCGTGTCTATTTAAATGTGTATAGACCTGTGTATCAGCATGATGACGCTGCAAGCATGAACATGTACTTCCCCCACCAACTTGCTGCCTATAAGACATGTGAATATGATTAACAACCTAACTTATGACCAGCATAGCTATCACCCAAGACAGAGTGACAGATGACTTCTGCCACTGACAGATGACTCTTGCCGCCAGACAGATGGACAGACAGCCCAGCGTTGGCGCCAGGCAGACAGCCCACTGCTTGCTGGTAATTAGCACAGACTGTTTACATAGATACTGCCATCAAGCAGTACTTAAAGGCTCTTTGAAGTCCGCCATTGATGACTAGGTCAGGCCTGGGCCAGCTCACATACTGAGCCAGGTTGAGTGGCTCCATCCACCCGGACTGGGAAAAACTGGAAGCAAGTTTCCCTTTTTCCGACTAAATCTAGGAGTGACACTAGCTGACACAGGCCGCTGAATGGTTTCCCGAGACATTGGTTTAGCTTGTGATTGCCTAACATCATTTTGTGAGTTGTTAGTGTTAGTTTTGTACGTCAGTTGTTGCGATTGTTGATTTGGCTTGTGTTTTGTTTATGTTCGTTTCTGTGCAGTACCGCCATGAAAAGTAGGTTTTCAGACAATTGAAATTTAGCTGAGGTATTCGTTGAAATCAGATTGAATGAGACCAGTAACTGCCTTTCGTTAACGACAGAAGTACTTAAGACCACGAGACCCTAAGTTAATGGCACAAGCAGTTGTTATTGTATGATTTTTATTATGACTAGAATTGCACACACATGCGCACACACACGCACACACACACGCACACACAGTGGTTAGGCATACAGATGTCCAGTTCCCCATCCTTAGCCCCCACATATCTACCAAGTGTACACGTAACCATGTACAGCCCAGCCCCCTCTCCCTGGCATTGGGCCATGCGTGTGTACCATCGTGGCACCTGTCGGTAATTCCTCGCCGATGTATCCCGGCCCATAGCTACCCCACAGGTGCCGCGATGGTGCCTATGCATGCACCAGTGCAGTTTGGGTTTGGGGCACTTTCGTGTATTTCGTAGACGGCACGTTGTGGCATGCGCGGAATTCGCATGAGTCTCTATTGTGGCATGGTGCGCTCGACAGGACTTTACTTGTAATGTCCACACCGGCGAATGGTTTCTAGCTAGCCGACTTCTTACCTTATCCAACTGTGATCATTCCGGGGCGGCTACCTAAGGCAGAAGAGGACCGAGTGACCTCACGGGCGAGGAATGTCTTGTGGTTATGTTCTTGTTTCTTCCATGGTAGGGGGTGGGTTAGTCAAAGTTGCTTACTTATTGTTACTCTAAGGCTGTACATGTCCATGGCAAGTTATTTATTTACCCCTTGCATCAAATGATTTACATCCCACTGCATATGTACCCAATTCGTCAAAATCTCATTTTTTAAATGCCCTCAGTTTGTTTAGTCCATCATAAATGTTGTAGTTTACAAGAAGTTTACTGCATACTTTTGTACTTTGTTATTTTTTCAAGATGTGTTCCCATGTTATTTCAATGAAAATCAGGCAGCCAGTCAGTACTTGATGTTGTTAATTAACACACTGTTGTTTAATAACACCCAAGCTTATGTAACAATTCCAGGAAATTACATTACCTTCATGAACTTTCAATGAAAATGTTTCTGATTAGATATACGACATTTGAGTTCCATATTGATATCTAATGATAAGTCTTTCATGGCCATTTCTGTCACTGTCAGCTTGTGGTTGCTGGTGCCACTAACTCTACTTGCGACTATGGTTTGACGATAGATTTAGGAGACACTACGCCATTCAGCGGGGTGTGAGAGTTTGTCATTTCTCGGATACACGCCACGGAAAGGTATTCCCTGATCCGGAAAACAGGTGGACCACCTATAAACCAGGACGGGATGATGCCCAGAGCCAAGCACCGGATTCCTGGCGGTTTGGATTGGTTGGCATTATGCCAAGAGATTGGCTCCCTTATCCTGCAGTTTATTTCTACATCAAGCCCCTCATGGATATGCCAGAGTATGATTTTATTGTTGCACTCCTCTCTAACCTTAAAACGGGAGAGGTTTTTTATTAATATGGATCCTTGTTTTTTGTTTTCTTTCTCCTCCTGCCACTGGTTTCATCTCTCCATCCATATCCCACCCACCCCTTCCAATTGCATCAAATCTCTCTTTATATTTGTTATGATCTTCTAATGTTATTTATATTTCCGTTTTTATTTCATTTTTTTTCAATGCTACTTAGCCGTTGACCTGATTATCGATAATGCATAGCTAGTTTCGTCTATTTTAGTATGTATTATTTCTTTAAACTGCCATCAGATATATGATGTATTGTGTAACATATGACAGGTGCTTTGTTTCGAAACATCAAGGTGGAATATGATATTTACTGAACATCATTTATTAAACTAACAGTTAGTTTGACAAGAAATGACAGTCCTTGGCATATGCGATCTTTGCAAAATATTTTATTTATTGATGCGGTGTGAAAAAATTCAGTTATGGGGATATTTCAAAACATAACATGTATGTCAAGTGACAAGGATGTCGGCTGTGCTGTGACCACACAAGTATGGTGAAGTGAAATATCATGTTCACGTAATCATAAAAAAATGAAAAGCACATAAGTAGCTCGAACTACTAAGCTTCCAGGACTTACTACGTAATCATTGTTAACTGTTTTTAACTTTGTCTGTAATCATCGTCAGATTTGCATGTATTTTATCTTTCCACAGCTCTTGATGTTTGACAGAAACTATTGTTAGATTCCAAACAAATGCCGATTTCGTGTTGCGTCTGTCCTCGACACAGTTCTGTCTCACGAGCGCACTTTGAAGTTCGACCAATCACAGGAAATGAGTACTTGTATTGAACGCGGGTGGCGGACATGGTGGTTTTTCATATTTCTTGACACAACAACACATGTCCAACCACTAGGTAGACTGTCACGCGGAGGCAGACTGTCATTTTGTGTTTACTGCAATTGGTTTTGTTCGTTTACTTTAAAATTGTGCTTTTCAGAAAATATTAAATTAAAAAATGCCTTGCTAAGTTGCCATACACAGCGGTATACTTCAGTATAAAAGTCAGTGTGCACAGAGATTATGGAAAAAACTATACGTAACTGAATGATGCAGGTATAGTCTGTTTTGAAAACATTGTGTTTGGGAAGGGGCTGTAAGACTGCAACCAGAAGCAGTGTGGAAAGGAAGTAGGGACTAGGAACTAGGGAGCAGGACGAATGGAGAAGCAACAGCCTGGTCTGCTGGCAGCGGTGAGAGGCGGTTGCTATGCCACCAACAACCTACAGTTATTTACCTGAGCGCACACGAAACAATGTGGCATGCTAGACGCGTGTTTGTCGACAAATGTTTTTTGTCTAGCCGAAGTTGCGCTATAATTATAGTCACAGTCGAAATATGGTATATTGATCGTTAGTTCTGCGTTCGTCGTAGCTTGATTGTTGCTCAGGACAAAATTAAGGATGCCATTTGCAGATCTATGTTCACAGTTGAGGAGTGGTAATTGGTGTGTCTTAGACAGTGTCACAGCTTCATTATCTAACCAAGTCTGGCATGGGGGCAAGTCTAAGGGTACATAGGGTTGGAAACGGAAATGTTTAGTGTTTCGACCCTGAACTCATTTAAGGTGCGATAACGCTAATTTTGGGGTCATTGTGGAGAGTTCTTTGTTACTGCCAGTCCGTGTGTGTACACCCAGTCGTTAGTTTTAGGGCTTATTTAGAAGATATAATTTCTGTTTTATTCTGCAAAAGGTATTTATCTATTTTGTAATCGGCAAACATGTTATAATATTAATTATCAATTTTCCCTGAAAGATCAAGTCTCACTTCAGTTTTGATGTTATATATTTATACTTCAGAATCAAACACCATAAATTTGTGTAATCCAGCCGTATTTATTGTACTATTGTTTGGGTGTACATTCACAAGACAGAGAAACTTCTATTTGAAGAGGGATAAATAATATAGACGAATGTTAATCTGAGGCAGAAATGCTTACAATTCAATCTGTTTCACATCAGATCAGCTGGAGTCATGGAAAGTTCGTGATAGATCGGTAATTTAACGGGCGTAAACAATATTAAGCCAGTGTCACAAATAAACCCTAGCCTTTAAATGTTAAATACCATGAGTGGCTATTACTGAAAGGTCAGAAAAATCGTAGCTGTTGAGACTATTTTATCACAAGTCAAGTATCTTGGCACTTGTTTAAAACCAAATTATGCATTTCCCGTCTCGAAGCGAGAGTGCTCGTGTTGATGCAATACACCGGAGCACAATGAAAATGAAAAATGTGATCTCAAGGTCTAGGTGACTGGTGACCTTAATCACTGGACATTAGCACACATTAGATGACCATTAGTGCATTTATTAGTGACCACACATCAGTTGCGATGACCTGGATACCCGGACATTAATACATGTTAAATTGCCATCGCAGCATTTATTAGTAACCAGACATAAATTCTGATGTTTGCCATAACTGTGTCACTGATCAAGTCTTCGTTAATACTGCTAAAGAGACTTTGAATGCGTTTTTCATAGAACTGCTGTGGGGGTTTACATCTCAAATTTTGTCGATTCCGACCTTGCCGCATGGGTAGCGTCCATATAGCCAGTCAGTTGGACCAAGATGTTCGGGAACATGAACAGACAATGATTGGTTCAGATTGAGGGGGTGACTGATGGTGACTCCTGGTTGCTTTTGACGTCGTCGGATTCCTGATGGCAATGCAAAAACCAGAAAGCCTATCCCACTTCCAACATCTTGTTCGGATCTACTTTTTGTTCCTGGAGTTGATATTAACATTGGAAGTAGGGTTTTTCTATTGTTCCACAGACTCTGGAATTTGCTCCCTGTGGGTGTTAGATCAGTTCATTTCCGCTATCACATTGTCATTTAAAATCATCTTTATAACCTTGCATATCTGCCTTAGCGCCCTGGCGTTTCCATCCATGTCTTGATAACTTTGATACTGCTTATCGATTTTGAGATTGACCGACCATTTTGTTTTGATGCATCTCTGAGCTTGGTTTCGAGTGATTTAGGTGGCATCTTTTTGTTATGATTAATTAAGGGAGTTGGATATGTTCTTGCCCCCCCCCCCCGCACTTTTCCTGTAGTCCAGGGGAAGGTTGGCCACAATAGTGGTCCTCGGTTTCTTGTTTTCCAATCTTCACTCCCCTCCCCGACATTCTCCATTCCTCTTCCGATCCCATAAAATTGCTTCACACAATCCCAGAACCATCTCAAGGGATTATTTACTACAGTACTTTCAACCAGGGAAGCTGATACTGCATGGAACTTGGTGTTGACGGACATGGGTATTTAGGAGTCTGTCTTGTGTTGAAGTCAGATCTTGAGTAGGGTGTTCTGAGTGTGTGTTATGGGGGGTGTTCTGTTGTCGCCCTCTGCGGGTGGTGTGGTGGGACACTGGGTGGTCACTCATCTCACTGACCTTGTCCAGTCTTTGTGTGCACATGAAAGCCATAATGTGACTTGGCTGCGCTATTGACCCGACAGATAGGGCCCCGTAGACCGTTTATCGAAGTCTGCATCCTTTCAACGGCCTGACAACAGAAGCTTAATGATGTTACAGATATCGGCACGAGTCCACATTAATTCTCTGTTGCGTGGCCCCGGATGAATGGTTTCATTATCTGCGCGGCCGCGACTGGGGAAAAGTTTCACAGGGTCGCTCAGGCGTGACCAGGTGATACTGGGGATGATTAGAGATACAATATCTTGGGTTCGATCGCCCGCGACCGTTCCCTACTTCACTGGGCTTGTTGTGTCTTTGAACGTTCTTGAGCGCTGGATTCGGCACAGGATTTAATGAAGCTCACAAATGCATGAGTCGGCGAATGGAGAGCAGTGGTGTGTCTTATTGTCTGGCGATGCCAAAAACGACTATTGCAGATAGCATAGTAAAAACCACCTCAGTGGGCGCTTTGTGCATGGACTGATAATATGCCTGTTATAACACAGTGTTTTAAATCTCAGTGACGTTTTTTAATTTACACATTTTGAATGAAAAACGTGACTTTTGGAGGAATTTGTGCCAGTTGTGTGCGTCTCGGAGTTGATTAGAGAGCATTGTACATCTGCGTGTATTTTTAGTTTGTGCTGTTCTTTACGTAGGCATGTGACCGTCGGACAGTTCCTCCTGTGGTTAGGTTTTTATTAGCATAATGGTAGATTGTAGGGTTGTCATAGTTAGTAACGGATAATTTAGATAAATAAATCCATTTGCTATTTATCATTCCCCGTGGCAGATTCTTGTAGTGAATGCAGTGGTTTCTGAGCATGCAACTAGATACAACTAGATTTAAACTTAATAATAAAAAGCCTATACAATGTATTGAATTATTGTTAGAAAATATACAGAATATAAATAGTTTGTTAGCAATTAGTTTGTTTACGTACATGTATGTACACAATTGTTCAAATTCCCCTGTTATTATTCAGCAATGAAATGGTTTAGTGATAAATAATAATTATGCGACTATATGTACTTGCCATTTACATCATCATTACTAACTGGGAGAAATCCTAAACACTGAAATGTTGATTTCCGATTATAAAGTTGGCATGTCAGTCTCCAGGGTGCAGGTAAATATACACACAGGTGTGGCAGATGTGTAACAGCTCTATATAGGGACAGTCAGCTCCCCAAGAACGACCTTTTGGAATGCCTACCCATTTGGGGTCCCAAAATTATAATTGGGTCATTTGTTGAGTGGTTGAGGGGTATAATGACAACTTCTGGGTTGCGATTCATCATTATTGTATCAGCTGAACAGAGTAAGGATGTCTGGATACAGCAGAAAGTATTTCCCAAAAATGAACACCGTAGGAAGATTTCCAGAAAGTTCCAGTTTTATTCCACATATTAAAAACCCCAGTTTGCCAGCGTGCTGTCAGGACGGTCGGTGACACAATTCAGTCAATTTTGTTTGTGTAATTATCTCATCTGTAGTCTGGAAACAATTTATTGACAAGCCCCGCCCCCGCGCTTGTGAGTTGCAAACGAACATACAGACTGGTTCATCGTACAGATCAATACCGCAGAAATCGCATGCCGGCAGCTGTGTTAACAATTTCAAGTGAGCAGAGGATTCTGGGGAGCCGCTGACATGGCCCCGTGACCCAGCCAGGAACGCAGTCGGGAAGACTGGCATCAACCGACCTGGGAAGACTGGCATCGACCGACCGACCCGCTGGCTTTAATCAGCCAAAGTGGTCTTGGAGCCATGGCCAATTTTGTGTCTGATGCGAAACAAGACCAGTCAAATACCAGGCGCTAGAGAGGAGACAGGGCCAGTGATTACCAGACAGCCGCTAAGTAGTGGTCAGATGGACGTCTGGGGTCTCGGCTTGACCAGTGGTCAGTGTCTGGACGGTCAGACTGGGGTTGACTGATTTGCTGGTGGTGGGATAGATGGTCAGGGAATAGTGGAGATGGTGTTGGCTTTCAGGGGATTAATTAGAGATGTGGTGTAGGAGTCGTTGTTTGATGTTCTGACCATTGTGCTCCTCCCGGCTGACCCATTGCATTCCAGTGGGTTGTCTTCCCATAAATCCTTACTCCCGGGATCAAGCAGGGAGCAGCGGGTGATAATTAGGCACCAGCCGATGTGTCTAGACTTGTGGGGACCAATGTTTTAATTAGTTTTGTAATTCAGCCTCTGTCAGTGTACGTTTCTTGTTGTGAGTGTGGTTACTCTGTCTTCTAATAATTTCATATCTCTCTCTCCCTTTACCTCCCTCCTCCCCCTCCCTCTTCTCACCCTCTCGCTCTCACCCTCCCATCCTCTCACCCACCCACCCTCACACTCCCCCTCACTCCCACACTCCTTCCCTCTCTCCATATGTCCCTCCCTACCCCTTCTCTCCCTCCCTTCCTCCGTCCCACCCTCCCTCCCGCCCTCCCTCTGTACGTTTCATCCCTCTATCATCCTTCCTCCCTCTACATTTCCTCGGAGCTTCACTCCCGCCTGCTACAGTGTGTACCTTGTCACCCCACAATCTCGTATTGACCCGTTGGTGAAGGGAATCACCGAGTCCAGACAACCGTTGGTGCCACGGCCACTCCAGCACAGCCTCATTTGTTTGACATTCCCTCACTTGTTGACCGTTTCACAAGATAACATCATTTTATGTTTGCGTTGGATTTAGGTTGTGTTCTTACATGTTTTCGGACATTTGTCAGCATCAATGATGCCTCATTGCACTAATAACCACTGATAGTTCATAAAACCTGCATTTTTCCACAACCTCAGGGTTTAAAGCTTAAACCTTGTTCGAATTTGTTATCATATAGCAAAAATTAACAAGAGAAATATGATTCCAACTAAGATTTTTATTCACATCATATTTTTCTTCTATCATTACTACTGTGTTCTTGTTAAATAATTGTATGTCAAAATTGGAACGAATGAAATCATAATGAAAAGCTACTGATTTCTTTGGTGGCATTTCCAGTTTTGTAGCTAGAGGTGTGCGGTGAGCAGTGTTCATTAAAAAGGGTGAAGTATATTGGCGGTTATTTTAACTCATCGTAGACACAGACACTACAAAAGGAAACCTTTGCAAACAGACCAATTACCCGGCCATTAATAAGTCATCATTGTGAAGAAGAAACTTGACTTGGCATTGCTCCCTGAGGACATTACAAGGTTACTACATGTTTGCTGAGTAGATCTCTATTATGACTTGAAACCAGACCCACCCCTGTTGTGAACTGATACTTTGTAGAGAGCTGTATGTTTACTTTCACCCCGCTAAAGATGGCCTGCTGCACTGCATGTCTGCTGTGGCAAACCCACATGCCAGACAGATGGGGTTTCAGTTTTTCTAACCTGCTGGCCCCTGCCATTCAAGCTGGGAACTCCCGGGAGGTGCAGTCCCAGGAAAGATGTATGGGATCCCGTTAATGATTTGATCTGCAGATTAGTCTTTATAAAGTGGCCATTTTTTCAAATAAGTAGACATGTTGTTTGTATAAATAAATCACTTGGAAATGTTACTCGTGATGATGAAGAATTTTAGGTTGTAATAATTCTTTCAGGCTGGTTCGTATTTTTTGCCCATTTATGTGTTCACATGAAATTGGGGATTTTCGACATTGCTTTGCAAATGTGGGCTTTTAATTCTTTGCCTAATGGAATTATGATTTAAGTGTCAGCTCTTTGGTGACACTGTTTACTAGACTGACTCTGTGTGTAAAAAAATTCTAGTAATTCCTCATATATTATGCTCCCTTTACGGGATCAAGTTCCGCTGGAAGCATTTCTTTTCTACCACTTGTCTGTCTTGTGTTAAACTAACTACATCGGTATTGAATCTGCTGTTAATCCATCATTTTGGAAACAGTTGGCATCCCTGAAAAAGCAGTGGCTTGTGTATGTGTGTGCACGTGCGTGCGTGCGTGTGTGTGCACGTGCGTGCGTGCGTGTTTGGTTGTTGTGATGTCATGGGGGAGTGCCAGTAAACTTGGAAGTGGAGTGGTTTAATGTGTTGCCAAGCCGTACTGATGGCTGCTGGCACGTAGGATTTATGGGTGCATTCAAAGTGGTCTGTTATTGGGCGGATTCTCATCTGAGACTGGGGCTGCAGTAGACATAACATAATGTTTATCTTTACCGCTGTCGGTTAGACAGCAGTTACATTCCCACAGGCCCCCAGCCTGCCTCCTGGTTGGCATACACATACTGCGATTCGTTCCTCTCACTCCAGTGCGTTTAATCTTCCGAACCATTCATTATTCCCCCACGTTTATTCCCCAAACGTTTGCCGGCGCATCCATCTGGTGCACAAAAAACTCCCAATAAACCTACTGCATTTTGTCATATTCAAACATTGCCGTGTCGCCTATCGGTACTGTACCCCCGTGGGTGTGTGTGTGTGTGTGTGTGTGTGTGTGTGTGTTCACCCACGTACAGCATGGTTACCTTGTCAATCGAGTCGACATTCTTCCCGTAGCCCCAGGTGGTGCGGGGAACATTTGTTAGATGGGAACTAATTACTCCCCAGCCAAATGCCAGCCTGTTTCTGTTGTCCAGATAAGCCACAGTCCAGTTTTGTGGCTCCACCCAGGATAAACCCGCAAATAACAATCGCTGGGTGCCCGTTTTGTTTACCCCCACCGTTTTCCCAGAAGTCTGGCTTTTGGCAGACTCCAGTCCTCATGAAAGTGCTACATTGACGGGGAGCAGCAAACAATGTTCAAGAGTTTTCGGCCGAAACATTCAGCGACTTGATTTATGCATCTGTCTGTCTGTCATAGCCGGCGTCGCTGTGAAAGCCTGTGCCAGCATTTTTAATCTCCCGAGATGTTTTGCCAGTTTTGTCATGTGGTCCCACTATCTTGTTTACGCGACGTTTCACAGTGTGCATTGAAATTATGTCACCTGTAAGTATTTATCGATTAAAACGATGATTACCACCGTATGTTTAATGACGACGCCAGCGACGCATAGTAAGATTGTTCTGATATGCGATTCTATGCCATGCAGGCATCTATTATTTAGTACGAATTCCAGACATCAAATTAAGTATTTGTACGCCATTTGCTTACTCATTTCCCCGTTTAGTTTGGCGGCGTGACTCAGATCTGTTTTCAACAACTTTGCGATTTCGGATAGATACACAACAAAGGCGCGTAGGAACTGGACAGCAATTTGCGTGGCGATACCGAATGCCCTATCTCATTGCCAACTGCTGCCTATATGTGCCCACGCCTTTGTTCACATCTTAGCAACTTATATTCTGATTGGGCCACTGTTATTTATATGCCGACTCACTTTATCCTGTGTCTTTGTCGACAAACAAAGCACACACTGGTGCTGGTAAAACGTTATTTATAAGCGAGATCGGAAGCAGAGATAGGCATCTCTAGCGACAAGCCTGGACTAGTAGGCATCAAGATCGGGCTTCCTCTGGTGACAATGCAGGGGTACTGATCATAGAGGGCACTTATCTCGGCATCAACACTGGGTCGTCTTGTCAGGTTGCAAATTTGTGGCTGTCATTGACTTCTGCTTTGGTTCAGCTATCAAAGAAAATGTGTTTATATAATTGTTGCTGGTTTTTATATATATGTGGCAGGGTTTTGGGGTTCTGCAGAAATGTCCTTATTTGAAACACTTATATTGACAATGTGGGGGTGCTGCACTTCCTGGCAGTTACCCCCGTAACTGACTGTTGGGACGCTCCCAAGAAAAAGGGGGTTATTACTCAAGGGTTTTGGAGTTGGTATGGGGTTTGCACAAAATTTGTCTAGGGTTCTATTTTTCCCTTGGGGTATTTGAGATTTAATTTATCTTGCTGCTGCATAGTATCAGGAGGCCATTGGGCATGCACTTGAGAAATTGGAAAAACAAAATATTAAGGATTATTACTGTAACTTTAGTCACTTTCTTTAAGGTGTTTTTATGTTGGATTTCAAACATTAAAACAAGACATTGGGGTTTTACCTGTGTTCAAGGTCTCAAGTTATTACGAATAAGTCAATATGAAGTACAAAATTTCATGGTATCATAGGTAATGATTTTGTATGATTTATTCCATCTCGTGAAACCTACCCACCCATCCATTGGGAAGGAACCAGAATAAAAAAGCAGCCTAGTAAGTGCATGAATTAGTTTATGATGAAGGAAGGATTGCAGTGTTTTCTTTAAAAAGAAAAAGAAACCAACATCCCATGATTTGGGATCAGGGCTGAAAATGTTAGGAGGATGTGGAAATGTTTAAAACTTAGGAGGAAATAATAATAATAGTAATGGTTTATTACAGAAACTGATACATTCCAATCAATACATAGATTGCCATGGTTTCTGTAATGAGGGTATAAAGCCACGAGTGGCTGATTAGCCCTCACAATACATGTGATACATAGGTAAATTCCATGTACAAGATAACAATTTGTGTGATTGAAGAAAGAAGAAAAACAGAAACATGAATCACAACAGTACTATTTTCATGAATACTTCATGTAAAATAGCAACAAAGAATGCTATTTATATATGTCATTAATATTATGTACTAGCAAAAAATTCTTACGTTGACGTTTAAACGTTACTAATGCATAATTACAATTACAATCCACTGTTGTCGCCGTATAGTTCCATAATTTAACACCTCGATATCTAATGGTTTTATATAATACATTACTTTTTGTAATCGGCACATGTAGTAATTCTGCGTTGCGTGTCCTATGTTCGTGTAGTTCGTTATTTCTAATGAACATCCTTGTCATAATTGACGGAAACATATTCTTAACGATTTTGTACATAAACAGCACAACCGTGTATTCGTAGATTTTTCTTATTGGTAAAATGGACAGCTTCTTGAAGAGTTGGTCTGTGTGCGCTCTGTGTGGAGCTGACATAATTAACCAAATTGCATACTTTTGCAATTTGAATAAAGAACTAAGATGTGTATTATATGCTCCTCCCCACATTTCGACACAGTACGTTAGATATGCATATAAAAATGTATAGTGTAACGTTACAAGGGATGATCTACTCAGGGTTTTTCTAGCTTTACTTATAATTCCAACGGCTTTGGCTATTTTAGATTATATATACTGTATATGAAAAGTCCAGGACAAATTAGCATCGATTAAAATTCCTAAGAATTTTGTGTTTTCTACTTGAGTAATTTGTAGTCCAACAATAAGGATGGCAATTGGATTGGATACCTTTTTATTTACTGATTTGAAATGCAAATGTTTAAAATGTTAGGAGGAAGTGCAAATGTTTAAAATGTTAGGAGGAAGTGCAAATGTTTGAAATGTTAGGAGGAAGTGCAAATGTTTCAAATGTTAGGAGGAAATGCAAATGTTTCAAATGTTAGGAAGAAGTGCAAATGTTTCAAATGTTAGGATGAAGTTCAAATGTTTCAAATGCAAGGACTTTAATCACATTGTTATGATAGGTCTATATTATTTACATTTTTTTAAGACACTGTACGTTCTTGTTCGTGTTTCATATTTTATATAATTATGGATAGTGTTTTCACAGGAAAAGTATGGTATTATATATATATATAATATTATATAGTTTTAAAACTTTTAACAAATTTATAATATATATATATGTATTATAAATTTGTTAAAAGTTTTAAAACTGTTTTTGTATGGTTCTGTTTTATGGTTCCCTTATGGTTCTAATGTCGTTTTCAGTTGTGTTCCAATATAATTTCTTGTTAAGAAATGTTTTCCTTCGGGACAAAACAAGATAAATCCAACTTTTTTTGCGTTTTGAGAACAAGTCATGTCTGTGCTTCATCCTTGGAATAGAAATGAAACCTTGTACATGATACTGGGATATCTTAAGAATTCCACATCAAAATGATATCAGTGAATGGTAGCAGTAGATTTCCATTTAAAATCAAATTGTCACAATTTCACCATTCTGTTGTTTTATTCGGTTTGACATTTATCACATTTTGCGCTGAAACTGTTTATATGACACCCCCCCGCGTTCTTTCCAAGTTACCTACTCGGCCGGTGGTCTTCGCATATAAAACATACCTCCATTGTTCTTTTGTGCGGTTCCACCAGTTGCAAGATTACAGTCAGTTGAGCAGGGAGTCTCGCTGATTGAGATTAATGTTCATTTTGTACCACTTTTGTACAATTACGCTCCAATCAAAATAATTTGTTTATTGATTACAAACAGCAGTCAGTAAATAAATCCCCTCGACCTGTCTGAGGCTAATAACATGTCCAAGGTGAAATTAGCCCATGGATAAATAGAGTGGACGGTGTCTATTGGAGGCTGTCAGCTGGCAGATGATAATGGCCTGGTCTGATTGTCAGCTGGTCATTATGTGGAGACAGCTGTCTAGGGGGGAGACTGGAAGCTTGACCAGTGGTCAAGCTGGTCTGGATTAGGTCAGACAGGTGTCTGAGAGCTTCATTAGTCCTCATTGTGCCCTATCTGTGTGTGGATCATCTTACCCAGGAGTGATAGAAGGTATCCAGTGCCACTGCCAGTGGTTCTGAGGTGATTACCGCATCAGGGGTGTGGTGACCATTTAGTGGACAGAGGGCAGTTTGGAGTGACTGTGGCATCAGGTGGACGTTACTGGAACACCAATACCTTAACAGAAGAGGAAGTATTTCAATGCAAAATTTGTTATCACTCACAAACACACATGGTATGATTGGCTGCTGACATTTTCGGATACCTTTGAGAAAACCAACTGCATCACAGATGGCGCCACCGTCCTGCTGCGGATTTAAAGGTGAGTTCCGTTGTCACGGCGAAACGCTTGGCTTCCACCCCCAGAAGAGCTGGTCAGTCATACTTAGCGCAGTAGCGTCTATTAAGCGACAAGACACATTCCGTATCGGCGGCACTCGGAGCCACAGAGTCTGGCATTCTCCACGTGGGCTGGCCAGTGATTGGTAGGGAGACAGAGCGGCGGCCAACAGGCTCCGGTTGGTGTGTGACTGGCTAGTGCGAGTGCAGAGAGTTTTTTTTTTTGGGGGGGGATGGCAGAGCGGGTTTTGGGAGGACTAAGCTCATTAGACTCACAGGGGCATTGCATGAATATCTCGCCAATATTTCTGTCGGTTTTTGTGTGGGTTATGTTGGTAGAGAGTTTGCATAAACGGTTATAATAAGGCGATGGTTGTGCCAGGTTCTTATGTTTTTTTTTAGCAAAAAATGTGTCTCTTAAACGTATGTCTACTTTGAGTGGGTGGAACACACATTAGAGCATGTGTGCGTGTGTGTCTGCATGCGTGCGTGCGTGCGTGCGTGCGTGCGTGCATGCGTGTGTGTATGCTGATGTGTATTTGTGTGTGTAACATTGTGTGTGTGTGTGTTCGTGCGTGCGTGTGTGCTGTATGCATGCCACATGGAAACCCATATTACACATGTAAACAATTACATATAGCACAAACCAGGTCCTCGAAACATCATCCAGTAGTCAAAATGGACACCCACAGTAAAACAGTTTTATAAAACTTGCATTCATTTCCAAGCATTTGCATTTTGCAAGAAAAAGAACACAAAAACAACTCTGTGAACAAGACGTATTCGCGTGCGTGGACGTGTCGTCAACCTGTACTTGCCGGCCGTGCACACGCACTGCTAGGTACGCCTGTCAGTGGCAATAACTGCCCATCAGACTGATCACCCAGACGCTCTATTGATCTACACCAGAATGCCAGCTTGCTGCACAATGCAGCACGAACCGCCAGCGCGGGTGCACATATGTGTACTTGCGCGTGGCGGCCGTGCGAGTGCGCAGCCACAGTGCGTGCCCGGCGGCCATCGCAGCCAGACACATCGATCGACGTTCATTTATAATTCTGCCTGTTATGGCATTTGCCAATGCGGTATCGGAATCTGTTGCCGTGGTTGCGCAACGCGGCGTTCGCACACTCTCCAGCATCAACAATTCGTAGGCTTAATTCGGTCGATTCGTTGTTGTCGTTATCTAAATGTTTCATAATTAATCTGAAGGCATAGAGCTATCATGAAAATCTGCGCTGTCGAACAACTTTGTTTTTTTCTAGATCAGTTTTTTATTACATTGTGAGAATGTCGTCATCTTCAATCGTACGTTTGGTTGATTTCTCAATGATTGATTGGGCCACGGTGACATCTGGTGGAAAGAGATGTCATTCAAATGCGTTGCCGTAAAAAAGCAAGATCCATACTCTTTACTAATGAGTGATACTGTCGTCTTGTGACATTTACTGAAACTCGAGGTTCTTTCGTATTTACAGATGTTTGATAAAGATCTACGTGGAAGAGTTGAATAAATGTTGCATAATAGGACAACAATAACCACGTTTGACAATTTTGCTTGTCGTGTCTATTTGTTCAGTTCAATCAATCAAGGAGAATTTGCTGAATCGCTGTTGTGAGTGATAGCGAAGGTTATTCGTATGGTTGCTGCATATCTGTGCGTGTTATTAAAGGTTTTACACGAAATATATTTGTCGACATCTGAATCAATGTTGGTGAAAATAACACTTTGATTTTGTGTGGTGATCGAATACCGAATCGAATGGAGGTGTTTTGAAGGTGTCTTTATGGCATGCTGCCATGTTCATTCTCTGTAGGCAATCATGTTATGGTATTTGCCAGGAAGCATTCTGGTTATTGCAAAATAACAACTGAGCTTGCCGTCTGTATATCATATAACCAATATGTGTCATGTGAATCGGTGGCTTTGGCAGTATTCGTTTGTCTATGCACAGAGTCTTGAATTACTGGCTATGAATAGAAAACAGTTCTGTCCAGAAGTGGGGTAGTGTCAGTGCTGGGATGTAACAAAGTACATTTACTTCATTATAGTACTTAAGAAGATTTTTTTTGAAATGTTCTTGTAACGAAGTACATTTATCTGTACTTTTTTACTTTCTACTTCCATATGTTTAGTTACTTTTTATGTTATAACTCCAGGGATAAACAGCTTTACTGGGCTTTTGTTTGCATTAGTAATCCTTGACTGACTACATTTTGGAGGAATCATGGCTTTTTTGCTAGCCCTGATGTTTACAAGCAGGTGATATTGGAACAATGTGATTGCTGCCTGTCCAAATGGATTCAATGGTCCTTTGAAGCTTAGTCCTCAGCTAAAACCCCTTTAGCACAAGGCTAATGGGACAGGCCTCCTTGGCTTCCTGTTCATTCACTGATTAATTGCTGGGTAATGTTTGATGACATTTGATCTTATAATACCAACTTTAGTTAGTGGCTACCTGCACACCACTGACCTTATGACTCCAGAAGTGTAAAAAAACATCCTGATGCATATGTCTTGAGTCGATCAGACAGAGTGAGGTGACAGTGGCAAAGAATTGTTGTTTGTTGAAAATTACTCTGGCTCGTTGAAAAGGTTATGCACAATGTACGATATGCCATACGGGTCTGTTAACGGTTGTAATGCAGTTCATTTACATTTGTATAATATTACATTTATTGTTTGATCTGTTGATCTTGAATAAATATAGTTTATTATTATTGCATAGTAGTGGCATCATATTTATTTATGTATTACATAAAAACTTTGCTTGGCGTATGTGTCCATTTTTGGATAATGGACACATACTGGAATAATCTGACAGCCGGATATTTTTGTACTTTTTTACTTAAAGTACTTTTCTATACAAGCACTTTTTACTTAAGTACTTTCTTGGGGGGATACTTTTGCTTAAGTAGTTTTTTGGGAGCTACGTTTACTTAGTTACTTTATTGGAGTACAGGGCAGTGTGTACACAATGATTACATAGAAGGAGCTGTGATTAGATTCCTTGCAGCATTGAGTTGGCCCTGGTGGCAGATGCACACACTAGATTATCGTAATTATAATTCCTGAAGGTGATATTACAAATTTCCTTAATTTACAATGAGTGTGAACTGTAAAAATCACCATTGGTTTGAATGAATTTATTAAAACACGTTTTAGGTGATTTTGGTGATGGCCCAGTGTACGAACTACCAAAGTTTTTACAGCATGAACAGAAATGGAAGTATCAAAATTGAAGCTCTGATAAATTAAATCTGGGCAAACGATTTCATTTCTTTGAGGTATAGAGATCACACTAAGACTGGATGTGTTTTTGGGGTCTTCACCTTAGACTTAGATACAAGTGTGTCTGTGGGGTATTTCGTTGAGACGTTGGACTTGTGTAGCAGCCAATATCAGATTATAGAATTAACGGATCATAGAGAGGTTATCTGGGATCGCAACCCAAGTTTCGGTTCATTCGTGGGATCCATATTAACGCTGCAGTGATATATGGATTATTCCTGTTTAGGGCGTAGCAGTGCCGGTTTGATGTACCCAATACTTTTTGTTCACAATCCATTAGAGAAGGTGGGATAAAGTATAAAATTCTCACTTGACAACCAATGCAATTTATCATATAGCGCATGGGTGGTGTTGTCTTTGAAAACCACACAGTGTTCAGTCATCTGCTTGTGATAATTCAGCGAGATAGGATCTTAGTGCAGCCACACTGTGCCTGTGGTGATACAGTCACCTCTCTGTGCAAGGCTGAGAAATTGTTTCAACATGAGGGTGATAAATTCCGATATAGTCCATGTTGGTCAGCTTATCTGCAGTGTCCACCTGTGTCCGGTAACGAGGGCAGGCTCTATCTAACTTAGTGGTCATCATCCGGTATTGAGTGTGCCTGTATCAAAACGCGCATGAAAAATGATCCCAAAACAATTCACCCGTCCCCCACAACACACACAAACAAGCAAGCGTAAGGTTTTGCTGTGGCAGCCTGAGCCATTGATGGAATTATGAATGGCGCCAGTGGTAGGCAGTGGGCCGTGGAGGGTTAAAGAGCCCCTAGTGAGCCAAGCAGGAGCGCTACCTTACAGCAGGCTGGCGATATTTGACCCAGCAACAACGCCACCTGCTGATTGATTGCTGTTTTAATACAGAGCAAGAGTCTCCATGTCCCAGGGTTATCACCTCCCTCTCAAGTACATCCCAGTGTTTAGATAAATATTTTCTTTGCTATCCTAAGGTCTTTGTGCACTTCGCTGCAGCCAGGTTGCATGTCTTTCATTGCCGTGTGGATCAGGATTCATACGCTCGCATTATCAGCTTTTTACAGGTGTTAATTTTTTCCTGCGGTTTTGCGGTTTAATGTTTACGCTAGCACAGTGGACAGTTTTTCATTTTGTATGATTTAGTGCCGAGGTGTGTGTGTCAATGTTCAGGAAATCTCCGGTGTAAATGGCCAAGGTTTATGTGGTGGCCACGCTTTGTTGATGCTATGGAATGTTACCGAATTACTGCCCCTAGTGGAACGAGACTGCACTGACATCAGTGATCGAACACATCGCCCAAATCCATGATTTGCGATAAAAATACCCTCATGCATTGCCGTGCCAGTTTCTTACCCAAGGTTTAGTCAAATACTGCAGCACCAGCGCTATTTTCTTGGCCTCCTTATCACTAATTAAAGGGTTCATGTTTGAAGGGACCAGCAATTACATCTGCCACAGGCTATTTTACTTTATGTCAGTTCCGTCGGTATTTTCGTTAGTGTTAACTTGTTAGTGTGAACTTTCTCGAGTTATTTTGCAGTTGCTGTTTTCTCCGTTTCCTAGCCAGGCTGGTGTAGGTGTCTCTGGCGAAGTTCAACGTTTGTTGCCAAATGAATTCCCATGGAGCACTTCTGCAGATTGCCACTAAATGTGTGCACTTGCTGTGACTCCCACAAGAACTCATGCTGTGTAAGAAAAGAAAAAAAAAGTTTATATAATACTTACTAGAACACATTTCGTTTTAGATCTGTGTTAGTCATATGTTGATCAGTTAATAATTAAATAGTTTTGAGAGTGCATTCTTTGATGTAGAGATGTTTCTCGGGGAATTTGGTTCGGCTTTTCCATAGAATATTCAGAGATACGGATTGTCCAGGGTGTACAATAAAATACTTGGGTCCTGGTAGGTTGATTAAATGATCGTTAGTGCGTTAAATGTTATCTTCATGTTGTAGAGAATTACATTTATTTCTGTAAAAAATTAATAGATAATAATAGTTTTGTTTATTGTTCATGGAAATTATCACAGACTGGTTAATTTAGCATCGAGGATTTACACGCACATGTGAAAGATGTGGGTACGAGGCGCGGAACACTTAAACAATGGAAAATAGTAATTGTAATCTTTGCTCCTCACAAAGTGCAGCTTCCCAAAACACTTCAGTTCAACTTGATGTGCTTTTAAACAGTATGTGACCCTGTGCACCCTTAACTGGGTTACACCCTCTCCAATGCTTCAAGTTTAACCCTTAACCCCAGCCATCGGCTTGCAGTTGAAGACTGGTTAGTGTTAGTTTCAGGCGATAAATGTTGACGGTTTTTGATCATTTGACAGTAAATGAGTTTGAGATAAAGTTAAGGACAATGTGTCAGTTTGTTTATTGATTCACTAGGTCGATTTTATTCCTTGTTTAACGCTGTGTTGATGTTGTTTGGGGATCCACTGCTGCCAAGGGCCCTGAAGAGACAGTTTTGGGGTCTAAGGGTGATAAATGGGAAATGGAAGTGGAGAGTTGGTGCCCAGCGATCAGTCACTGTCTTTGTCAAGCAAACTGCAGTCTCCCTTTTGCACAGTAACTGGTGCTAAAATCTCACTCGAAACTTTGCTGACTTTCTTATGCAGTTCTGTTGTTTGCCTTTGTCGTGAAGTTATTGTCATCAATGCCTTTGTTTGCACATGGAATGAATGCGTGCCAGTCATTGGTGGCACACACGAAACACAAGTTTCATATTCTGTAAATGTTTTTTCTGATGTAACAGGATGCAAAACGGAATTGACACTAACCAAAAATTAGGAAGATTTGCTGAGACTGCGGTTTAGTTTTTGAGTGATTGGATACTGTTTTATACAGGACAAAACAAAATTTGTGTGTAACGCATGACAGTGTGACATTATATTTGTGACAGTGCGGCATATGAGCTGATTTAATGATTACTTTTGGGTTGAATGTCCATGTACCATAACAGATGCTAACTTGTGTGATTTGGTGGATTTTAAAACTCCAGCTTTTTTCTATTCTGTCAATTTGAGGTATTTGTGTCTACAAAATTAAGTACTTTTTTCTGCCTTGTAACACAATTAAATTCGAATTAAAAATCTGTTATGTAACTAGTGGTGCCAATGTTGCTGTGTATATGATATCTCACGACGATGTGTGTTTTGTAACAATGTTAACACAGGGGTTGATTTGATTTTAAATTATTATATTTTATCCGATGAAAATACTGTGAATTGTCTCAGAAACGTAGCAAATGTGTGAGATTTCTAGACAAAAGCATTGATATGATCGTTTCTTGTGCTTACAGATAGCCACACGGGAAGCAACGGACGCCAGCCGGCGGATCTCTGGTGCAAGGTGGCATACTGGGAGCTGCGGCAACGGGTCGGTCGGCAGTTCACCGTCTTTGAGCCGACAGTGAACGTTTTCCAGGAGCTACCTCGTGGCGATGGAATGTGTCTTAGTGTGCTTCAACAGCCGACAGAGTGTGAGTCGATCCAACGAACTCGAACGAAGATCGGCTGCGGAATGACGCTGAGCAAAGAACCGGACGGCGTTTGGGTGTATAACCGCTCCGAGCACGCGCTCTTCGTGAATTCACCGACGTTAGACCTGCCGAACTCACGGACGTTCATTGTGCACAAGGTGTTGCCCGGATACTGTATGAATATTTTTGACTTTGGTACGGCGGAGATGTTCGCACGAATCCGCGACCCGCAGTTCTCGGACGGTCCATACGATCCGAACTCGATACGGATCAGTTTTGCGAAGGGATGGGGTGCTTGCTACTCGAGACAGTTTGTTTCATCATGTCCGTGCTGGGCGGAGGTATTACTGCGGCGTGTCGATAGGTGATAGAGGGTGCCACCTTGTGGTGCCCGAGTTGTCCATAGTACGGAACGACGACGACGCGCGCCTGGAACCGTCGTCTAAATGCTCAATGCTGCCGGCGAGTCGCGTGGACGCCGGATGTGATATCCCACAATGTGTGACAGCGAGCGCACGTTTCTGGTGCTTTCACCCCGAGTGCGGTGCTAGGGAGAATCGGACAATGTGGAGTGTCCATGACGGACGCAAACAACGGATTATTATACGCAAACCTGCAAGTGAAACGGATTCAGAGAGCGAGCGAGTGAGCAAGTTGTCTCTACCTACCTCATATAAACAGTCAAGTGCCTTTTGTCTCCTGCTGCTCAATACCCTGTGACCGCCACCGCGATTTCCTCCCCCCTCCCCCCCTGTTGTATGTCTTTCGTAAGAAACAACGCCCCCCTCTATTGTTCCCACACCTGCATGTTTTCTACGTTGGTTGAACGCTAAACCCAGCTCAGTATCCGTTTAGACGCTCATTATTTTGCAACTGCACCGCACCTACCGTAAGTTTGATTGTCGCGCTTCAGCGAGCAGGAATGTTACGAGGGAACTCCTGGCAGTGAGGACACATACGCTTGTGTCACATTCGACATGACATTTGTGTGTATATGTCAACATTCGTGTTATGAAGTCAAAGGTTACATTGGCTTTGGGCGGTCTTTAGTGAGTTCCCTCCTGGTACACTCTGGAAAGACACACTGACATTTCTGCAGCTTGCCTAAACATCACTCCCAGTAACAAACAGAAGACTCCCGGAATTAAATCACTTCCATACGCCTCCACTGTTGTGCAACTTCTAAATCTGCAAACATTTATTTCTGTCAGTCGTACATCCGGATGCTTGTCTCTATCATTTCAGATCTGCGGGACATTTCTTTGTAATAAATTAAACTTGGCAGTCTTCAACTAAACAAAGAACTTGTGTCACATCACTTGGTAATTTTCGTGGAAAAACATTCAAATTTGGTTTTATAGCTTTATCAAAAATACTAGACGGATATCTGTACATTTCAGACCAGAGATGAGAAACCAAAGTTTACTGCATTTTGCAATCTGACTAGTACACGTGTATGAATAATTTATAAACTAGAAAGAGTCTGTACTCATCTCTGTTATGTAACCACTTGGAGCAGGTCTGCAGCAACAATGCATATGCACGGTGATTGGTCACTCGCATTTAACGTCATTAGGCATTGAGAGTTGTCTGAAGAGGTTTGTGTATAAATATAAACTACATGCCCGCATGTGTGCGTGCGTGTGCAAACATGTGGAGATGCACACGCAAATAGTTACTACTGTACATATTGGTCACGGCCTTATCGTGTAATTTATAAAAGTGTATCATATTAATAGTGAACGGTGGCGTCTGTGTGCAATGTGGTGCAGATATTAGCTACGACTATGCTGATGTGTCGACCGTTTTTAAGTTAACGATAAATCACAACTATTTATCTGTTTGCGTCTGCAAGAGGGCAAATGAGCTGGTGTTACGAATGCTGTTAAAGCAGGTTATTACCCTTGGTTAAGTTTGATACAATCGGCTGGAGTTTGTTCCCTTTTTGTACATGCCTCAAGTAAGTGAAATGCATTTCCACTGAACAGACATGTAATTTTTATAAAAGAAATATAAATTTGGTTCATCAAATCGAAAAGCGAATCATTCCTTAAGTTACACCTATCTCAGTTTTGATGTCAACACAGACTCTCATGAAATTCCAAATTGGAAAGTTTCTTCGGTTTCGATTCTTTGATTACTTACTCCTTGATCAATCACGCCAGATTAATTGCCAGAGAATATAATATAAAAATGTATTTCTTGTCTAAAGATCTAACTGAAGACAGTGAATTTTCCACCTTTTGACAGGATTTGTGAAATAACCGTTGCGTTACAACTAATCCACTACTAGTCTTGATTAAGTGCTTAAAACTAGTAGTTTGTATAGCAAAATTCTCATTATAGTTTCTAGTTTTGTTTAAAAAAATAATAAATTCACTGTCTTCAGTTAGTCTATGTCTATAATAGGTTTGTTCTTTTTTTGATGAAAAACCATTAAACAGAAGTACATGACATCAAAGGTAGAAATAATTTCATCGCACAGTCGTGGGGAATATATGATAAGGGCAGAAGGGGTTCCTAGAAGGAGGGGTGAACAAAGGTCTAGGTTACCATGAACTTGTATTCTGACCAGTTAATACCAACTGGTCAGCGCTGTGTTAAGCCAGTCAAAGTATTAATTTTCATGTGAAAATTACATCATATAGTTTCCACTATTATCGACTTTGACGCATTGTTTACCGGTTAATAATTGGTTCATCGTTTTGATTGGAAGATGTTTTGTCTTGGATGTTAAAGGTTTTACCAGTTATTGACTGGGGTATCTGGCTAGGTCATGAGCGGTGTAGTTACACCGCAGAGCAGTTATGACATGAACGTCAAAGAATCCCGTGTATGATATGTATGTGTGTGTGTATAATTATGTACCGTGACGTACCTAAAACATGAGCAGACCTTTCTCAAGAAAAATAACATTTTCCTATGTGTAGACGATCTAACAAAATTATTTGATTAGATATCATAATTCTGTTGCATAGAACTGTAGTTTTTTTTATATTCGATTAAGACTTAGTTGATAACCCAGTTTCTTTCAATTCATGTTAGTGTTCTAAGAAATGTACACTTACACTGGGAACATCTTCATGGTAGTGTATGGTAAATAAATAACTATAATATATAGAATTATATATATATATATACATAACTAATATGTTTATGCATTCTGTATAACTATTGGCGTTACACATATGTATACACACACATACATAGTTGTTGTTAATATCTTTGACAATTGTACAATGTATAAGACGAAGGTAGAAATATATGGAGATTTCCCCACATCAATAAAAGACTAAGACACAAAAGTTGTGTACGCAAACTTGACTGTGGAGCTCTTCATTGTATACAAACTTGTCTGTGGAGCTCTTCATTGTACACAAACTTGACTGTGGAGCTCTTCATTGTATACAAACTTGTCTGTGGAGCTCTTCATTGTATACAAACTTGTCTGTGGAGCTCTTCATTGTATACAAACTTGACTGTGGAGCTCTTCATTGTATACAAACTTGTCTGTGGAGCTCTTAATTTGATACAAACTTGTATGTGGAGCTCTTCATTGTATACAAACTTGTCTGTGGAGCTCTTCGTTGTATACAAACTTGTCTGTGGAGCTCTTTGTTGTATACAAACTTGTCTGTGGAGCTCTTCATTGTATACAAACTTGTCTGTGGAGCTCTTCATTGTATAAAATAATAAACTGTAATTAATGTGACATTGTGTTTATGTTGTTTTATATGTAAGTTTTCTCCCCGTACATATTTCATGAAATTTAGACTCGCCATGAAATATGACGTTTTCTCTCATTAAGAGATATGTAAACAATGTTTCTGCATATATTATATCATGGAAGTTTAGTTTTTATTATAATAAAGGAACATTGAAGTATAATTTTATATGAAACATGCCGATGAATCAATATTTGTAATGTTTCTACATTATATTATATCATGGAAGTTTAGTTTTAATTATAATAAAGGAATAGTGAAGTATAATTTTATATGAAACATGCCGATGAATCAGTATTTTTTGGTCTGTTCTTAAGCCTGTTGAGTAACACTGATATATGTGGCCGTTATTCGTTACATATTTTATATTCATTTAATTCTTTAAAAATCTGGATATTCCATCCATATAAGTCTCACATAGAAGTAGGATCCCACAACTACTGGATCCTACCCTCAATCTAAGCAACACCAAGTAGAGCCTATACCTGCATGCTTGCACACAACAGAATAAGAGGAGGGTCGAATCGGGAAAGTTAATGTACTTAAATATACACTATTAACAAACATTGCGCTGCATACACATGGACGCAGAAACCGGTTTCCCAAAGTATGTGTAGGCCTCCGTGACATTTGTTATGACGTAAATTTAAGCAGTTTTTTCGCCTCGCAAGTTATCTAAAATGTAGACCCATACCAAACTGATCAGAGGATATAGCTCGGAACAATCGCAGAATACGCGCGTAGCGTAACGTCCAATAAGAATCTTTAACTGGTAAGAACCATTAACCTACGGTTTCTTTTGATAAATAATAAAGGCGTTAATTTTCTTCCGATAGGTCGTACACGAATGCCTGAAAGATTGGCGTCTAATAAATAATGTGTCTAGGGGAAAAAGCCTGACACACACGCACAGTTATACCCTCGCGCACACCAAAGCCGCTAGCTCGATTATATCAGGTCATTAGATTGGTCCTTACAATCACTTTTAACAGGACAACGTTCAGTATAGAAAGACATGGGCTATACTTGACACGCTTGACAAAGCTTAGAAAGGTTCCGTCCACATATATTTCTACAATTTGTATGTCCTGTTCCGGAAGTCGTCATACTAGAACTGTCTTTGGAATGGAACCAGTCATTGTATGTCCTGTTCCGGAAGTCGTCATACTAGAACTGTCTTTGGAATGGAACCCGTCATTGTATGTTCTGTTCCGGAAGTCGTCATACTAGAACTGTCTTTGGAATGGAACCAGTCATTGTATGTTCTGTTCCGGAAGTCGTCATACTAGAACTGTCTTTGGAATGGAACCCGTCATTGTATGTTCTGTTCCGGAAGTCGTCATACTAGAACTGTCTTTGGAATGGAACCCGTCATTGTATGTTCTGTTCCGGAAGTCGTCATACTAGAACTGTCTTTGGAATGGAACCCGTCATTGTATGTTCTGTTCCGGAAGTCGTCATACTAGAACTGTCTTTGGAATGGAACCCGTCATTGTATGTTCTGTTCCGGAAGTCGTCATACTAGAACTGTCTTTGGAATGGAACCCGTCATTGTATGTTCCTTCCATTGACTTTGATATAGCAAATGGCAGTGTGGACAGTGAGACGCTCTGGAACCTGATGCGACACTATGGCATTCCAGGAAAGTTAATCTCCGTGATCCAGAGTAACTACCAAGGAAAGTTAATCTCCGTGATCCAGAGTAACTACCAAGGAAAGTTAATCTCCGTGATCCAGAGTAACTACCAAGGAAAGTTAATCTCCGTGATCCAGAGTAACTACCAAGGAAAGTTAATCTCCGTGATCCAGAGTAACTACCGAGGAGTGTCATGTCAGGTGACGCGTGGAAGGTGGCTATCAGATCGTTTCGAGGTTAAGACAGGGGTTTCGCAGGGATGCCTGTTGTCACCTTTCCTGTTCATCCTCATGATTGAGCTAGAGGACTTGGACTCTGTTGTCGACCTGATTCTACTATCACACACCCACGAGCAAATGCCGGACAAAATGACACTTTTGGAATCAATAGTAACACTGACAGGTCTGAGGAGCAACAAAAGCAAGACCAAGGTCATGACGATACACGGTAGGAATAACAGCTCAATTAAAGTAGGGGGAGAGCCCTTGGAAGAAGTTGATTCCTTTACCTACCAACTCCCTAGGGAGCGTGATAAACAAACAAGGTGGTACAGAGACAGATGTTGAAGCAAGAGCAGGCAAGGAACGGGCAGCATTCCTGATATCAAACAAATCTGGAATTCCAGAAAATACAAACCGCAAAAATCATGATTTTTAACTCCAGTGTAAAAGGAGTTTTGTTGTACGGCTCTGAAACGTGGAAAACAACAACAACAAAAACACAAAATTCAGACTTTCCTCAACTGATGTCTGCAAAGAATCCTACACATAAAACCAGAAGCGAGGAGCTATGGGAAAGAACAAGTCAAGAACAGCGCAGTTGCGAATCGTCGACGTTGCACACAGACTCTGGGAAAATAACTCGATGGCACATCTCCAACCACACTGCGCAACATCCTCAATGTCCCGGCACGATTGCATCTCGGTTCATCTACATCGCACCATCCAGGAACATTCTGTCGACACTACGGCTCTTCCTTCCACAGGTCTCCACCGCCGTGAAACACCATCGTTTTGGAATATCTGGTGGCGTCATGTGGTGCGTCGTGGCGGAGTAGCCAGCAAAGTTTTGTTCTGGAACAAGACGTCGCCGTAACGCAATTTTTCAACAGATCGCTGAGAAGGACGGTGGTGGCTATTTGTTAGCCCTCCACGCACAAATGCATGCAAAAACCTAATGTCAATATTGTCAAAAGTAGGCCTAACCCTAACCTTCAACCCAACCTTATTTTATCAGAACAACCATAAAAGAGTATTTGTACATAGAAGCGTAGCACGAAACGCACTCCAGTGTGAAGGACACCGTACTCAGAGGGGGCTAAACTGGAGAATGCTACTATATCTCGACTGTTGGAAGGGGCACGTCATTTCATTATGTAACTGGAAGACATTAGTAAGTACAAAAGGTATATGGGAACCTAAGTAGAATGTTCTTCCGCTCCGGCTTCTGAGGACCGCTTCAGTAAGACAATTAGCTCACAGAGAAACCCAGCATTAAACAAACCTTGTTGGAACATTTAAGAAACGTTTTCAAAATGAAAACAACGCCTCTAAAACTATTTTAATGCTGCGTATTTCATACAAATAAGTTGCCTACATCGTTGATTATAAGTAATATCATTGAGAATATCCAGAAGCAGGCTGCAATAAGCCTAAGGGCTATCATGTGGCAAAATTGAAAACGTGGATTAAATTCCAACCTCATACGCATGATTATAGAGAAAAAACACACCACCAGAATTATGACACCAAAAAGAAACAACAAAGTATTTCATAACACATTAGTTAGAATCGTAACGCAGGCCCTATCGTCAAATCAAATGATATTCAACAACGACTCGACAAAGAACAAGATCAACCGATTTTTATGACAAGAAGTTGAGACGATGACATCGATAAACAACCAACCAGAAAATAAAAACCGAACCAAGTAGCTGCAACAATGCATTGCGTAACACGGTAGTGACGTAACAGAAAAGAATCGACATCAATCAATGAAATTCATAATCGACGTGAACGAAAACGAAAGTTTTGTTACTGGATGAATATTAGTACATGCATAAACTTTATCCACATACTGTCAGAAAAAACACAAACATTGACTGGATAGCTTACCAGTAGAGAAAGTAAAAGAAGCGTGAGAACTGATAATTATTGTTGTTGTAATGATACACCCAATGAACTGCGAGTCGGCCATAGACGCGGCATCTTTTGTGTGTTGCTATCTGTAAAGTTCGAGCTGTTGATGGCGGGATTGCAGAGTTCAGGATCGGTATCTCTGAAAGGTCTGACGCCACTCCGAACTCTCTTGTCCTTGTTCGAGTCGGATGTAACAAAATAATGTTATCATATCAGAAGAGTTGCCTCGGCTGTAAAAAAAGAAATGCCTAAACGAATGCGATCTGACAACAGCAGAGACTAGAAGTTTATACGTGGAGCTTTTTGTTATTGGATGGTTGCGCAGATAATGATATAAATATGTTGTTCAAACTTAAGAATGGAGAACTAGATGGTTGAAGTCGTTTTTTTATAAATGTAGATTGTATATAAAACGACGAAAAAATCAAATTTTTCCGAAGAGGACGATAAACAATCTGCTGACTGTGTAAAAGAAAAAGGCGTAAATGCGTTTAAAAAATTGACATATCTGATATTTACCACACCCAATGCTGACTGCTTGTCGATATCCAAAGGTTTTTTGCTAGCCACATACCATCGATAGGTTAACTAAAGACTTGGCAGACAACAATCCTATCTGCGTTTGCCTTCATTCGTTTACAGTAATTGCTGCATGCGTCTACAGAGATACAGAATGTAATTGACAAACGTCATGTACGTAAAGCCGTGGAGACAGTGGCGGTTTAACTAATAGGCGCTACAGACATGTGCCTGAGGCCCGCGGCGGTCACAGACCCACGAAAATACCTGAGCATATTTTTTGTAGACTGAATATTCCCGAAATCCAGCTGGTAAGACATGATTGGGCCAATGATGGCTACTGCTTAAGTTTCATTGGTACTTTATTGGCCCAATGAGTTTTGCAAGCTGGGAATAATCCTTATGTAGGCTCTATAAGTTTGAATGTTTAATTTAACGTAATGTAAAAACGTATACGTTTTTATATAGCGCAGTATCCAGTCAGTATCCAGGACTGCTCAAAGCGCTTTACATTTTACTCCCTGCAGACCTGCTCAATCGAACACCACCTCGAATCTCTGGAAAACATACATTATAGAGGTAGAGGTATTATTATTACTACATGATTTACTATACAGTAGAAAAATATTCAACAGCATCCCCCCTCTCGTTTTCCGATGTCAAGATCCGACACCGAAGTCGTGCTGAAGCTCCGGCTCAGCCCACCCAATATTCATTTCGTGCCGGTGCCATTGCCAATGGAGTTTTATTGGCAAGTTTCAAGGGGTGCAGTTGGAGGTTTTGCCGCCCCGCCTCTAAACTACCCTCTTTGGATCCGACCGTGCCGGGTGCCTAGGGCCCACGAATGTGTTTATCTGCCACTGCGTGCAGATCAGACGGGAATTTCAAAGATGATCCTTCTGAGCGGATGTTCGTATTACGCCGGCTGTCCTTCTGCACGCGACCACTGTATTTTGAAAAGGCAGGAAGCGAGACTTGTGTGAAATTGTGACCACTTGTAGTTCCCCACAACACCACCCACACTTGGCGCCAGAGTCTCGTTCGTTTCTTATAAGCACTTAGATTAAAAGACGTCGAAACCTTTGAACTGGGGTGGAAGATTTCCGAGAAGTGCGCCGGCGGAGATCTAGAAAAACCGGCAACACGTCGAGTCTGCGAGAACCAACAGATAAGCGGAAACGATGGCGCTTTGAAAGTAACTACGGTCGTGTCGGTTTGAAGAGAATACAATGACTTACAATCCGAAAACAATGACATGACAGATGGCCGTTCTACAGATGTGGTAGATTAGTGTAGCGTTTAAGTACGCACGGGGAGGCCAGAGACAATGTCTTCTTCAATACGTCACAAAGGGAATACAATAAACAATTACAACTTGGTATATTAAATTCGTAGTTTACTGGAAATGCTGTTGCTGCGTGCCAGGACGTAGTGACAGACAATCATGTTATACACAGCGTTGTCGTTCGTGCGATAATTAATTGCGTGAACAGACACGCAAAGGACACCACCACTCTGCTACCACTTATATCCCCGGTATCCAACATTCTGAACGCTATTCAACTATTATCTCAATTGGCCAACAATCTAAAAAATCGAAATTATGATATCATTAATGTTGGCCAACATTCTAAAAAATCAAAACACTGGCGTCGGACGTGGAGAATATTGTCATAGGCTGAGGGGCACGTGCCCCCCTAAACCCTAGGAATGTTGCGTGCCCGCAGACCTTTTATAATGGGCCCAGACGACCGTGCTCCCCTAGACCTTTGGAAATGTGGCCCCGTTCAGAGTATACTAAGCTGAAGTTACGGCGAAAATGTTCAACAGCACCCGTCTTCCTATGTAACCAGGTGAGCCTAGATTGGAGACAATACGAGACAGAGCAAGAAGAAGGTGGATTGTGAAATTGCGGCCGAGCAGCGTCGAAAAATTGTCAACCCCCTCCCCGTCTTCCGATGGTCACAATCGAGCCGAGATAGCGGTTGAAGTTACGGCGGCGCGGCAGCGACAACATTTCTACTACACAATTTTCGTTCGGCCGCCAGTGGAGGTTTTGCGCCCCCTAGACTCAGCTTCCTGGATCCGCCCCTGATTGCGGGGGGCTGCTGAGGCTCTATACAAACTTCAAATTGCACCCCCTTGAAGCTCGGAAAACAACACCTCGACACTCTCCAAAAACCTAAATTTGCACCTCCCCCCGTCTTGAGACTCGCTAAAAAACACCTTGAGACTCTCAGAAAACCTCAATTTGCACCCCCCGTCTTGAGACTTGCCAAAAAAACCACATTGAGGCTCTCAGAAAACCTCAATTTGCACACACACACCCCCCGTCTTGATATTTGCCAAAAAACACATTAAGGCTCTCAGAAAACCTCAATTTGCACCCTCTTGAGGTTCTCCACAAACATCAATTTGCACCCGCCCTCCTTGAGGTTGACCAGAAACCTCAAATTCCACCCGAAGACCCACTCACCTTTCTTAACTACTGGGCGGGCTAATGCTCCAGGCCCCACCTCAATTATTGCCCCCCCCCGGTTCCGACGCCTAAAATTGCAAAATCATTGAATTTGTTAGTGACATGTTTTGATAGAGTATGGAAAGTCGAGGACAAGAACACAGAAACAAGTGCATAATCATACGACTGTTGCTCTCTTGTTGGTCCTTGGCCTTGTCCCTTTACGTCATGTGCCGGGAAACCCTTCCAGTGCAAAGCATTCTCCACCACTCCACCACCCGTCTTCGCTTGCTCTCTATGTCGCTCTCCACTCTTCCAAGTCACGCAACATATCTCTTCAAACATTTCTCTTGTCTCAATCGCCGTCTCTTTCTGCTCCTTCTAACTTTCATCCCGAGCGAATTCCCTCCTCGTTCTTCGTCGTCTTCTACTTCTTCTTATGTTCAACTCAGATCTGCTTCTTCTTCTCTTCTTCTTCTTCTTCCTATGTTCAGCGTAGAACAGCCACACGTGTACCCCTATTCTACGTGGCTAGAGTATTGTCGAGCGTGGGTGGAGCGTCGCACGTAGCGGGCGGTGTATCGCTGGTTAAGGTATATTGGTAGTTTTAACTCTTAACCGCTTCGTCTCAATTCATTGAAATGTCGTGAAACCAACCCTATTCACACAAACCACCACCAACGGCTCCCCATTCATTCTTTCGTATTTCACTTTTAACATGTGCAACTCTTTCTCACCCAGCGAATGAAAGTCACTTGTATTTTTTCCGACTTCTCCAGACCGGTATTTATAAGTTGGTGTGATGCGTGAACTAAGCACATTTTTTCTTTATTAAAAAGTACAATGCAATCATACAAATGAATACTTTGATTGTTGAATATCGTAACATACGATCGTTGTGCGTCGCTATAGTTTACCACTGGCATTCGACACCACACAGATTTAATCCGCTGATTCCAACCATCTGTTACTGCCGCGTGTGCACTCTGACTTCCAACTCCAAAAGCAACCACATAAGAGTCGCTTCTGTGTCAGCACAAGCGACGCGATGGTCGCAGATTAAAGCGTCAATGTAAACACCGGTAGCAAAAGTCCCATTTCGCGACAGTTCAGGTTCCAGGTCGGACTTGCATGTTACGCACGGGAACCTAGGCGCGCCTGCTTGTGAAATGCCGTCGCAGCAGCACCGGCGTGAACTCGACAGGCGGAGTTCTGAGGCCGAGTAAACACGGCGCGGAAGTAGATTGCTTTGTGTATTCCGGTCGACGACGAGACGCCTCTAATCCTGCGTGCCCGCCGTCTCGCATTAATCACGACGGCGTGATACACGGCCACTGGTCGGCGAGTTGGCGGCTGGGCAGCACGACCTGCCGACCGTCGATATCTTCGTGATTTCAGGTGGCGCGTGGTGTTGTAACGTCGTTATTGTTCGTCTTGTTGTTGTTGTTGTTCATATCGAATTTTTTTAGGCGAATCTGAGCGAACAAGCGGTTTTACTTAGAATTTTTATTGACAAGATTGGTAGGTGGGGCGCGGTGGTCGAACGTTCAGAGTGCTGGACTGTCGATCGGAGTTCGAATCCTTGTGTCGACTTGTCGGTGGTTTGGTTCCCCAGCCTTTGTGTTGAAACTTGGGCAATTTCGTTCACCCTACGTTGCTAGTGTATTTCGGAGGAGACACTATAAACCGTTGGTCCCTTCTCTCTGGCGTCTATGCCATGAGAAATAAAACAATTCCACGCAGGGAAATGAAAAAAAACTGTCGTGGAATCACTGAGCTGAGATCTCATTCTATAAACTCTTAATGCCAGAGTAATCAATTTATTGACTGTGAGCGTTTACTGGAAGAGGTGTGCAGTGTCTGCCGAGTCACAACGTGTTTTGGTGTAAAACAGTCGCAGAACGCTGGTCGTTCAATTAACTGGAACGTGATGTTAGCCTAAGTGCGTGGTTGAAGTTTGGGCAGTTCTGTTCACTCCACCTTGCCCAACCAAGTTCATTCGGCTGGAACCAATACAGATTCCAGAGCAGTGGAATTGCGTGGCTGACTCGTCTTCGCGCACTGATTGCAAGTGCGTTTGAACACGTCCCGGAAGTTATCTTGGTGTTGGAATTAATGAACGCGGGTGAAAGGTATTGGGATTTGGTCGGTCCTAAGGTATTCAATCATTTGGACACATCATGACGACGACGACACTAACCACGGAAACAAAGTACTTATTGATTTAACTTGTTATTGTCGAACAATTTGGCATAGCTCCGTCGGTTTGTACGCGGACGTCACGACCCAGCAGCGATGGCAGAAAGCAAGGAGGAACACGAGAAGACATTACAATAACGGAATGACAACTTAACATGACCGCTGACCGAATCTTGGGAACACTTAAGTAATGTGATTGTGCGTGTGTGTGTGTGTGTGTGTGTGTGTGTGTGTGTGTGTGTGTGTGTGTGTGTGTGTGTGTGTGTGTGTGTGTGTGTGTGTGTATGTGCATACGTGCGTGCCTGCGTGCGAATAGGCAGTGGACCTGCATGTACACTTACATTGACAGAGACAGGAGGAGTTTAGGAGAAGCTACATGTGTCAGAAAACAGCTGGGTCATAATTAAGAAGACTGTGTAAAGTGACCCAGGAATATACAGTGTAGAAGGAGAGTAGATGAGTTAGGACATCAGAAAGAAGAAACACCTAAAATGAAGGTTGTTTGGAGAAGACTGAGACGGGCAGAAAACGGACAGAGAGAGACTGAGGAAAGATAGATCAAGCGAACATGAAACACGCTCGCTCATACTCTCGTACGCACACACAGTCACACACACGCGGACACACAAACACGCCCACACTCACGCATGCACGGGCACGCGCAGACGCACACACACACACACACGCACACACGCACACATTGTGTTGCCCAACTTTACTTACCCCCGACAAGTGAACTTCTTGAAAGACAAAGCGTCATTTAACGGGTGCTGCCACTTGGCGGACGTATTTAATACTATACGTTTTACGCTGGGCCAAACAGAATTATCGTCAGAGAATCGAGTGACAACACGACCTCTGCTTTCTACACAATACAGAAACCAATGGTGTGCTGTAAACATGGCAACTTCCACCGAACAGAATCCATCGAAATTTTGTTTTCAATAGCACGTGGCAATGATGACCACCAGTGCACACGTCGCGTTCTTGATAAAGACGTTGTATATTTCTTCTTATAAATAGGTGTTGGTCTATCAACTTAAATCAGAATATATTTACTAAATATACGTTGTCTTGCTTCCACTAGTTTAGCATTATGACCTGTTGTGGCGTATCTATAAGTATTCGTTTAGCATCCGAGCATTGGTGATTGCATGATTACGACTTTTGCTTTCAAGCGAGTCACTCGTCATACAAAATCACAAACTAGAAGGGGTCAATACAGTTTCCTTGATAGTCGTTTCACAGCTTGTACCGGTGGTTCAATTGTTTCAACGCGCGCCGTGATCACCTGTTCCCCGGAGACGCGATGATGCACCGGCTTGTCAGACAACTCATTAGCGGCTTGTGTCGTCGAGACAACGTCTCGTCCTTCGTTACCCTTCACACCGTCGAAACGGCACATGTCCACTTAAACACCTTCACTAATTAGTCTAATTAGATCGCTGTCTACGTCAAGGTGACAGTTTGCGTGAGTTCCACAGTGGCGTTAATAGCGCAGGTTTCATGAAGATGCTAATTGTGCTTTCTTGGGCAACGGAACACAGTTCGTCGTTGGGCAATTTTTGACATCTCACTGCATCGGTTTAGTTTCTATAAAATCATGGAAGAAAGCCTATCCAGCTTCGATCATCTAGTTCTGATTTACTACATTATAGGGTTTTTGTTGCTGTATTTTCTATAAGCTGTTGCTTGAAAATGTTATACAATCCCGCCGTAATTTTAAAACTTACATTTGCAACCTTGCTTATCCATCTTAGCTCCTTGGCGTATCCATATATTTGTTAACAGCTTTAATACTAGTATTATTACGTTATCGTTTACGTGGTATCGTTCATATAATTCAGAAGGCCTTACTTCCTATATACAGCTAAGGAAAGGTGAGTAATTAAGGGGTCATGTCAACATGTTGGATTGTTAAATCATTCAGTTTAATTTTACAAATGTCTGGCCAATGTAGGGGGTCTATAGTTTACCTATATTAGCAGAATATCATATATTGTGTTTATATTTATTGGAACATTGAGCTTATTGTTGCTTTCCTCCTTGTTCCCTGCTGTACAGGGGTGAGGGTCAGGTACAGTAAAGCTGAACCACTCTCTGTGTCTTTTCCATCCACAGCTTTCTGTCCATCGCTCCCTCTCTCCATCTTTAATCCTCCTTTGATTTTCTCATGTCCCTCCTCACAGTCTTCCTGTCTCAGCTGTGGCCTTCCCACTTTCCTTTGTCCTTTATGTTGTTCCGCCTCTGCTCTCTTCGCTATTTTTCCGGGATCCTTCCTTGCCAAGTGGCCGGCCCATCTCATCCGGCTTCTTAATAATCCTTCTGTGACACTGCATGCATTCCAACACCTCTTTTCTCAGGTCATTCGTCCTTCTTCTATTTCTACCCTCTTTGTTCTTGTTATTCTTTTAACCCAGTTGTTCTCACAAACTTGCAGCTTCTTTTGTTGTTGTTCTGTCAGCGCCACTGTCTCCAGACCATATAGGCATGCCGGTGTAACACAAACTGTCAGGACTTTCCCTTTAAGCTTTTTCGATATTGTTTTGTCCATCTCCCTCTACCTTTCTCCGAGCATTCGCTCCTGCTTGTATTTGGCGTCGCACCTCCACATCCGAACGCCCACCCGCCGTAACCATTCCTCCAAGGTACACAAAGCCGTCCACTTGCTTAGTTTCCTTTCCATCCAACCTGATGTCCAATTCCTCTCTCTGGTGTCCAACCCACATCACTTCTGTCTTCTCCAGGCTCGTTCTCAGTCCGTTCCTCCAACATGTCTTGCTACATAAATAGTAATGGGCTTAGGGCACTTCCTTGCCTCAATCCGATGTTAACTGGAAACTCTTCCGACATCCCAGATCCAGCCACAACACTTCCTGTTGTTCTTTCATACATTGCTCCCACCACTCTGGCTTCTGCTTCTGGCACTCCCATCCATCTCACTGTTGACAACACCATCTCTCTCGGGACTGTGTCGTAGGCCATCTCCAGGTCCACAAATCACACCGCCATTCTCCCTTGCATCTCCAACCTCTTCTCCACCAGCTGTCTCAATGCAAAAATCGCATCCATTGTCCCTATGCCCTTTCTAAATCCCTGTTGTTCTTCCCCTATTTCCTGTTCTCCTCTCTTTCGAATCCTCCCATCCAGGATTCTCTCTAGCAGCTTCATGATATGACTTAGAAGTTTGATGCCTATGTATTTTCCTGGATCTTGCATATCTCCCTTCCTCTTCCATATTGGGACAATTAGCCCGGTCAACCAGTCTTCTGGTACTTTACCTTGCCTCATACAGCTTCTTTGTTCAGCTAATTCCACTCTGCCCTGCTGCCATTACCATCTCAACACGCATCTCATTTATATCAGGTGATCTCCCCTTCTTCATCCCTTTTAACCCAGTTTGCATCTATGTATCAGTAATAACAGCTAATTCCACTTTCCCTTCTACACACGATGGTAATTCCAAGTCATTGTTATTTCCTTCCTGGTTCAGAAGCTCCTTGAAGTAGTTTTCCCAGACCTTCAACACTGTTTCTTGTTCTGTCACTAACTTCCCATTTCTATCCTCGACCACCGTCCCACCCTTGACGTCCTTACTATTCTTAGCCCTGTCACGGGCCTTATTATTGCCCACAAAATTCCACCGTGCACCGAAATATATACCCTGTTTAGTAAGAAGTAGCTTAGGCAGGTTTAATGTTCAAACATGATAAAAATAAGTTTCTCTGCGAACGGTCAGCAACATATTTTTGTATCAATATTGCATATCCTCTTTCACATCACATAAACTGTTCCAACCTGTATAATGATGGAAGTTGATTCTTTTTTATATTTTGTAATCAATCTGAAATCCACTTAAAGTGAAAACTCATTTCCGCAAAGCATCAAGAGCGCATTATATAGTCAATATTTTCGAAACGCTCTTTTCTGTGTCACTTCCGCTGCGTCTGTCGCTTATTCGTATCCCAGTCTGTGTGACGTCACAGTGACGCGACAATGATCGTTACGTCAGTGACGCGATGACGCCACAGTCGGCGCCCGACGTGGGATCGCGGCGATAGCATCGAGGTGTGACGTGGCACCGAGACCGTTTCCGTGGCGCCATCATCCCGGCCCGCTCGCCGCATCCTTATCGCTCACAATTAACGGCGAGCATTTAGGGAAATTTACCCCCGCGCTCGCCCCACATTAGTTATGCATGAATACTGGGACGCTGCCGAACTAGATTGGGACGTCGCCACAGCCATCTGTCGGCGGCTTTGAAAAGCAGACCGGAAGGGGTTTGCTCCCCCTCGGGGCGCAGTTGTCAGCGGGGTAACGTCTCACCCGCACAGACTCCGCGAGGCCGGATTAAGAAGCCGATCCGATAGCATCTCGCATGCGTGCCCGGTATAGTCTGGTCAGGTCTAGTCGCCGCCACCCGGCCTCCAGCGACCGTGGCTGCTAACAGACCAGCGATTTAACCACTCCACGCAGACACCGTATCGCTCTTATCTGTCCTTGTTGTTGGTGAGACATATTATTATATGTATTCAGAAAGGTTTGCTACCTGCGGACATCAATGTGGATTATGTAAAATGTCCAGCTGAAAGTAGCATAAAAAAGAATAGGCGTCTATTCTTTCTGGTAGCATTATTTTAGAGACATTTTTAAAGGTGCACTCCGAGGTCGTCCATCTCGTAAATACAACTTTCCCGTGAATCAACACACACGATACACTAAATATCCTTATAACATATGTTCACATAATATGTAACTTTAGAAAATTATATAGGTAATAATCAACTTTTAAACGGCACAAAACATTAAACATTATATCCGCGTGGCATACGTTTATTATTCCGCTGGCCGGACCTGGCGACCGGTACTTTTTACATAACCATAATTTATTGAATAACGTATCATATACCAAAGTGGAATATATGGTGGCAAGTTTGATCAAAGAAGTAAATATTGTCCGTGTAGCACACACTTTCTTTAACAAAAACAGTTTAAAATGGTAGTTTAACTCAGAATGCAACTTTATTAACATGTCATAGGCTCCTATAATATGATATGGTAATACAATTATATGTACCGCGAGAGATAGGGACCTACTTTTGTTAAATGTTCACTGTACAGTTCAGTTCTTAATTCTTCCAGAGGAATCTGGGTACGCTTTGGTTTTACATACGTTTTGTAGAATAACTATTGACATTGAAGATGTTATAAACAGTTGATATAAGTTCTTCTTCTTTTTTCTATGTGTCGTATATGTTGCCCCCACGGTTGTGTGTGCGTTTTGTAACAGCTCTGTGATGCTGCTTTCAAAACATGTTACCATATGCTATCCAGTATGTTTATACGCTGCCTTGCTCTGAATCTTTTGAGTTTGATAAATAGGGTCTCTTCTTCTCTTATTCCTCTTCGTGCCCACTAGCACATAGAGCATATAAATAGGGTATAACTGTATAATTCGTTGTACTTGCCAGAATATTTGAAGTACATTTTAAAGAAATTTTGGACCGTTTTCAAGACTCACAGAAAAACAGTAAAAATGCAGTTTCATAACTTTGATAATTACGCTTTTAATTACTAACAAAAAGAAAATATAATTATCTTCAACTCTGAAGCCATTTCTGTGAGAGAAAAAAACGATTTCTCACCCCACAACTAAACAAAAACAAACTAACATTCGCTGCTCCAAGACTGTCTACTTTAGCGGCTAGCATTAGTCATAGTCAAAGCCTACTTCAAATCAGGAATCTGATATTGTTCACAGTATTTTTTGGCAGCCTATATTACACTTTGATGATGTCTTTATAAGAGCACAATAAAAAAATATTAAACCAAACTGAACAAAAATCTTGCCGTCTTTAGCTCAAAATACGCAGAAAATGTAATAACAGTGACGTTGTTTGCACAGATCATAAACAAATTGTCTCCCACGTTTTCCTGCACAGAGAACGTGAACCCATCTATTGCATACTTGACACTGTATCATATCCTCTTTACAGGATTCTTCACGTGAGAAGCAAAACCAAGTATTTTCACTGTTGTTTTCACTGCATTTTTGGCACATTTCGCTACATTGGTCTTGTTTTTGTTCAGTGTTTCTCTTCTTTTGATTAATGGAAATTACTTTTTCTTTTCCTTTGCTTCATCATTGCCCTTCTTCTTCTTTGCCTTGTTGAGAGACCTCCTGTATGGGCTTGTAGTTAGGATTTGAGCTTTAGTCTTTCTCAACATCCTTTTCAGGAGGCTGGGTTGCCTGACCGGCAGAGGAGCCATTTCTGCATTGGCACTCGTCTGGGTGATTGGAAGTCACAATCCCCTCCGTAGACAGGTTGCTGCTAACTGTTGTGGCTGAAGAGAAAGGCAGTCCACTTTGGTCAGTGTATTTGCAATTGCAATTTTGCGTGCCCGTAGACCTTTTTCAATGGGTCCACGTGACCGTGCCCCCTAGACCCTAAGAAAAGGTTGTATAAGCTGAAGTGACGGCAACGCGGCGGCGAAATTATAAAAAAAAACACCCCTAAGATATTACCAGTCGAGCCGAGTTATGGCGGCGCGGGAGCGAAAAATTGTCTACACCATTTGGTTCGGCCGCCAGAGGAGGTTTTTGTGCCCCCCCCCTAGACTACCCTCTCTGGACACGCCCATGACGTGTTATAATAAAAAACAATACTCATCAAAAAACGTTTCCAAACCTTACTAACGTAAATCAGCAACGGTGGCACGATTTTGCCTTTTCTTTGCCAATTTTGACTTTAATTTTTTTTACGGAAGTACAATACACGATTCTCGATGAGAGACGCCTACTTCTGACACGGTCCAACTGCTGGCCCGTGACACAGGATCACACTCTTGTCAGATTGTGCCCACGTCATGGCAAATTCTTAAATCCATGATACGATGAAAGGTGACAGAAATATAGTCGACTAAAATCACAATGCAAGTCATGTTGTGTGCAGGAAATAAAGTCACAATTTGATATAGACAGGCAGGCAGGCAGGCAGGCAGCCAGGCAGGCAGGCAGGCAGGCAGGCAGGCAGGCAGGCAGGCAGGCAGGCAGGCAGGCAGGCAGGCAGGCAGGCAGGCAGGCAGGCAGGCAGTATTTATTTTGACAGCCATAAGCTTGTACAAATACAATATACTAGTTACAGTAAGGTCAGGGAGGCTCCCTCCAGTTTTATATTTTTTGCTTGGTCTATTGCCATTTTTGAAAAAACTATAATCAATGCAAAATCAGTGCTGCCATATTAAGTTAGTGTAAATAAATATTTATTTCATATCTGTTTTCTGTGTATGGTCTGTTGGATTATATTATATATCATTATAACATAGGTGGTGAAGAATTTTGTTGTTGTGGAAAAGTTGAAATAATTCATCCAATAAAGGGTTAAGACAATTATATGTCGCTATCATGGATGGCGCCCTACTGATGTAATATAATTAATTATGATAATCAGATTATCACGTGATCAGCTACACATGCAAACATATATGCGTATACATAGTATATATATATATATATAGATGGATAAATTTATTTAAACAAATGCTCAGTCATGTCTATTTTAAGAATGACAAATATAACGGTTAGAAATATGACCGCAGGATTCATAATACTTGACAAAGTATTTTTTTGTATAAGTAGAAAAACCACATAAGATTTGAAATCTGATTATTGTGTAAAGTGAGTCAGTATGTTTCTCTACCCGGAATTAGCGGGTGTAGTAATTTGTAACAGTAAGTCTGCTGTGTTGAATGTGGGAAAATTTTACTTCGTTGGACATCAAAGGGTAATGCAGTTAACTCAGCTCGACTCGGCCGTATTGCCAATACAACTTGTTTTAAAACTGGATGTGTTGTTTACTATTTGAACATGCTTCGGGAGCGTCTTTGCGATTCACTTATGAAAAAACTAACAGGCGCTTTTAAGTCACGCCCCATTTGCTGACCATTGGTCCGTCTAACAATACAAACGGAGGCGCGCGTATGTACGTTTGTTTTTCGTTGGGCGCCTATTTGCGAAATCGAATGTTGAATATTTAGCAAATATTAAGAACATTATCGGATAGCGAATTATGAATTGTTTGGCACCTTTCTTGGCTATTACGTTTGGAGGTTTGTGCGCTGTGCTCAATCCTGCTTCGTCGACGTTGTAAATCTCCAAAAGGTCAAAGAAGTTGTAGACATCTTCTTTGATGAACCCTTCATTGTGAGCCTGAGAAGTTGCTTCTGGTTGATGTAGCTTCAGTTCTGTGTGTCTTTTTAGAAAACCCGAAAACCATGTTTTCCCAACCGTTTCCTTCTCTTTGTTGAATATATGGAGAATTTTATTCCGTTATGGAATGCAAGAGATGATCCTGCAAAAGCAGCACATATTGCACAAGTTCTCTTTCAAATCATCTGTAAGTGATACCACATAGTCTGCAAGTCCCATCCAACCCCTGGTCTCAGTTTATGAAAGATGTTAGCGCCCTTTCAATCGCTTCTTCACTTCATCGTCCATATTGCCTGAAACAGTTTACACCCATCAGTTTATGCAAACAAAAAACTTAAAGATACTTTCTGGAAGGGTTGACACATAGTCAGAGATTCTTATCATGCTGGTCGTTTTTGGACAGGGAGTATACAAGAAATCCATTTTCTCAAATTGTCTTTAAAAAAAATGCTTCATAGAATAATATACTTGAACGCCGCCAAGACAGTAACGCCAAGATAATAGCAACGTTTCAGAGAAGTAAGTGCATATATTGTACCACGCTTATAAATCGTACCACTGGTACAATATGTACGACACAGAGCGGCACAATATCTACACGTGCTACCGACGTTACATGAGGACCCATTATTAAAAAATGGCGAATCACAGTCAGCTGAGGCTGCCGTTTGCATATCCAGCTGTGGCTGCGGTATTCAAAAAATACTTGCGTCATTCAAACTACTGTCTTTTAGTTCTAAATCACACCTTGTTCATTTCAGTGTTATTATAGCACTAACCATAAAACATGAAAATACTTGCCGCTTTCTACGTGGAGTGTGAGACGCCATTGTATTTTCCGCCAAATATCCAAAAGGAAGTGAGCTTTCAAAGTAACGACCAATCACAAAGCTTCATACAACAGCTTTTCTGAAATCAAAGAGGCACGATTTGCAGGCTGGTACAATATCTAAGGACTTACCCTAATTTTTGCTTAAACAATCAGTTTGACTTTTCGTAATTTGAGAATAGGACCTACTAAGCTCGAGTCGAATGTCAGACTGTGAAAAGGAGGCAGTATGTTCCTAATTTTTCATGTATTAATTAATATAATGTTCTTAAGACTATACTAACTATGTTGAATATATAATATCCGCCAAATTGTGTTTAGTAAGCCCATGACAACGTTCGCAGTTTGGAAGGTACGACCCGGGAGCGCATCTTTGCGATTCACTTATGAAACATTATCAGGCGCTTTTAAGCCACGCCCAGCACGCTCGTGATTGGTTACAAGGGCAAGGAGCGTCTGGGTCTGACGCATGTGTCACGCGCATTTAATTTTCTCGTGTATCGAAGTAGTTTAAACAAAGTATAGTTCATTTGTTATAAATTATAATGAAATCTGAACTTTAGTTAAATACTCCGTGAAGACTTACGTGATTTATTATGAATTACTTGATGTAGCACCACAAAATGCGTATTTAGCTATCTTGTACAAAAATAATTATCAACTAAGATACATCAGGTTGTTATGCTTTATCTGTCTGTCCTAGTCGACGACTATGCACTATACTATTGTACTGGTAGTTATTTGTAACATTATCAGAACGAAGACTGGCGACTAGAATACACGATACTGTCATGGACGTAGTTGTTTGTCCGTGCACAGAAAAGAAAACAATCACATTATTAATTGTCAATAAAACAGGTAAATAAATTACTGGTGACATGGAAATGTGAATGTTTCCCGCAAAAATGGAATCTCAAGTGTTCTTAGATATTTAGAGTTATATTCAAATCATTTATTTACTTTAGACTAAAATACACATGGCGATACATATATTGGTCCATATATTTATACACATATAACAGTTAACAAGCTGATATTAATAGAAGAAAACGTATTGTATAATTAAAGAAGAAAGTAGTGCTTGATATTACTAACATATTTAATTTCCTCCCCATTTAGGGTAGATGCAAGAGGGCATAAATTCTTAATAATTTTACCTTCCTCTACTTATCAGTATCGTGTTTCTCTCATAGTTATATTAAATTTAATGACCATAACTTTCACAAACTGATAACAACTCCCTCAGGCTTAAACTGGATAGGTAGAACATCACCAGGTCATCTGCATACATAAGTATTAAAACGTGAGAGTTTTTGAAAAGGGTGTAGCCTGCAGGCTGTAGTTTAGCGTGTACATAAATTTTAAATACACGCTGCACATAATAAGTCATAAATATACGAAATGTATAACGATACAAAGGCGGTGCCTACGTTAGACCACTTACTCTAAAAACTTCGCTCCAATTCATAATTCGCTATCCGATAATGTTCTTAATATTTGCTAAATATTCGACATTCGACTTCGCAAATAGGCGCCCAACGAAAAACAAACGTACATACGCGCGCCTCCGTTTGTATTGTTAGACGGACCAACAGTCAGCAAATGGGGCGTGACTTAAAAGCGCCTGTTAGTTTTTTTAGAAGTGAATAATAAAATAGTAAACAACACATCCAGTTTTAAAATAAGTTGTATTGGCAATACGGCCGAGTCGGGCTGAGTTAACTGCAATATCCTTTGATGTTCAACGAAGCCAAATTATCCCACGTGCAACACAGCAGACTTACTGTTACAAATTACTGCGCCCGCTAATTCCAGGTAGAGAAACATACTGACTCACTTTACACAATAATCAGATTTCAAATCTTATGTGGTTTTTCTACTTATACAAAAAAATACTTTGTCAAGTATTATAAATCCTGCGGTCATATTTCTAACCGTTATATCTGTCATTCTTAAAATAGATATGACTGAGCATTTGTTTAAATAAATTTATATATATATATATATACTATGTATACGCATATATGTTTGCATGTGTAGCTGATCACGTGATAATCTGATGATCATAATTAATTATATTACATCAGTAGGGCGCCTTCCATGATAGCGACATATAATTGTCTTAACCCTTTATTGGATGAATTATTTCAACTTTTCCAAATAAAAAAATTCTTCACCGTCTATGTTATAATGTTGTATCCAACAGACCATGCACAGAAAACATATATGAAATAAATATTTATTTACACTAACTTAATATGGCAGCACTGATTTTGCCTTGATTATAGTATTTTCAAAAATGGCAATAGACCAAGAAAAAAATATAAAACTGGTGGGAGCCTCCCTGACCTTACTGTAACTAGTATATTGTATTTGTACACGCTTATGGCGGTCAAAATAAATACTGCCTGCCTGCCTGCCTGCCTGCCTGCCTGCCTGCCTGCCTGCCTGCCTGCCTGCCTGCCTGCCTGCCTGCCTGCCTGCCTGCCTGCCTGCCTGCCTGCCTGCCTGCCTGCCTGCCTGCCTGCCTGCCTGCCTGCCTGCCTGCCTGCCTGCCTGCCTGCCTGCCTGCCTGCCTGCCTGCCTGCCTGCCTGCCTATATCAAATTGTGACTTTATTTCCTGCATACAACATGACTTGCATTGTGATTTTAGTCGACTATATTTCTGTCACCTTTCTTCGTATCATGGATTTAAGAATCTGCCATGACGTGGGCACAATCTGACAAGAGTGTGATCCTGTGTCACGGGCCAGCAGTTGGACCGTGTCAGAAGTAGGCGTCTCTCATCGAGAATCGTGTATTGTACGTCCATTAATTTTTTTTAAATCAAAATTGTCAAAAAAAGGCAAAATTGTGCCACCGTTGCTGATTTACGTTAGTAAGGTTTGGAAACGTTTTTTGATGAGTACTGTTTTTTATTATAGCACGCCAGGGACGTGTCCAGAGAGGGTAGGGCACAAAAACCTCCTCTGGCGGCCGAACCAAATGGTGTAGACAATTTTTCGCTCCCGCGCCGCCATAACTCGGCTCGACTGGTAATATCTTAGGGGTGTTGTTATTAAAAAAATGTCGCCGCCGCGTTGCCGACACTTCCGCTTATATAACCTTTTCAGAGGGTCTAGGGGGCACGGTCACGTGGGCTCATTCAAAAAGGTCTACGGGCACGCAAAATTGCAAAGGTCTAGGGGGCGGCACGTGTCCCCAGACCCCCATAGACACACATATGCACGTAAACTAGTTGGTCACTTCTTAACACAATAATAGTAACATTTTTACAGGATAGTCCATTTTCCACGCTGGGGGTAAATGGACCCCGGGTCATATAGAACCTGCAACGGTGGTTCATTTATAATATCACACAAGCAATAGCATGCAGCGACTATCGGAAGGTTACGTAAAGTTACAAGCTGGGGTAAAGTGTAAGGTCTTTTAGGACTATGGCCCTCCACACCACCCCACACCCTCGGTTGTACAAGAGTTGGGTATCTCCTTTCTGGTTGTTCTTTACCCCCGGCGCAGCAGACGTGACTTCCAAACAACCAAACGAACCGTGTTTGTTCGATAGCAGTGGAAAGTCCTTGCGGTGAGCTAGCCGCCGGGAATCTGACAAGAACAGCAGCAAACAAAGTGCTGTATCGACGGATATGTCAGCATTTAGGAAAGCCTTTTAAAGGTAGTCTTACACTAGTCACAAAATATTATTAAATTTAACAAATGCCTGATATTGAATAACTACATGTGTTGAAATATCAAAACACCTACTAGGGGATAGGGAACCTATTAAATTCGAAACAATATTGGTGATATCAATATGGCGTGAAATCACGTGATTACAAGTTCATATCACCAAATGACAACATCGTGTTTAATAGTAGTAAGCAAGCTAAGCATTTTAGCAGTGTTTTTGAATGTTTAAGATGTTTTTATTCATATAATAACAATAACAATGTTGTGAACCGACTATTTTTAATGGTAATGATTTTGTCTTTATAAAATTTTTAATTTTCAAAATGTCATTCATGGCAAGAATATTACAAAAAAAACAGTAATAAAACATAACTGGTTTATCAATTGTTAAGTTTTTATTTTACGACACCGTGTAGTAATGATTCCACCAGGACCAAAATAACCGGAAAAAGATCCGAGAAAAACCTTAACGCCGAAAGTGATTGGTTAACGCAAAAACTCGGAACAAGGTTCTGTTCGATTTATTTGCGAGAGTTGCTGCCTCAAAGGTGCTCATAACGACATCACTGGCTAACGGGGATGACTTTGACATTTCGTTCGGATACCTTTGAGACGCGATGTCAGGCAAGGCCACGTCCTGGGAGCGCTGAAGTGACGCGCCGTACATCCATCATCAGAAATATGACGTCCCAACTCGAGTGATGAGTACGTCGTGACCTGATGGTGTGCCTTATCACCATTTGTCAGTGATGTCCAGTATCACTGGCGCTAGTCTAGAGGGGGGGGGGGGGCGGAGTAGTCATGCGTAAATGTGCGCATACATTAATTTTGTGCGTACGTTTATCATTATAAGTCTAACTAGTAATTATTTCATCTACCGGATGCTATATTATATACCTACAGACTTGCAAAATACCTACGATGTATACAACTTTATTTAACTTTATATTTAGATAACTTATGTTATATTACATATCCAGTGTTTTGTAAGGGTTTCCATTTTCTGCGCACTGTTATTTTCTTGTAGGGCCTGTCTACACCAACTGCATCTTAATTAATTCAACAATAAAACAGCTGTAGCAGTAGCCTAAAACGTCACGATTGCCAAGTTTTCGAGCACTGGCACGCAGTTTCCGGTTGTCCTTTTGTGACGTCACAGCACACAGGAGAAATCAATTGTTTCCAGTATCGTTGATACATTCGAGCAATGCCGGTGGCCCTGCGTGGGAACTATTTCGGGCAGGCTCTCAAACGAGCAAAGAACAGGAAAGACATAACGAACTAATTATCACATAAGACGAATGTTGGTTGTCAGTGAGTTCTCACGTGGGTATTAGCTAAATATACCACGAATCGATCAATACGGTAATGTTTGCGTCCTGACTGCAGCGTTGTTAATTGCTACGGACTGCCGAATTAGGTAGGCCCTAAACAATAGACGTATAATATGTAGCATTAGTTCATACATGTTTTCGTACGCGTTCTGTTATTACAATTTAGGTAAAGATAAAAACCAGTCAACATGTCAACAACAAAAGATCCAATTTCCGGCGTTTAGTCGCGCACAATTTCTGACCCCAAATCGTCGTCTGCTCCACCGCCCATAGCGCCGAAGCCATGTATCCCGCCAGCGCTGGCCGACATGGCAGCACTTGGTCCTGCAGTCATTTTGCTTATTCATAAATCGCCGATATCTTTGAGCAAATAATTGGCGTCGCCATTAGCAGACAAGCCGTCTGGCGGGCCGGACGGACGGTCATGGCGCGGATTAATACAAGGCGCCCGGCCCAGCGTCTCCGCGTCACCTAATCGGCGATAAAAGTCGTCTGCTTTCTCCCGGGCCGGCGTTATTACGGGTAATGACCGGCGGCACGGCGGGAAGCAAAGTGTGGCCCGTCGCCGAGCTGCCCCCGCCGGTCACTGGCGACGAAATCACATGAAAATAATATTTAAACGACGATTATCGTAAACCTGCTGCGGGAGGTTGGCAGGATTAATGAATACTTAATTAGCGGGCCAGACATTCGTCGCCGTGCCTAACGGCAGACGGCGCACGCGTGTTTGGCGCGGTTGCGTGGCCAACGGAGTCTTGCCGAGCGCTGCGCCGCGTGTACTCACACCCGGAAGCACGCACGTACGCACGTACGCGCGTACGCGTCAACACGCACACGCGCACGCATATATACAGATCCACACATGCATAGACGCATAGAATCTAGGCCTACTCGCAGACGCACACACGCACATGAACACATGCGCATACGCATGCACGCTCGCACGCACGCACGCACACACACACACGCTCGAACACTCGCACGTTTACCAATACAAAGCACGTACCGATCTACCGACGACACTACATCATTATGAAATTACATCTAACCACGGAATACAAATGCAGTGATAAAACTGAAGTCGCATTATTTACGCACCGGTCGCGCGCTAATTTTAGCAACACACTCGATTTTAAACGGCCGCAATAAAATGATACGACTTCGCAAATAGCTGAAACGCGCACCGTCGCTCAACGTGCGCGTATTTCGCGACCGCCGTCGCCGATAATTTGCGACAGCGCTGTCGCACCGTCAACCAGCGACGGGAACCAGGTGCCAGACGGAGAGACACGTGTCGAGACAGACAGACGCGATCGGACCAGCTGGGTGTCGAGTGGAGGTGTGTCGCATCATGACAGCCTGTCGCGATGCCGCCTATGGTCTTCCGTTAGAGCAATTAGGCGAGGCGCGCGTGCGAGACGCCTCGGGTGGGGCTGCCATAATTGTACAGTGGGCGTTGACATGGTCACTTCCTACTGGACAGGCCTCGGCTGGTCCCTTCTCTTGACCACCCGTGGAATGGACGCGTGCACCGTGTCCAACGGGTGACGACGCCGCGATGTCGGTATTGCGTTTTCCACCGTGAAAGACCTACATTAGCACCTCGCTTTTTGGTCACCTCACTACTACAACCAACTCGCAATTAATGTCACCCTGGGACAGTACCAAATTAGTTTTGTAACACTAAAAAAAATAGGAAATTAGTCTCGCTAATACGGTCACCTCGCTATTCGGGTCACGTTTGCCCAGTTACGAGTGTGACCTTAATCGTGAAATTACATTATAGTTGAAAAGAGAAAAACAAACACATTTTATGGCATCACCGATATCTAGATGCATGCTCATGTTTATAAAATATATGCTATCGCATTTAGATAAGAGAACATCCGCGTGCACCAACTAGAAATGTCCCTTAAAGGCACAATAAAGTATTAATGTATTATATTATTTCAATTGGATTAAAGCCTAGTTGTTGTTACTGTTGTTGAGAACAAATGATACCGTTTTATAGTATGCCTATAACGTTTGTTTGATGATACGTGCGATTTCACCCAGTAATATAACCTGTTTTTTACTTAAATTATGTTGGCGATAAAGAATTGTTATCCAACATTCTTGTGTGCGTGTACGTGCGCGTGCGTCCGTGCGTGTGTGCGTTCGGCTAAAGATCAGCAATTGTGCCGAGTACCAAAGGTAAAAGGTCACTCGTGTAGACAAACTTCGACGTAATCAGCTCAATTTGTTTGCCAAAAGATTTTTCGGTTCACCGATTTTTCGACTGTGTGGCTTCTGCGAGAAAATGCATCATGTGAAAATAAGTTGTTTAATAGTGTGATTTCTTCACCAAACCACAAGTTCATCGTCGAGTCAGTGCAGACTTTTGTCCTTCCGCGTCGTTACAACCTCGAGTTGCGTGTATTCAGCGCACCAGGAGTCGTCCCGTGCAAACTAGCAAAGCTGATGAATAATTAAAACGCCAAAAACACCGCTACGAAACGAAATTGTTTAACTATGACAAACTCCTATAATGCAGATGTTCCACAGTGTGTGGATTTGTCATATAGGTCTACACTACGGAGTTTTGTACGCCACTAATCTGTTTTAATACGAATTTGATTCAAAATATAAAAATCGTGATGAAGTAGGCCAACTTATTATGATCTTGTGCTCATCTACATAAACTTCTACTTGGCCAACCGAAGAGAATATAGTTTTATGCTGTGCCAATTCCCAACAAAAGTTTTTGTGTTGAATGTAAGTATTTGATATAGACATATGACGACACTCGATTGAAATAGGACTTATATATAAATACCGCTTTGCCAATGGAAATGAATTTATATGGAATTTAAGGAGGGAACTCTTCTTGCTTGTTCAGCTTCTCCGCTGGCTCACGGGGCCAGCTATATGTCATATTGAAGACGGGAGTGTGTGTGTGTGTGTGTGTCGGGGGGAGGGGGTGCTATCGATACATATTCGCCGCAGCGTCCGCGTATTCACCTTATTGTAACATCGATGGGGGGCACATTTCAAACGGTCTAGGGCACGGTAACGTGGGCCCATTCAAAAAGGTCTACGGGCACGCCAAATTTCAAAGGTCTAGGGGGCATGTGCTTCCCAGCCCCCTGGATCCGCCTATGGGTAGGCTTAGGTGGTCTATCATGTGTATAACACTGTATATAACTTCTTTAGTGCACGGTCTACATACATCATGACATCGCACAGTGGTTTGCATTCCCCTGGCCTGTTCCGTTAAATACTAACTCGACTTTTCTGGGAACGAAGACACATTATTGTTATTAATTATGAGTATTAAAGTCCTACGCCCGTTGCATAGTGCAAAGGCTGGACTGCCACAAATAGAGTATTGGGGTGGAAGATATATTGGCCTACATATATATGCCTGCCTGCCTGCCTGCCTGCCTGCCTACTTTCGACGTTTTGCCGTGTCGCTTAGATCGTATCTCTAACCATAAAACCCAACCAGAAAGTATACTATAACAGTGACAACACCCATAAGAGTTAAAGAGTTTGGACCCATTTTTTACAGTCGCCAGAAATGTTTATCAACTCTCGTCACCGACGTTCTGTTGCCTCTCTCGTCAGGCGTCACGCGTAAGTACAGTGGCGCCGCCGAGCGGGCACGCTAGCACTAGCGCGGGCTTTGATGAGTGACGCGTACAATCAAAACATCCAGTGGCAGCGACGGCGTCTGTCGTCTGCTTGTTTATGTGACACCGTCGAGTCTGCCGGACGGTGAACGATGACACCACACGAGGCGTTGTCGCGACAGTTACCGAAGATTTGTTTGAGTTGGTTTTGTCTGCCGACAAAAGAAAAAACCTTACTCTAGTTTATTGCGCCGTTTGCTGCGATTATTGATGGTAACAGCAGAACATACGTGTACGCATATGGACACACGCGCGCGCGCGCTCTCTCTCTCTCTCTCTCTCTCTCTCACACACACACACACAGGTTAACAAACAAGCACAGACACAGTTTTTGTGTCCACTCAGTCCAAGTTCCATGCACATTGTATTCAAATGATGTCATATTCGTAACCGTCAAGATGAACTGAAAGTTTCATCATCCACATCATCAAACATAGAAGACACCGAAATGACGAGCGCGTTTTCATGGTCGAAGGTCAACGGGACAGGTTAAGTTATTCACCGCATGCGCAGTACACAAATGCCTACTTCCGACACGGGACTACTCTCGGTCCGTTACAACGGAATGTTTGTCCCACGTAGTTCGCAGTTCGTTATTTCTCCCATTGCACATGCGCGCTAAGAACCATTCGTTCAGGGAACGAATTCTGTGTTCGATTCTTAAATTGAATCGCGCAGTACTCTTGTACTTACATCTGCGTTATTAAGTTTCTTCCTCTTTTTCTTCCTTGAGGCGGTTGTTGGAGAAAACTTACACATGTTGGATACTTAATTTTTTTATGAATTATCTAATAGCATTTGATCAATATGGGAATGCAGATTCGTCACACAATGTTTTTGAAATTAGCACTAAAACGCATTACACCAGCCCACTGGTTTGTTGGAATTCTATTATCTATGCTACAAACTGACAGGTATAAGTTCTACGACTTGAATATAGATGGCAGAGCTCACTCCATATATATTGTAAGAAATATGTCGGGTGCTCAACACCGTCCATAATACCCCTCACCGTACGAAACACGATTTAGCGGGTAATAAACCTTCAGCAATATTTATCCTAGTTTTAAGAACATTACATTAATAAAATCAAACAAGTAACAGGCGGCCTCGCGATAATCGTCTAATTGCGCAGAATCTTGGCACGTTACAGTTACTCTACACCAATAGAGCAGCCTTACTATCAATATCGCGCCAATGGCATCAAAGCCGTAAAAAGCCGTGTCAAAGAAAAAACTGCTGTCATCACTGTCGCGCTATAAAAAGTACTGCTGTCACTGTAGCTGAACACAACAAACCAGTGATGTCGTAGTTATCCCCAATCCAGTTGGCTGACGTCACAATCGTGCTAACAGATAACAAGTGACGTCACGTTCGCACCCAATGCAACTAACCAGAGCCGTCACATTCGTAACAAACTAATGACTTCACTAATATTAATTAAAATTACAAGACAGTGCATTACAAAACTGGAATGAAGAAACGAACAATAATAAATTGTGTAGTAATTATAGAATGTTTAAACATAATGTTGGTTTAGAGTATTACTTGTTGAAATTAGATACGGTAGATAGGATACATTTATGCACATTAAGGCGAGGGAACCATAAGTTACCAGTTGCTAAAGATTTTTATTTAACATGTCAGACTCCAAAATCCTGTACTCTTCGTAATAGTCAGGAACCCGGAGACGAATTTCCTTATATTCTGGTATGTTCTGCATTGACAATTATTCTGCAAGACTATTTACATCGATATTTCAGAATAAGACCGAATGCGTTTAAATTTGAGTCAATTATTTAATGTTAAAAATTTTAAACAATTATCTAATCTAGCCAAATGTGTTAAATAGATAACGTTGGTGTTTCCTTTTTCGTAAATGTAATTCACGTAATTGTGTTAAGTTAAATAATGTGTTATGTATTGCGTAATTAACACACGTAGTGGTTATGTTATATATTATATGTTACATTTAACTTTCTGAAAATGTATACGAATGTTGTTATACCCCAAAAGGGGTCGGATCAAACAATATCATTTGACATTTGTCACATTCGCGCCAAACGACCCAACTTCTTCAAGAATTGCGAAAGCAGTAGATATATATGTGTTCCTGTACGACACCACACTATCGAAAAATCCACACTTTAATTTTGACACAAGGAAATAATGATCATGATTGTTCATATTCGTTTTGTTTCGTTCGTTTTCTAGCTTGGTTTGGTTCACAAATGCAGTATATATTTCTATCGAGATTGTGCCGTTGAAGTTGTGTAATGTTTCTAGCGTGTTTCAAGGAATAAGATGAACAGCAGTGAAGACGAAAGGCATCCTTAGCGTACTCCGGCTGAGGTTCGAAACGCGTGTCCAATATCTTCTTGATGTACCACTGCGCTCGTTGCGGGTCCATGTGAAACAGTGATAAAGTAGTAAATAAACGTCGTGTATCTCTACTAAATATCTTTGTTTACTTGTGATAATCTTAGTCACCCATTAATTTGTCATGCTGTATAGTGGCGCAACACGTTATACGAAATGGTGTTATCCTAAAGGTGATCAGCAATTAGGTATAAACATAACATTATTTCTACCATTTGTTTTTAATTTGGTGTAGACTCTAATCCTAATAAAAACAATGACAGCAACAGCCAATGCATCTATGGCGTCTGTCTACTCTATAGCGTCGTTGTAAACATAACTAAACGTCAATAATAATTATTACGCAACCGCGCTTAACCCGCAATTAATTCCAGGGCGTCGCGATAGACGTCATACTCGGCCTATCGCTTTTTATTGTGACACCTTTCACGCCGACCGCCGGGGCGTTTGTGATTAACCAAAATTGTCGCCAGTCAAATTACGTGCACCGCGAACTTGTTGTGCTAACGAGACGAGAGGAAACACGTGACGTAATGATGCGTAGAAATGTGAAAGCTGTTGAAAGGAGGCTAACCGCGTCTAAACAACATCCTTTGAAAAGCCGCGCGACGAGGTCGGCTGCGCAAAAATCGAAGTAGACGCGCCTTGTCTTTTAGAAATATCCGACAGAAATTGGTCCAGAGATGATTCGAAACGATTTGTTGTCATATTTTATGTATATGCCGGCACACGGCCGTTCATTATCGGGTGATAGGCGTCGTTTGTGGCGCCAATCGTTTAAAATATGCAGTAGCCCATGGGGCGTAGGACGCGAGAGAAATTCGGCTCTCGTGTATTGGTTATAGTTTGGACAAAGTTCGGGGCAGTGCGTGCAGAGACTCGCTGTGACAAAGTAACAATATCTCCTTGATGTAACACTGCCTTCGTTACTGGTCCATGTGAAACAGCGATAAAGAGTAAATAAACGTGGTGTATCTGTTCTAAACATCTTCATTTACATGTGATTTCTTTACCTATGATGCAGGACGTATTTTCGATATTGGAAGGGGGGGTTGAACGGGTGGGACTAATCTTAGTCACCCATTAATTTGCCATGCTGTATACGAAATGGGGTTATCCTAAAGGTGATCAGTAATTAAGTAAACTTAATGCATGGACTCGCTGTAACAAGTTGTTGTTTAGGTAATTATAACAAATGCTGGTAGTAGAAGAGCTGTATTCTTATGGTTAAAACGTGTATTTGTTTATTTTGTCTTTCAGTCTGTGTGATCATAGTCAATCCATCGTTTGTTGCCACTAGGATGTTGTGTACGTTCCAGAAACTTTATGCATAATTTATGCTATAAAGTATTGTCTTCAAGTACGACGTCGTGAAAGACGCGTTTTGTGAAGCCTATAGAGGCCATATGTATAGTCCAACGCCCCACTTGGGCCATTACTGAGATATTTCCTCCTAATAGGGGCGTATTGTCGTCCATGAAACTTATCCAGGAGGATATTTGGTTTAGGAAGAGTGTGCGCTAAGAATTCTTGGCTGCACTTTCGGGTCGTGTTATTCAAGGATTTGCGATTCGTGCCCACTATATTTCTACGATATTTTGGGAGCCTATAAGGGGTTGCAGTTCGAGGTATTTTGTGTAAGCCTGCGACGAAAAACGCACCCCACCGCCAAAAATCAACCACGCTACGGGCCTGGGTTTGCGGGATGTGGGCTATGACAATCAACCACGCTACGGGCCCGGGTTTGCGGTCGGTAGGCTATGACAATCAACCACGCTACGGGCCCGGGTTTGCGGGCGGTAGGCTATGACAATCAACCATGCTACGGGCCCGGGTTTGCGGGCGGTAGGCTATGACAATCAACCACGCTACGGGCCCGGGTTTGCGGGCGGTAGGCTATGACAAAGCTCCACTGTTCATAACAGAGTCTGACGCAGCCAACTTTCTGGCATGCGGCGGCCAACCATATTTTTGTTGATGACGAACATTGCTCTATTAGAAACTACGGACAACTCGCTCCATGATCCACCATAATCTCAACTGACGAACATTATTATATTCTCTTGGCTAGCAACGCAATATCCTCGCAAATGACTGTTTTTTCTAGTTGGATAATTTATACAACACACGCGTGTGCACACACACTCAAACACAAAGCACGCAAGAACGCACGCAGGCACGCACGCAAGTACACACATACGGTGGTAGGCGCACTGACATCGTGAACTAATTAGTTTTTAGGTAAATTTTGTAATTAAACGATAGTACTCAACTTAGGTTGCTTGTAGTCTTTTAGATAACTATGGCCAACGGCCACTGAACAACTGATTAGAATATAACAAACAATGGACAATAATAAGACGGGTTTAAAAGGAGTCAGTCAGTTCCACTACCCGGCCTTAGCGGTCGTAGTAATTTGTAACAGTAAGTCCGCTACGTTGAATGTGGGAAAATCGGACATCGTTGAACATAAAAGGGAATTGCAGTTAACTCAGTCCGACTCGGCCGTATTGTCAATAGGGCCTGTAAGTGTGTTACGTTATATGGCGAGATTCCGCGCGAGTGGAGCCGACTGGCGACATGCACAAATATTGCCCACTGATTTTAGCATTGCGGAAGCCAAGAAACAGTTACTGACATCTAGTTTATCAGTTTATTGTAGCTTTCTTAATTGTGTTATGACGTTGTCACTTCAGTTTTATATGAATTATACATCAGGGAAATTAAAAATGCAGAGAAAAAGCCAGGCAGCAGTCGATGACGGTGATATACTGACATTTTTTTGATCCCGAAATTTTGTTCATCTAAGCGAAATAGATAATATTAATTTTAGTTAATGTAACAAGAACTAGTACATATTAAAATATGAACTATAACATATTTATTACATAACAGTATTAACAATTACGTAAGAAACTGGAGTTAAAACGAGATACAACGGATTATCGCTTGTCATAAAACCGCGAATGTTAAAATGTTATAAGTTGTTATTTCAAAACAGTTGGTAACCATTTATATCTGAAACGTTGCCTAAATGAACACAATCACCAAACAGTATGCACTAGTTCAATAACATGTCGTACAATGTCGTAACATGGCGAAAGAATGCATAGTTGTCATTCTGAACAAAAACAAAGTCAAAATCGCCATCATGGCTCGTCAAATCGTGATAACAACTCAATTAAGGTGCACGATTACCGCGAACAGCGAGAAATTTAGTCCCACTGCTTCAACTTGTGATAATCTGAAACCAGAAAAAAACACGATTTGGAAAAACTCCGATGATTGCAACCCAAAACAAAACATATCCCCATTATTTAAGCCGGCGTAAATGGAGTCGATGTCGCCGGATGACTCCAGATCGAAAACGAGGCGCGAGACTTACAGGCCCTATAAAGGCATGTTTTGAAACTGGATGTTTTTTTATTATTTGAACATGCTCTGGAGTCATACCTTCCAAATTACGAACGTTGTTACGGGTTTACTAAACATAATTCGGCGGGCAGTATACATTCAACATAATTACTATATTTTTAGGAACATTACATTAATTAATACTTAAAAACTAGGAACAGGCTACACATTTCAAATATTATAACCATCAGGACATGACGCGCTAAGACGGTTAATAAAATCTGATTTAATAAAACCGCCAATTTTTACCATGATACTTTCAAAACTTGCAATCCTGAGACATACGCCAGTGAATAGACCCGGTAGGCCTACTTGCCTTTCTTTGAACACAACTATGACAACACACATACTGACAACTGGAAGTCGCAGGAAGCTACGTAAGGCCGACAAACGACACCGAATGCAACAATTAGCCGCGCGAAGGGACACGGCAAGATTGAGCGCCTGTCATGGTGGGCGTCCGCTCCGGGTAACCGAGACCGGATGTGCAAAGCGACAGTCGTGACCGCGCAAAACATTGCCGGAGACAATCAGTCGCCGACGATCCTTCACGTAGCGACACATGGCGGCGAAAATCAATGGTGGCTTGCTTCAGCGCGGCACTCATCAATGCCGAACGACACAGCTGCTTCGGCGACATATCTCACGGGTTTACCATCATACGGAGCGACAGACGAGCTCCTAAAATTTAACAAGATTGCCATCCAGAAAATTACTCTGGATGGCAGGTGGACAAGGAAGCCTTTTGGCTTATCGAGAGTCCAATACTTTTTATCTACATGTATCCCGCCTTTTTAAGGTGTGTGTCGATTTTATTTTTAAACATATTCACGCTACTAGCACCAACACAATCAGGAGATAATCTGTTCCATTCATTTACAGTCCTTTGTGAGAATGAGAACTTTCTTATATCTAATCTACACTGCTCCTTTACTAATGTAGCTTCATGTCCTCTGGTCCTTCTATTTTTCTTAACTGAGAAACAAATGTTTCTATCAATATTTTCATAACCATTCAATATTTTAAACACTTCTATGTGATCTCCTCTCAATCTCCTGGTCTCTAATGTTGTTAAACCACATTCTTTTAGGCGTATTTCGTAACTAAGATCCCTCAGATTTGGTATCATTTTAGTCGCTCTCCTCTGTACTCTTTCTAGCATATCTATGTCCTTCTTGCGATATGGCCTCCATGCTTGTATACAATATTCTAAATGAGGCCTCACTATTGTTTTGTACAGCGGTACTATTAATTCTTTTTTCTTATACGCTATATTTCGCCCAATTAATCCAAGGATTTGATTTCCCTTTGACGCTGCAATTCCGCACTGCTCTGAAACCTTCATATCAGCACTAATGGTTAACCCCAAGTCCTTTTCTTTTACAGTAGTACTTAGAACAGTAACCCCCATTTTATATTTTACCTCTTCATTCCCATGACCTGTGTGGAGGCATTTACATTTCCCAAAATTGAACAGCATTTGCCACTTTTCAGACCATTTGATCAACCTATCAAGATCATCTTGTAAATGCTGTCTGTCTCCATCACTTTTAATCCTTCTAAACACTTTGTATCATCCGCAAATTTTAACACCTTGCTTGTTATATCATCGTCCAAATCGTTGATATATATTAAGAATAATATAGGTCCTAGTACTGATCCCTGTGGTACCCCACTCAATACCGATTTCCAGTTTGAAGCCTCCCCATCAACTACTACACGTTGTCTTCTGTCATTCAGCCATTTTTCTATCCAGTTTATTATACCATTTCGTATGCCATGGGCCTTTAGCTTAAGGAGTAATCTTTGATGTGGTACTTTGTCGAAAGCTTTTTGAAAATCTAAATAGATGATATCTACTGGTGATCCCTCATCTACCCACCTAATGATGTCTTCCCAAAAACATAACATATTTGTTAAGCATGACCTCGCTTTTAAAAACCCATGTTGAGATGGGTTTATCAAGTTATGTTTAACAAGAAAATCCACCATGTGATCTTTAACTAGTCTTACTAATAATTTGCAAATCACTGATGTTAAACTCACTGGTCTATAGTTCTCTGACTTGTTTCTCGAACCTTTTTTAAATAACGGTATAATGTTTGCCTCTTTCCATTCTAAAGGAACCACTCCCTCTTCTAATGACAAATTGAAAACTGTTGCAAGCGGTACGCTAATTTGTTCTACAATTTCCAATAGTAGTTTGGGCGGAATCCCGTCCACTCCAGGTGATTTATTATCCTTCATAGCCCTTATTTTCTTAGCTACCATTTCCGAGGTTACAACTAACTGTCCTAAATAGTCTGAATCTGCCCCCTTGAACTTAGCCTCTGGTACTGGCAGTGAACTAATATCTTCCCTGGTAAACACTGAACTAAAATACTCATTCAGGTCTTCTGCCATTAAGAATCCCTCTGATATTGTATTTCCAGCACTATCTTCTAGAGGACCGACCTTATCCTGAACTTTCTGTTTGCTTCGAATATACGCATACAAACTCTTACTGTCATGTTTTATATTACTAGCTAATTTTTTTTCATAGCTTCTCTTTGAATTTCTAATTTCAGCTGTAGCTTGATTAAGTGCTTCTTTATAAATGTTGTAGTCTTCATCATTTCGAGTACATCTATATGACTTCCACATCATTTGTTTATACTTAATTTTTCTAATGGCTTCTTTCGATAAGTGTTTCTTTTTAGACCGTTTCCCTTGTTTTTTGAAAGGTACAAATTTATCGACTATGCGCTTAATTTCACTATTTAAGATATTCCAGCATTCGGTTGCTGTCTTATTCTTCAGTGTGTTATTCCAGTCTATCTTTGCTAAATATTTCCTCATGTCCTTATACCTTCCTTTGTGGAAATTTCTCCTATACTGCTTTTACTATTCCTTTCTGATTTTACTTTGATGGTAAAATGTATCTGGTTGTGATCACTACTCCCAGTGGCTCACATATCTTGACATTGTCAACTAATTCTTTCTGTGAGGACAAAACTAAGTCTAACACATTCTCTCCCCTGGTTGGTTCTAGCACATGTTGAGAAAGGAAACTATCTTGTACTAAAACTAAAAACTTGTGGTCCTCACTCCCCATACTCTGTAGAGATTTCCATTGTATATGCCCATGGTTAAAGTCCCCCATAATAATACAGTTCCGTTTGCTTACTTCCCTTATAGCGTTTTGTATTTTTTCATTCTCTTCTATGCTTATGTTTGGACTTCGATAAACTAACCCAACTGTTAACGTTGAGTTTCCTGTAACTATGTTACACCAAACAGCTTCTTCGCAATCTGCTTCTCTTTCTAATTTTATTTCATAAGCCTGGATAGATTCTTTAATATATAAAATAACTCCACCTCCCTTTCTTCCTATTCTATCTTTCCTAAACATTACATATCCTGTTAGTCCCAATTCGGCATCTAATATATCAGTGGTGGCCCACGATTCGGTTATACCTATTATGTGAAATGGTGATGTTCCATTTGCTTTGCTTCTGTAAACTTGATCTTAAATTCATCCTTGTGGGCCATGGGAGCTGTTGTTGCTGTTGTCTCAGAACCCCTTGCAGATCGGATTATCGAAACACTGAAGTTAAGCTGAACCCGTTATCCAGTCATTTCGTTGCCATTCCAGAATCGGCCGATTTGTGTTTTGGCCAATCATAGCCGATTCTACATGGAATGTCATATTCATTATACCATGGCCCCCACCGTATAATGACTTATATTAGCCAAGATTTAAAAAAAAAACCATTGTAATCCGGCCGTGGCGCCAGCAAGTTTACACCACCTATGGTAAACTTCCGGGGTCGAATAGTCGTGCCAATAGGGCAATAAACCACACGTATCAATCATGAGAAAACATCAACATACACAACATGAACCAACCTTGTTTTTGTTCGAAGAAAAACAGTGTGACACTCGGATGCGTGGCTGTAGAGAGGAGAGCAAGTAGAAACAAGACGGGATAAATGTCTCGGGCCGAAAGTATCCCGTGCTACGGATAGGCAAATGGGTATCGCAAATGCGCGCGCAAGTGCAGTATAAAACCTAACCTCCCCATTTGACCTTACCAATCGTGCTGCCGTAACAGAAGTAGCCAAATTTTAGTTTCTGTGTTTTTCTCATTATTCTTGTTTTTTTACATTTGTTATTAACATTTTACAGTTATTACATTTATGGTCTACTATGTGTCGTAACAATACACATATTAAATTTAAACCAAGACTGTCCTCATGTTGTTTGAGTAAGTATTAGCACAACTAGAAGCAACGCCGACTTCTGGGCGGGGATTCTGGCATAGTCCAAGCAGGCACCTACTTCTTGCACGGGACAACACTCGGCCCGTAACACCGGAAACACATAATGTGGGCATCTCAATGCAGCATCGATGGAATACAATGACGCTGACAACGGGAAGGAAACGATGGAACGATGTTATTCACTGTTTTCCTTGTTCTACAATCTTCTACATCAACAAAGAAGACTTCTTCACGACCACCACAAACTACAGACGGTGCCACAACAAGACATTCTACAAGACACCCAGCCGACTTAATATCAGAAAACAGCCCTTTACATGACGCATCTTCCAAGACTGGGACAACTTTCCTCAGCAAACAGTGAACGCTGTAAACATCGTCGCCTTAAAAAAACTAGACGAAAGTTTAAATTTGACTAAAAGCACATACATCACAAGACAAGCCACGTTCTCAAAATTAAAGATATGATGCATAAAGGCAAGCAGACACAAGGGTAAACATCCTTACATTAGAACACAAAGTTCCATGCAAGTTATCCAAACAAGTAATACTACTCTACATTGAGAGGATCAACACAGCGTGTTTTTAAATAATAAACCATTAATATTAAATTACCATATGATCTATGATACGCTTCTACGAAAGCTCTTTTATACCTACACTAGAATAAAATATGTAATTATAAATAGTTTTTTTTAAAGCACAAATAGTGTTGCAGTATTTCCCACACACATTCCTCGTTCACTAGCAGTGGATGGCTCCCCAAAAGACAAATTGTTCAACTTTTTATTTGAGAAAGAACTTATGTTTGGATGTGGCTCCGATTTCACATCACAGACACGCCCTGCTAAGTACCACAAGGCAACAAAGTGTATCGCATGTTATGTTTATTAATATTACATAGTTTTAGTTACTGAAACCGGTGAACGATGTCCCATCCGCATACCGAGGCTCGCTGTCACTGCGGTGACTCATAATATACGTTCATAATTGGCGCCAGTGCCCAACTCGTGCGCAAGTGTCGCATGATTTAAAGAGTCGGTGACAACATTAATTACGGACGAAAGCGCCGACTCTCGTCATATCTCTAGCACGGCGGCGCCACGGACAAACAATATGGGGGTGGGGGCGACCGGCCGCTTTTGTAATTGATAAATAAATAACCGTAGCGCATATAGCTTGTAGCCACCCATCGCGACTTACGTCGCGTCAACAGAAGTCTGGTGAAACAAGACGTCTGCGGCCAGGAGCCGAGTCTGGTGCAGCCTGCTGCACAATCAGTCATGCCGACGTCCCGACGAAATGTCACTTGCATCATCCACTGTTATTTATTAATATTAATTATTTCCTCTTAATTTGATGTGGCACATCGCAAATCTGGATGTATAGTTGATGTTGAAGTCGGTAGTGTGCGAAAAAAAACACGCACGCACGCACACCATATATGGCCTACATAATTTTATTATAACATCGTTATAAAACGCGTAGGCCTAATTAGTAAACATGACGCACATTGTACAAAATGCGTGCACTGACACGGACGTAAACGGCAATTATAAAATGTAGACCTGCTTCAGGTTTATTCATGTCACCCGATATTTAAGTGGGGATAATTTCACGTTTAATTTATCAATATGATTCATATTTAAGGATTTTGGTAATTTCGACCCGGGCGTTTTCCAGTGCAATACTATTAATCGGTGCGGTACCGGGTCGGTTCTTAAAAACAGCGTTAATCCAAAATGTCTTAGCAAAATCAAACAATTATAGTAACTATAATAGGAACGAACAAATTGCCCATGATTGGGAGTTTGGTATGTACACGCATTACGCAATTTCTTGGATGGTTGACGTTATACAAGTGCGAATTGCTTACATTATAGGAAACAAACTATTTGTGGTTATTCTATTCTAATATCACTCCTTTTTGAAGAAATGTCCACCAAACACACCGTCATGGCCATGCTGCTTGCGGTGTCGGGTTCATAAACTTCAAAATGCAATGTCAATATGTTAAACCGTTTAGGAGTTAACAAGAAACAGCATGACTTTTAAGAAAGAAAGAATAATTGGTTTAACATGACTAAAACATATAAGTTAATATATTTGAAATTGGAGGATACTTATACTAAAGAGTAGGGCTAACGTGTTCCCTATACCCCCGTGTAGACGAGGCCTACCACTCTAGATCTAGTCCCTACACTTACCGTATGTAAACTAGATGTAGTAGGCCCTATATTTTGTAATGTTCTACTACGCACTACTAAATTGCAACAAAAGACATCTCTTGGAGAAGTAAAAACTAACAATTAGCAACTACAATCAAGATTATTATGCCAACAGTTCACTACATTATTGATGGCAGTGTATTAACTGTCTGGCTGTAGTTATTAATTGCACGTTGTATCTAAGACAATTCAGTTTACCGTTATCAGTGGTTGGCAGCGACCAGTGATTCAAGTTCTATTGTTTCTGTTACAACATTGTATATTCATATCCACTGGTAACAGCCTTGGCTTTGCTGCCAACCAGGAAGTGTATAGATTGTATACGCTTTGTCTTTAATTTATCTTCAGTATTATACAATTCCGAAATAAAACACCTTACCTTACCTTTACCTTGTTGAAAACACATACTTTAAATTGCAGGGACAGCGGGCCATTGTGATCGTCAGCCGCCAAGTGAGAATATTGCTCGAGCAATCTAGTTTGCGTTGCCGGATATTTTTGGGCGCTGTAACTACTAAAATATTACGTCTGCATGTTACATCGTATGGCATTATAACAGTTGTTACACGTATGACTCTGAATCGATGGGAACGTATGAGCCGGCATATTGATGTACATGTCGAGGAGACGGACATTCGGTGCATCACTGCAGCATCAAGGTAAACAGGCGCTCATTGGAGAAGCATCGGAGGCGTGCCTCAATATTTCATCCGCCGGGAACTGTCAGGTTTCAGGTCAGTTTCAAATAATCTCTTAGCAAACCACAGACATAACACTGTGCCTTGTATTTTCAAATGGTTAGATTGTATTAACTGTTTAGATGCATAAGCCAAAATAAGTGTCTTTTGTTTCCCTTTAAGACGTTACTCAATGGATAAATATACCTACTAAAGTACCACTGTTAAACGACTTATTAAACTGACGAGGGTAAAGTCAACGTTTGTAGTATCGCAAACACTCAGAACTTGACAAGCCAACAAAAAATCGACGTAGCCTATCATCAAAACAAACGTCAACAACCGTCAAGGGTAACCAAAAAACCTTAACAAATGATTGGTTGAATTTACTAAGCGCCGCTAGTTTTTAGCGTACTTCAGACGGGACTGGCGCTACGAAAATTCGTCTACTCGAGAGAGAGAGAGCTGTGGTCGATTTCAAGTGGCACTGCGCGCGAACAGACTGCGGTCGAGCCAGACGCTCAAACGAGGCGGATGGCGACGGCGTTCGCATACATTTATTATATTTACCATAACATATTTATTTATGACGCGCACTCATCGTGCGAAACATTTGAAAAACAACTCGGAAGTGAATCGCTTGCCTCTCCTTACCAGCAACCACAAATCACGCGAGACGGTCGCTGAAGACACTCGCCGTGTTTAACAGCCGAACTATATTATAGGGCAGTCTCGTCGGTTCCGTGCCGGTTATGCGACAGGCAATAAAGCGCACGATTAAAACGACGCATTGCAGATATGCACACTATAAATATGCATGCATCGGGTCAATTAGATCGTTCGTTAACCGATCGATAATTTTAGTACACACCGATGTCAACGAGTTCGAAGTTTTCCTGGTATAACCATAGGCATAGGATTACAACAATAATCTTATACGTTATCGAATTAAATCACGTTTATGACAACGATTTGACGACACTGCTTGATAGTTATAAGATACCGGTAGTCATCTGTAAAGTAGTATGTGATACTAAACTGTAACGATTATAACGAGTCTATTAGAACAGAAAGTGGAGTAGTCGGTTTCCATTTATTTTAGCGAATTGGTTTAAACTGAGGATAGTAATATTATCTATAACCGATATTTTCAAGGCTACCTTTCAGTTTTCACCGAAAGGTATCAACATGAGTATTTCCCAGTCAATGGCTGCGGTGTCGACGTTTCCGCAACACTACTGTAGTGCAACAACAGATCCATGTACGCCCTATAGTTAACTATGATTGAGCTAGGATGTGTGTGTGTGTGCGTGTGTGCGCGCACACCTATGTGTTCCACTGCACTGCAATTATAACCTATGGCCCGGATTTCGTGGCACTTTTCGCCCGACGCGACCCGACCCGACCCGACTTACCTCGACGACTGTAGTGTATTCACTAGACAGACTGACACCTACTGCAGTATACCCAAAAAGGCTGCGTCACGTCATAATCACATAAACTTGAAAACTTACTCATACGTCGGGGCTAGACTGTGTCTGTCTGATGTATTGGAAAGTTTTCAAGTTTATGTGATTATGACGTCATGCTGGCTTCCAGTATAGCCAGTCGGTGTATACACTAATATTGGGGTGAGTCTGGTCTGGCGAAAAGTTCCAGTATATCCCGGCTTTAAGCTGTACTGCAGAACCAAACAAACCCAAAGCCAAGTGGAGCCACAAGTGTTAATGACGTGAAAACAGGGTCAGCACAGGGTCCTTAACAAGTAAATTTTATATTTAAAAATAATATTTAAATTCATACATGCAGTACTCTTCTGGCACAACAGGGAACAGCTACAAAGACAAATAATAGGTATATAGAAAGTGTTGAATAGATGCACTGTGGCAAAATACATGACTCCCAGTCATAATGTTTTAGTACATATAACTGACTTTACTTGGGTTTTAAATATACAATACTGTGTGCGCACACACAAAATTCACACACATAAACTATAATATATAAATTATTAGTTAAAAAAGAAGCTATTTTATGATGCCATGTGCATTTATTGGGCACTCTCTGGTATGTTGGCAAAGGAAACAAGTCTGATAAATTAAAATGCAATAACTTTAGTCCATTCTCTTCATACATAAGAACATAGCAATACCATAGTTAACTATTAAGTATCAGTAATTAGTTCACTATGTAGTATGAACCTTCACATTCAAAGATTGTACTTTATGCACATATATGTATCCAGTGTGCAAATACTGTGAACTAATCATTAATCATGTGACAAGATGCTGAATAAAAACTGCCTACCAACGTTTCTTAATAAATATGACACAAGCTGTCATAATTAGAAATATACATAATATTTGCAACATCAAAACAAGGGAACTCACGTATTGAACACCACCCAAAATCAATTACCCTGTTGTCAAACCGCCCAATTTCCACCCCATGTAATCCCCCAGTAACAGAGTCAAGCGAAAGTGCAAACATATTATACATACAACAAACACTCGCTTTATGCCACTGTTTTAACATGACATCTCTAACGAACAGCATCTTTTATAAACTATACACAATTATTAATTGTTCAAGCTACAGCGACTATGTGTGTGCACTGCATTTGCATCCTATACAACAATCTGTGCCATTTTAACATTTCCACTTTCCAAAATAGTTTAGAATATTACAACGTACTCAGAGAATTCATCAAACTGATATACAAGGTTTAGATTTCATATAGAAAACGTTAGATAACCTTTTATCAACGATGAACAATCGGGCATTATATACCATAATTACGTCGTAGAGGCATAGCCACGGTTTGATGGACAATTACATCACTACTCGCCATACACATTATTTAAACTGTACAAATTACTTTAGTAAATAACTGTATTGTATGTTCAAGATGTCACCATTTGTCATCGACACAGAAAGCCTACACACACCTAAAATTATGTATAGACAATACATATACAACTGTCATGTATTATGTTGGCATACATCTAAATCAGATTTATAGCCTTGAATTGATCAACTCGATTTTGTATTGTGAATTGCTGTGAAAACAATTACCTTCACATAATAGAATCCAAACTCTTAGCACCATCTTAGTTCAATTCTAGCTACGTAATGGGTGTTTTTGTTAAAAGTTAATATACTTTATTAAGTTTACAAGTTATTTCCTCTAGCATCTACACTTAAAGAAGTTCGTAAATGAAAGCTGATAAGTGGTGCATACCTGCTATTGTGCAAAAATGTGCAGTTTCTCATTTTAGTTGCGAAAAAACACCTCTGAACATTTACATTTGATAACCACTTTCACAAGTGAAAACTTCGACAACAACTTAAAATACAGCTTGCTACAAATTCCACATCATATTACAAACATCCCCAAACCAGAATTCAAAGTCCGATGACATACAAAACGTTTTTCTTGACTGTAGTGAATGGGACTACTGGCTCATGGCAGAACTCTGGCTTACAGTGATGGCTGCGTGGGTTTAACACACACACCCTCGCACTCACTCGTGAATGGGCAACATAAGGCAACTACGATTTGGCTGATCATGTAGGAACAGTAGTGGAGAGGACACAGTCGTGGGACAGAGCTTGGTGCTAGGACGTGGGTTGGAGGGCAAAGATCTGTATCCTACTGGGGTTGAAGTAGAGGGTGGAGGCATGATAGACGAGGGACCAGACGTAGGGGCTGAAGAACTCCTCGGGTTCCTCCTCCTCCACGTACTTGAACTTCAGTTCCGGGAACTTCTGCAGACAGCAAGGATCGCATTACAAAGATATGCTATTAATGATAAGTTTGTTTCCTTAGCAGACATTGATGTCAAACAGTACATTAATATAAACACTTAGTTAAAACCTAAGACTTTGAAGCCGTGCCAGCTGGATATATTGCAAATGGTTTCCAATGCCTGTAAGTTAAGTGTCAAGTGTATAAACAAACATTACTATAATACGCTGTCAATGCACCACGTAGACATGGCAGGTAGGTAGTCATGGCAGACAGTGTATATTTAACCAACTTCGAGCGAATTACCAGAATTTACACCCACCTTCAGTCTGTCTCTACGGAACTGTGTGGCGCCCTCTTTGACTACTGCGAGAACATCCAGAACGGAGAGATTGCTGTCTAATTGATCCAGCCTCGCAGAGAAGAAACTCAGAACCTGCAGTGTGATCAATACATCACAGTAAGTATGCGTGTGTTGTAAGTAATGGCAATGATCCATCATAAAGTTCTATCCAATCAACAGAAAAGAGAAGGTATATTTTTATATAGCACAGTGTCTAGTCGTTAGGTCTGCTCAAAGTGCTTTACACTTTACTCCCTGTTCAAATGAACACAATCTCGACTTCTCTGGGAAACATCCAGCCATGCTGCAATTAATGCGCGAAGACTACTTGTACAAAATATCCATCACTGTCTATAGCCAGGTACTCATTCACATAGCTGATTGAACTGGAGCAATGGGGAATGAGCTTCTACACCTGGTGATGCTTTCGTGCAACGAATGCCACAACTTTACTCTACAGACAGAAATACACATTGATTTTTTGTTGGTATGCACACAATGACTTCTAAAGGTATTTTTTTGCTGAGTACCATATGTTAAAACACACTGCTTGAACAATGTTTGCAAACTATCTGGTAGTACATTGTGAATTTGTGATATGCCTTGTACATTATAATAACTGTTTTAAACTTAATTATGTATATAAATGTCAAAATGTGCACTTGTAAAACCGAATGAAACAAGTAAGTATCTCGCTCTAATCCTCCATGCATGGCAGGCCGAGATTGTTATGTAGACCAAAATAAACAGAATAATCATCAACCCGCTAGACTGTACCGTGTCAATGTTCTGTATAATATCCTGGAATGTCGGATGGGTGCGGAAGTGTGCAAAGAGCGCCCTCTGGTAGAGTAGGGTGTAGACGAGGTTCGGGTTGTGGTGGAGGGCGTGACAGAGACACGAGTTGATGATTTCAAGCACCATCCGGATGACTTCCTCCAAAACATTCAAATCCTCCACCTGACACAAACAATAATATAACTTCCTTAGCCAATTAAAAAGGACTACGGAGTTGACAGAACCATTCATGTGGTTATGTACTATTTTATATTATCTGTTTTTTACATTATATATTTATTGGCAATATTTGCTAAGGTCACATGCACCTCAATAATACCTGTGTGCCTAGATATCGGTAACCATTCAACAATATTTTCACTAGATGTTAATTGTGTGAAATGAAAACCTAAAAAAATTATAGAAAGGGACTCGTGTCATGCATAAAGAGGGGGTCATCTGCCAAAAAGTGCAATTATTTTCTTCTTTTTTATTGCGTACTGCTGTAATAGCAATCTGTTTATTTCAGTTTGTTTATTCAAAATATGACTGCAGAAGAGTTTGTTTGACATACAACTGGCCAATACAGTTACACCAACTCAAGATTAAAATCTCTATAAAATGAATCGATCACCATATCCTCGAAATTTTTTAGCTCAGTGATGCAACAAAACCAAAGGATTAAGCATTCTAATAATCGTGCACAATGCAAAAGTTGTCAACAGATGGATGGAATTACTAAGAAGCTAAGAATAAAGGAGGATAGGCAATATTAAAAAGATAGGTTTTGAGATGACTGCGAATGTAAACTGTATTTCTTACCGACTTAACACCAATAGCGAGTAAATTCAACAAAGTTGGTGCAGCAACCGAAAAGGCTCGAGTTCCAGTATTCGTTTTAACCATGGGTATAAAAAAATAGATCAGTGTGACAGAATCATTCATGTGGTTATGTGCTTTTTACTATTATCTGCTTTTTACGTTATTTATTTATTAACAAAAGGCCATAAGCACCTCAACAATACTTGAATGTCTAGATATCGGTAATCGTTCAACAGATCATTACAATATTTTACTAGATGCTGGTTGTGTAAAATGAAGTAAAACCTATAAATTTACATGAAAAGAACTCATAAAAAGGGGGAGTCATCTACCAAAATATGCAGTTATTTTCTTCATTTAATTGAATACGGGTGTAGTAGCTTTCAGTTTGTTTATTCAAAGTATGATTGTAGAAGAGTTTGTTTGAAATACAACTGGTCAATACAGTTATACCAACTGAAGATTAATATCACTAAAATGAATATAATATTCTTGGAAAATGTGGCGCAACAAACCAAAGGATTAAGCGTTCACTTAATCATGTACAATGCAAAAGTCGTCAACAAATGAATGGAATTGCTAAGCCGCTAAGCAGGGCAGGCAATATTAAAACGACAGGTTTTTAGATGACGGCGAAATGAAACAATATTTCATGCCAATCTAATGCTGACAGCAAGTGAATTGCACAGAGTTGCACAGTGCTGGGTTTAACTCTAGGAACAAAAATTAGTTTAGAATCAGCCAACTGAAACTGAGTGGGCTTTCTTTCTGAAGTGAGCATTGATCATAAATGATTATATAGCATCATATACCTAAAATAAAACTGCTCAAAGCACTATTTTAGCAACAGAAAGTATAATTAAAAGTGCCAAGCGGCAGTCATTGTTTGGGAAAAGCTAATGGAATAATTGTATAACAAAATATGTACATAGTCAGTTTCTGGATCTGGTGTCGCATTGTTCTCCTGGGTGGCGCTACTTTCATTCATGGCCGACTGGCGAATCTGCTCCACTAGCTTTGTGTGTTTTTTAAGCAGCAGCGCGAATAAACTGAAAACCAAAAATATTTCATTTCACATAAAAAGGTATACGTCAATTCTTATATAACTCAGTATTCAGAACATATGACTACTCGGAGCGTTTTATACTTCATTCCCTGGCAGACCTGTTCAATCAAACACCATCTTGACTACATCGGGAAGCATTCAGGCATGTTACAATTTAATTTAATTCACTCCACATTGCTTTAGTTCACTGAACTGTATTTAAATGAGAACTTAGCTAATGATAGTGGTGAATGTATTTATGCAAATAATCTTCACATGTGAAGATTATTTGCATAAATACATTCACCACTATCATTAGCTAAGTTCTCATTTAAATACAGTGAATTAAAATGCTCAAACTTCAAAACAGCAACAACAAGATACAGGTGGTATACACTGTACACACACAGGTGAGAACAAAACCATGCTGCCACCTAGTGAATGTATTCAAAACCACAGTAATCAAGCAGCTGACATGTTACTGCATTTCCCAAGGACAAGACAAAATTGACCCGACAATATCCACACCTCACACAATGTTTTTACAATCACAGACTAATTGAGAAACCTGAAACATGTTTAACAGTGAACAAACAAGATATTTTCCTAACCTGATTAGTGAACAATCTGGGGACGGCATCACTAATATTCTTATGAGCTCATAAGCCAGATTTTACTCTCTCAAATTGAATTTTCTCCTTAACCGTGATCATGCATAGTGAAAACTATCGACACCAGGACGTGCCACTGGGACATTTTGGCAACTGTGTCATGGAAATAATGTCCTCTCATATAGCGACTGTGTCATGGAAATAGTGTCCTCTCATATGGCGATGGTGTCATGGAAATAGTGTCCTCTCATATAGCGACTGTGTCATGGAAATAGTGTCCTCTCATATGGCGATGGTGTCATGGAAATAGTGTCCTCTCATATGGCGACTGTGTCATGGAAATAGTGTCCTCTCATATGGCAACTGTGTCATGGAAATAGTGTCCTCTCATATGGCGTGCCACTGGGACATTTTGGCAACTGTGTCATGGAAATAATGTCCTCTCATATAGCGACTGTGTCATGGAAATAGTGTCCTCTCATATAGCGACTGTGTCATGGAAATAGTGTCCTCTCATATGGCGATGGTGTCATGGAAATAGTGTCCTCTCATATAGCGACTGTGTCATAGAAATAGTGTCCTCTCATATGGCGATGGTGTCATGGAAATAGTGTCCTCTCATATGGCGACTGTGTCATGGAAATAGTGTCCTCTCATATGGCGACTGTGTCATGGAAATAGTGTCCTCTCATATGGCGACTGTGTCATGGAAATAGTGTCCTCTCATATGGCGATGGTGTCATGGAAATAGTGTCCTCTCATATGGCGACTGTGTCATGGAAATAGTGTCCTATCATATAGCGACTGTGTCATGGAAATAGTGTCCTCTCATATGGCGATGGTGTCATGGAAATAGTGTCCTCTCATATGGCGATGGTGTCATGGAAATAGTGTCCTCTCATATGGTGGCTGTGTCATGGAAATAGTGTCCTCTCATATGGAGACTGTGTCATGGAAATAATGTCCTCTCATATGGCGACTGTGTCATGGAAATAGTGTCCTCTCATATGGCGACTGTCATGGAAATAGTGTCCTCTCATATGGCGACTGTGTCATGGAAATAGTGTCCTCTCATGGTGAAATTTTTTTACCTGTAGACTTTTGTTAACGTTGCATGCCTGACACCGAATGACATCATCGTACATGTAAGGCAGAGTCATAGACACTGAAGGCAACACTAACAAAAGGTAAACCAAGTAAAATTTCTTTGAATATGTCAAAATTCATTTTGCTTAACAATGGATTCTGTTTAGTGAGACTTTCCTCGAGCTCGGTATCTTTCTGAAACAGGCCCATGGTGTGGCAGAATCGACACTACGAGGGCGTGTTGACATGATTATTTTCAGCTGGGACTGATGTGTCACCTACCTGACTATCCTCTGGGAGACATAGGGGTGGAGGCCGTGGAACCGCCCAGACATGTTGGCAAGCACTGCCAGACAATTGGTGTGTAGGTATTTGTCCTGGCAAACAAAATGGCAAAGGTCAGCTCACACATGAATCAATCCACAACTGTTTACACAATTTTTTTGTAAATTAAAAAGGACTACAAAGTTAACAGAATCATTCATATGATTAAATGCTTTTTACTTTTAGATTACCTATTTATTTGCAATATTTGTTAAGGCCACAAGAACCAAAAAAATATCTGTATGCCTAGATATTGGTAATCGTTCAACACATCATTACAGGATTTTCACCAGATGTTAGTTGTGTGAAATGAAGTATAACCTATAAATTTCACCTTTTTTGCATTTTGAAAATAATGATAATCAGCTACAGAAAGACACACATGTCATGCATAAGGGGGGATATCCACCAAAATGTGCAATTAATTTCTCCTTTTTCATTGCATACAGTTGTAGTATTAATGTGCTTATTTCAGTTTGTTTGTTCAAAGTATGATTATAGAACAGTTTATGTTTGAAATACAACAGGTCAATACAGTTACACCAACTTAAGATTAATGTTTCTAAAAAGAAACGATTATCATATTGACCGATTGCATAATAAAAACTCACTAATATCTATGTAAAGAAGAAAGAGATTTTGTTCTAATGCTGTGTTCATACAGAAAACCTTTAACGACAACTTTAAATCAGTTTATGACATTGTCTGCCTTGCCACATGTCCTTTGTACAACTGTTCAAAGCTACAGAACTGCCATATACGTGAAGTTAATCTGCTTAGGTAAACCACCTAGCTCTGTGTGAAGCAGCATTCTACTCTATCATTTGACTTGGTACCCCCAACTACACTCACCCTCATCTTTGTTATGTTGTACTGTATCGTGCGTATCACAACTAGAATCAACACTCCTCCTAATGTGATTTCACTGATCTGTCGTTCCTTGAACCATGTCACATTTTTTAGCACCTTGAAGAAATGTACAAGAACGATCAATTAGTAAATTCTTGGACAAAGTGTGCAGCTGTCATTATCTGGATAACACATTCTCTCACCACCCCCATTGAGACTGAAGCCTTGCCATGGTGGGGTGGCTTGTGTGTCTCGATGTTTTGGAGAGCTACGCCGGCGGGAGTCTCAGCTCCTGGCAGGTCTAACCATGCCGGATAGGTCGAAGGATAGAGTGAGTCCACACAAAAGTCAGTCTCTCAGCCCTCCAGGTTTAGGGGGTTGAGCATGAGGCCAACAACCTCATCTCCTAGAAAAACAGCGTTATGGAAACGGAAACAAGAAACTCTACTTCTTTGTGTCCTGCGGCGATGGAGTAGGTAACTGCTAGTATGACCAGTGACAGTGAAAGCCTTTGGGAAGCTGTCACTGCAAGACCATCAGCTGTAGACGGGTATTAGATGCCAAAACCAAAACAGGATTCTGGAATGTTAGGACTACGTACGATACAGGCAAGACCACACAATTTACAAATGAAATGAGAGGAAATAGAATCGACATCCTAGGAATCAGTGAATATAGAAGGACAGGCACAGATGACCACAAAACATATGAAGTGGAAACCTGTTAGTGAAAGACTCTTACATGCTAGATTTAAAGGGAAGCAAGTGAACATGAACATCTTGCTGTGTTATGTTCCAAACAATGCAGAAGATGATGAAAAGGAAGAATTCTATTCAAGCCTACAAGCAGAGGTTGAGAAAATATCACGTCATGACCTGGTGATCATCATGGGGGATCATCATAGGGATCATCATGGGGGATCATCATACGGGATCTGAATGCAAAAGTAGGATCAGAAAATGCTAGACATGAAAGAATTATGGGTCGCCGTGGATGTGGGACAGTAAATGACAATGGTGAACGACTGATTGATTGTGGCCTGAACAACCTTGTTGTAGGAGGCACCTTATTTCCACATAAGGAAATAAACTTACTTGGATTTCACCTAACCAAGGAGACAAGAACCAAACTGACCACCTGCTCATAAGTGGGAAATGGATTTACAAGATGTACACATCAGAAGAGGAGCAGATGTTGGCAGCGATCACCATCTTGTTGTGGCACACATCAAACTGAAGCTCAAAAGAACCAGAACAGCGATTAGGATGTTGAAACGATTCAATGTTTCAAGATTGAAAGACACTGAAGTCAAGAAACAGTTTATCCTGCAGGTGCACAACTGCTTTGCTGCACTAGATGACATAGATGATGAAATAAACAAAGGAAGGAAACAACAACAAAGTGGAGCAGAGCTGGAAAGATGTCATACAAACATACACTGAGTCCAGTCGTGTGGTACTAGGATAGAAACAGAAGAAGCACAAGGAGTGAAGACACATGGAAAGCAATCAAGGAGAGAAAGCATGCAAAAGCCCAGTGGGTGAAAACCAATATCCCAGAGATTGAAAGAAAGGTATGGCGCCCTCTATGGTGAAGCAAACAAGCTGGTCAAAAGGTCTGCAAGAAGAGACAAGGGACTCTACATGAACAACCTAGCAGCAGAGACAGAACGAGCTGCAGAACAAAAAGAACAAGGCACCGTCTTCAGGATCACCGAGCAGATTTGCGGAGGGTCATACAGCAACAACACACTTATACGAGACAAGCAAGGACGTATGTTGACGTCAGACAAAGAACAAGGAAAAAGATGGGCAGAACATTTTGAAGAAGTGCTAAACAGAGACGATCCACCAGATCTGCTATACATCCAAGAAGCTCTCTCAGCTGAGAGAATGGCAGGTAGAGAACATACAAGAATCATTAGGCAAAATCGTGAACAGGGACACATGCGTAAGTCATTGTTAGAGCAAAGTATGTTGACATTTTAGGGTGATTGATAAAACACATTTCGGCAGTCAGTATATTATAATATATGTAACGTATACTGTGCAACTTGATTTTATGATAAAGACGAACGGAACCTCCGTTTAACAGTGCAGGTAGAAAGACATCCAGTGTCAGAGATGTTACTGTACGCCTGCAGCCCCACTAGCAGGCCCTGTCCATACCGTCTCGTGAACTGCCTTGTTGAAGTTGTCGTCCTCACTGAGCACCAGCAGCACAATGAGGGCCATGTAGATGTGGTGAGAGTTGCTCTCCTGGGCTGCGTACAGGATGCGCAGTATCGGCATCACCTATGACATACAGCAGAACAAGATTGACACCTAGAGAAATAACTCTAGATGGTGGACAAGGAAGCCTTCAGCTTACGAGAGTCCAACCTTTTTTATCTGTGTATCCCACCTTCTGAGGTATATGTCGAGTCTATTTTTAATCATAATATTCACACTACTAGTGCCCACACAATCAATTGACAATCTGTGAGAATTAATACTTACTGACATCCAATCTACACTGGTCCATCACAAATCTCACTTCAAGTTCTCTAGTCTTTCAATCATTCTTAACTGAGAAAAAATATTACTATCAGTTAGTATTTTCATAACCATTTAATATTTTCAAAACATCTATCCTCTCTCCTTTCACCTGGTCATCTCTAGTGTTGTCAAACCACATTCTTTTAGGTATATGTTGTAACTAAGGCCTCTCAGTTCTGGAACCAGTTTAGCTGGCTCTCCTCTGTACATTTTTATCACATATCTTTTGCCATACGGCCTCCACACTTGCGGCCGAACTATTGCTTTATGTGGCAGTATTATTAGACATGACACACGACTCCAGACTGAGACATGACACAGCATGCACAACATGACCAGCCAAATATGACATAGCGTACCCTACACGACATGTCCAACATGAAACATCATGCCAACCATAACAGATACAATGGCACGACAAGATGACACAAATGAAGCATACACCAGATTACATACACAATTGACACAAATTTATCCAAAACCACACAGACAGGACTAGAATTGTTAAATACAGTGTACATAAACGTGGCACACAAAAAAGTAATATGCAATGCTGCATAACTATTTTCACAAGTATCTGTTGTCCTGGTTTGGACTCAGTTGCAACCATTGTACATAAAATAATTCTCTGCAATCGTTTTGACACCTATGGTGGCTTTGAATGCTTTCAGACATGGGTAGTAAATAGGGGGAGAGAACAAGTTTGACATAAAGAATAAACAACAAGGGGGCAGATAATATAGTACAAGACAAAAGAAAATTGATGGTCGTTATCTGGAGGAGACAAAAACTGGCGAGGAGGACTTGGGACATGTCCTAAGAAGAGAAGAACCTCTGAAGTCTGCATCGAAAGGAAGACTAACAAAAAGACCAATGAGAAAGACAAGAAATGCTTTACTGACCATACAAAATCAGGTAGAAAGATAAGAAGAATCAAAGGTGTGGCACAATAGAGGAACGGTCGACTGAACCAAGGCTCTACCATACAAGACTTCAAAACAGAACCACCTACCAGTAAATCCATGCTGGTGCGGGAGAGAATGAATGCCTTCATGGCAAGGTTGCGATGTAGTAGTAAATAGAGGAGAAGTGTCGTCTGATCCTCCTTCAGTGTCGCACATATCGTCTCGTACAGTTTTGAGAAGTTCACCTTGAACGTTGCCACCGCCAGAGTCGGACTTGAAGCTGGTGCTGAATCTATTAAGTATGCAGATGCAACAGTGAAAGTGACAGCGACTGAGAGGGCCAAACTTGAGTGTCCTACAGTGTCTTTTAGCTCCGACAATGTGTCAAGGTGGCGTCATCTTGTGGATACTTATGTAACTTGTCACTGGTTCTTTAGTGTATCTGCTGTGCACTAGGGGTATTTTTCATATGGCTTTGTATTGGAAGTTTTTGAATGAGCGCTGATTAAAAATATAAATTGACAAAAAGTTTGCAGATATGCACTGCATTCTATGCAAACACATCCAGGCACTGCGTATTGCATTTCGCATGTTTAATTTCAAAGTTAATTAGTATATTTAGAACCTTTGTGTGCAGAATTCAAATATCTTTAAGCTAAGCACAACTTGCAATGTTAGGAAAAAATTCTAAAAAATTTAATGCAAACAACTAGGTGCACCCACAGCGTGGTGATTTTGTGTGCGTGCTGCAAGGATTCGGAGGGTTTTTCATAAAGTTAAAATGACTTGAGGTCTAATGGGTGAAAATGATGCAATCCCCATCAAGGATCATGATGATGACAAGCAATGATATTATGTTAGTTACATTACTGACCCTGTGAGCCTGTGAAAGAGAACATGGCTTGTTGAGTTAGATTACTGACCCTGTGAGTCTGTGAAAGAGAACAGGGTTTGTCTGTAGGGGTTGTTGAGTTAGACTACTGACCCTGTGAGTCTGTGAATGAGAACAGGGTTTGTCTGTAGGGGTTGTTGAGTTAGACTACTGACCCTGTGAGTCTGTGAACGAGAACAGGGCCTGTCTGTGGGGGTTGTTGAGTTAGACTACTGACCCTGTGAGTCTGTGAATGAGAACAGGGCCTGTCTGTAAGGATTGTTGAGTTAGACTATTGACCCTGTAAGTCTTGTGAATGAGAACAGGGCTTGTCTGTAGGGGTTGCTGAGTTAGACTACTGACCCTGTGAGTCTGTGAATGAGAACAGGGCCTGTCTGTAGGGGTTGTTGAGTTAGACTACTGACCCTGTGAGTCTGTGAACGAGAACAGGGCCTGTCTGTAGGGATTGTTGAGTTAGACTATTGACCCTGTAAGTCTTGTGAATGAGAACAGGGCTTGTCTGTAGGGGTTGCTGAGTTAGAATACTGACCCTGTAATTCTTGTGAATGAGAACAGGGCCTGTCTGTAGGGGTTGTTGAGTTAGACTATTAACCCTGTAAGTCTTGTGAATGAGAACAGGGCCTGTCTGTAGGGGTTGTTGAGTTAGACTACTGACTCTGTGAGTCTATGAATGAGAACAGGGCCTGTCTGTAGGGGTTGTTGAGTTAGACTACTGACCTTGTGAATGAGAACAGAGCCCGTCTGTAGGGGTTGTTGAGTTAGACTACTGACCATGTGAGTCTGTGAACGAGAACAGGGCCTGTCTGTAGGGATTGTTGAGTTAGACTATTAACCCTGTAAGTCTTGTGAATGAGAACAGGGCCTGTCTGTGGGGGTTGATGAGTTAGACTACTGACCCTGTGAGTCTGTGAATGAGAACAGGGTTTGTTTGTAGGGGTTGTTGAGTTAGACTACTGACTCTATGAGTCTGTGAACGAGAACAGGGCCTGTCTGCGGGGGTTGTTGAGTTTGACTACTGACCCTGTGAATGAGAACAGGGCCTGTCTGTGGGGGTTGTTGAGTTACTGACCCTGTGAGTATGTGAATGAGAACAGGGCATGTCTGTAGGGGTTGTTGAGGTAGACTACTGACCCTGTGAGTCTGTGAATGAGAACAGGGCCTGTCTGTGGGGGTTGATGAGTTAGACTACTGACCCTGTGAGTCTGTGAATGAGAACAGGGTTTGTTTGTAGGGGTTGTTGAGTTAGACTACTGACCCTGTGAGCCTATTAATGAGAACAGGGCTTGTTTGTTGGAGTTGTTGAGTTAGACTACTGACTCTGAGTCTGTGAATGAGAACAGGGCCTGTCTGCGGGGGTTGTTGAGTTTGACTACTGACCCTGTGAATGAGAACAGGGCCTGTCTGTAGGGGTTGTTGAGTTACTGACCCTGTGAGTCTGTGAATGAGAACAGGGCATGTCTGTAGGGGTTGTTGAGTTAGACTACTGACCCTGTGAGTCTGTGAATGAGAACAGGGCCTGTCTGTAGGGGTTGTTGAGTTAGACTACTGACCCTGTGAGTCTGTGAATGAGAACAGGGCCTGTATGTGGGGGTTGTTGAGTTACTGACCCTGTGAATGAGAACAGGGCCTGTCTGTAGGGGTTGTTGAGTTAGACTACTGACCCTGTGAGTCTGTCAATGAGAACAGGGCCTGTCTGTAGGGGTTGTTGAGTTAGACTACTGACCCTGTGAGTCTGTGAATGAGAACAGGGCCTGTCTGTGGGGGTTGTTGAGTTACTGACCCTGTGAGTCTGTGAATGAGAATAGGGCCTGTCTGTAGGGGTTGTGCATCTCCAGGTCGCTGGTGCAGTGGTTGGCCAACACGAGGATGAGGAGGAGACTCTGCTTGGCGAGCAGTTTGTCTGACATGAGCTCTGCTGTCTCCACCTCCGCTGCCTTGCTGGCAAGTCCCAGTGTCATCACGGTCCATAGACCCGCTGAAATACAACACACCGTAATGACTGGATGTCTGTACCGGCTTCACAGACTCACGGTGATTGCCATTTTGGTGTTTACTCAGTAGTTCCATGGAACAATTTACCTCCTTTGCTCTGAACAGCAACATCACTACAAATGTTTAAAACACTTAAAAACTCACGTTTAAACAAGCTTTTTAATAACTCATTGATCACGACATTTCATGTGAATTTGTTAGATATTATAGAATTTATTATATTAGTTTTCTTAGCATATTTATTGTCATTCTTTTAGTGTCACTTGTATAACAAAACTTTATTTTGACACCGTCAAATCCGGGGCTGCTGCCCAATTCTTGTGTTTGTACAAACATACATGTGATCCGCCGTTCCAAAATAAGATGTTTCTCACTGATGCTCATTACGAGCCAAACACAACTGCGCTGAAATGTTTTTTGAAAATGAGTTTCCATTGCGAAACAATCCGGACTAGATGACTGTTTCATGTGTTAGTTGTGGAAATGATATAAATGTGTTCACACTGATGCTCTGTGACATCTTCCATGTTTTATTTTAATTGCTGGCTATGTTTCAAACTACGGCCAATGATGTGAAAACCAGAACTAATAACTCATTTAATTCTTGTCCATGAATCAATTAAGGTGATTTTCAAAACTGGAAACTTAGAGTGATTGGGCGATAAGACTGTTCACATGCTACATATTTTGACAGGTGATGAATGATGGGCTGAGTTGTTTTCACTAAATTAAGTAGTTGCAACATAAAACTGGACAAGACTCAAAAACAGGTAGCAACAATATTTCAGAAAGTACTTATAGCAGCTACCGAAAAGTGAATCATGGCCACTGACTAACAAGTGACCTACATGCAACGGAACTTGTGATGCCATAGAGGGCGCCATGGGCATTGTTGTTATCTTGCATGCTCGCAGGGCATTGCTGTTGCTCCACGAAGCGTTGGACTAGTGTCTTCATGAACACACATGCATGGATCGAACTGAAACAGAATGGTTGATGATTAGACTAGTGTCTTCACGAACACACACGCATGGATCGAACTGAAACAGAATGGTTGATGATTAGACTAGTGTCTTCATGAACACACATGCATGGATCGAACTGAAACAGAATGGTTGATGATTAGACTAGTGTCTTCATGAACACACATGCATGGATCGAATTGAAACAGAATGGTTGATGATTAGACTAGTGTCTTCACGAACACACACGCATGGATCGAACTGAAACAGAATGGTTGATGATTAGACTAATGTCTTCATGAACACACACGCATGGATCAAACTGAAACAGAATGGTTGATGATTAGATTAATGTCTTCAGGAACACACACGCATGGATCGAACTGAAACAGAATGGTTGATGATTAGACTAGTGTCTTCACGAACACACACGCATGGATCGAACTGAAACAGAATGGTTGATGATTAGACTAGTGTCTTCATGAACACACATGCATGGATCGAACTGAAACAGAATGGTTGATGATTAGACTAGTGTCTTCATGAGCACACACGTGTGGATCGAACTGAAACAGAATGGTTGATGATTAAACTAGTTTCTTCACGAACACACACGCATGGATCAAACTGAAACAGAATGGTTGATGATTAGACTAGTGTCTTCATGAACACACATGCATGGATCGAACTGAAACAGAATGGTTGATGATTAGACTAGTGTCTTCATGAACACACACGCGTGGATCGAACTGAAACAGAATGGTTGATGATTAGACTAGTGTCTTCATGAACACACACGTGTGGATCGAACTGAAACAGAATGGTTGATGATTAGACTAGTGTCTTCATTAACACACATGCATGGATCGAACTGAAACAGAATGGTTGATGATTAGACTAGTGTCTTCATGAACACACACGTATGGATCGAACTGAAACAGAATGGTTGATGATTAGACTAGTGTCTTCATGAACACACACGCATGGATCGAACTGAAACAAAATGGTTAATGATTAGACTAGTGTCTTCTTGAACACACGCGTGGGTCGAACTGAAACAGAATGGTTGATGATTAGACTAGTGTCTTCATGAACACACATGCATGGATCGAACTGAAACAGAATGGTTGATGATTAGACTAGTGTCTTCATGAACACACATGTATGGATTGAACTGAAACAGAATGGTTGATGATTAGACTAGTGTCTTCATGAACACACACGCATGGATCGAACTGAAACAAAATGGTTGATGATTAGACTAGTGTCTTCTTGAACACACACGCGTGGATCAAACTGAAACAGAATGGTTGATGATTAGACTAGTGTCTTCATGAACACACACGTATGGATCGAACTGAAACAGAATGGTTGATGATTAGACTAGTGTCTTCATGAACACACACGCATGGATCGAACTGAAACAAAATGGTTGATGATTAGACTAGTGTCTTCTTGAACACACACGCGTGGATCGAACTGAAACAGAATGGTTGATGATTAGACTAGTGTCTTCATGAACACACACGCATGGATCGAACTGAAACAGAATGGTTGATGATTAGACTAGTGTCTTCATGAACACACACGCATGGATCGAACTGAAACAAAATGGTTGATGATTAGACTAGTGTCTTCTTGAACACACACGCGTGGATCGAACTGAAACAGAATGGTTGATGATTAGACTAGTGTCTTCATGAACACACACGTATGGATCGAACTGAAACAGAATGGTTGATGATTAGACTAGTGTCTTCATGAACACACACGCATGGATCGAACTGAAACAAAATGGTTGATGATTAGACTAGTGTCTTCTTGAACACACACGCGTGGATCGAACTGAAACAGAATGGTTGATGATTAGACTAGTGTCTTCATGAACACACATGCATGGATCGAACTGAAACAGAATGGTTGATGATTAGACTAGTGTCTTCATGAACACACATGCATGGATCGAACTGAAACAGAATGGTTGATGATTAGACTAGTGTCTTCATGAACACACATGCATGGATCGAACTGAAACAGAATGGTTGATGATTAGACTAGTGTCTTCACGAACACACACGCATGGATCGAACTGAAACAGAATGGTTGATGATTAGACTAATGTCTTCATGAACACACACGCATGGATCAAACTGAAACAGAATGGTTGATGATTAGATTAATGTCTTCAGGAACACACACGCATGGATCGAACTGAAACAGAATGGTTGATGATTAGACTAGTGTCTTCACGAACACACACGCATGGATCGAACTGAAACAGAATGGTTGATGATTAGACTAGTGTCTTCATGAACACACATGCATGGATCGAACTGAAACAGAATGGTTGATGATTAGACTAGTGTCTTCATGAGCACACACGTGTGGATCGAACTGAAACAGAATGGTTGATGATTAAACTAGTTTCTTCACGAACACACACGCATGGATCAAACTGAAACAGAATGGTTGATGATTAGACTAGTGTCTTCATGAACACACATGCATGGATCGAACTGAAACAGAATGGTTGATGATTAGACTAGTGTCTTCATGAACACACACGCGTGGATCGAACTGAAACAGAATGGTTGATGATTAGACTAGTGTCTTCATGAACACACGTGTGGATCGAACTGAAACAGAATGGTTGATGATTAGACTAGTGTCTTCATTAACACACATGCATGGATCGAACTGAAACAGAATGGTTGATGATTAGACTAGTGTCTTCATGAACACACACGTATGGATCGAACTGAAACAGAATGGTTGATGATTAGACTAGTGTCTTCATGAACACACACGCATGGATCGAACTGAAACAAAATGGTTAATGATTAGACTAGTGTCTTCTTGAACACACGCGTGGGTCGAACTGAAACAGAATGGTTGATGATTAGACTAGTGTCTTCATGAACACACATGCATGGATCGAACTGAAACAGAATGGTTGATGATTAGACTAGTGTCTTCATGAACACACATGTATGGATTGAACTGAAACAGAATGGTTGATGATTAGACTAGTGTCTTCATGAACACACACGCATGGATCGAACTGAAACAAAATGGTTGATGATTAGACTAGTGTCTTCTTGAACACACACGCGTGGATCGAACTGAAACAGAATGGTTGATGATTAGACTAGTGTCTTCATGAACACACACGTATGGATCGAACTGAAACAGAATGGTTGATGATTAGACTAGTGTCTTCATGAACACACACGCATGGATCGAACTGAAACAAAATGGTTGATGATTAGACTAGTGTCTTCTTGAACACACACGCGTGGATCAAACTGAAACAGAATGGTTGATGATTAGACTAGTGTCTTCATGAACACACACGTATGGATCGAACTGAAACAGAATGGTTGATGATTAGACTAGTGTCTTCATGAACACACACGCATGGATCGAACTGAAACAAAATGGTTGATGATTAGACTAGTGTCTTCTTGAACACACACGCGTGGATCGAACTGAAACAGAAAGGTTGATGATTAGACTAGTGTCTTCATGAACACACATGCATGGATCGAACTGAAACAGAATGGTTGATGATTAGACTAGTGTCTTCATGAACACACACGTATGGATTGAACTGAAACAGAATGGTTGATGATTAGACTAGTGTCTTCATGAACACACACGCATGGATCGAACTGAAACAAAATGGTTGATGATTAGACTAGTGTCTTCTTGAACACACACGCGTGGATCGAACTGAAACAGAATGGTTGATGATTAGACTAGTGTCTTCATGAACACACATGCATGCATTGAAACAAAACAATTGATGGTTGAACTATAGTCGAACTTCGCTTTACGGTCACCTCACAATAAAGGTCATCCTAGGATAGTCCTAAATTATTTCTGTAACAGTAAAGTTTAGGAAAACCTCATTAATACGGTCACCTCGCCACTTGGGTCACCTTTGCTCAGTCCCGAGGCTGACATTAATAGAGAGGTTCCACTGTAGTGTCGTCATGAATACTAACACATGGACCGAACTGACTCGACACACATGCATGGCCTGAACTGAGTCACTTTTGCTATTTTTCTATTCCAATAAATTACAACTTATACCAGTAAAAAAATATAAATAATATACATTTTGATGTACGTTTTACCTCTTAATAATATTTTGATTTGAATTTTTCAGTCTTCTTCGAACTTAGTCCACCGATAAAGATGGATAGATTTGGTTGAAATATTCGAAGAGACATTTAGGCAAAAATTAAGCAACAATTGACAGAAATCGGAAAAATCACCCATTCAAAGAAGTTATAGTTTCATTATAAACTTAATCAAGTTTCTTACCATTTTCCCTGCATGAAAATACGATAGATGTGTGACTCGTTGGCCATCCGAGTCTGGAACATCTGCATAGAGAGCAGCACTAGTAGCATGTTGAGACACTCGTAGTGCATCTGGTATGTTGTGTCTCTGCAACAAGACAAATACATTTCAGTCAAGCATTCTCGAGTACCTTTAAGTCACATTCTTAAAAATCCAGGTATCCTGTCCTTTGGATGGCTCAGAGCAACGGCTGGGTCCAATTACACAAAATCAAATCAATTACAATTACTTTTCATTTATAAATTAAATTACAATTACACTTCTACAATTTTCAGATCAATTACACTACTAAGTTTTTAAGCGTGAGACCGCAGTTCCACTTGCCAATGATGAGCTGGCCTAGAGTCACATGGTGGGTCGTACACATCGAGAAGAGTCCGGACCCCATTTTGAACAAAATACTCTTCACTTACAATTAAAATATAATAATTGGCTGAAAATCATAATCTAAGTGTCAGAAAAATGCACTTTTTCAAGTGTTTTGTCCAAAAACATGAGTGGAAGAGGGGGCACACCTTCCACCCCAATCCACACAATGTTTCGTTTTTCGCCAACAAAAATGTACGTTTATAACTTAAATATGCAGTACTTGGCTAACACATAAATTTTTGTTTAATTACATAAGCCTAACCACTCCCACGTACGTACCCAGGGTGTTCTTTTGGGCCACAAAATAACATTGTTCACAACAAAACATTTATTAATTACCAAAACAATCAGATTGTGTAGTGTCATTCCACTATCGGCGCTTCATTTTGGCCACCAAATGAGTACATTCACAACTGCAATGTACAGTAGAACTGCCCAGCGGCAGTCAAAGTGGCCGCCTGTATCACCTATTGCATATGTTTGTGCAACCTAAGGGGAACATAGCATCGTTACTGGGACTGGGTTATTTTACTGCGTTCTTCCAAAATGAGCAAGAAAAAAACAGCCATTTTAGCTTTGCATGTGTGTCCACATGAGCGCTTGCATCGACCCGTCTTGCCTTGAGACGCACTTTCGTCTCCTTGGTGTGTAGCCACATCACCTCGGGACTGGCTGGACACTCGCTCAAGACGTGGCCGAGACAAGATACTCGAGACAAGGTCGAGGCGCATTGAAAACTTGTCTCGACCATGTCTTGAGCAAGTCTCCTTGGTGTGCAAGCCTGGCTAAAGAACAAAGGGGATATTGACCCTTGGACAGTGGCAGGTGCTAATCCACCCTCTGAGTAAACAGTAGTCTTGGACATTGTGGCTTCTTCATTGATTAGCACTATTAGGTGGTTGACACACTGCGATCACAACTTAGGCATTGGGTAGTTTGTATGAATTATTATTTTGTAGATTGAAAACAATCTGTGGGGCAGATGTTTCTTAATTAGTTTGTTTTTTAGAGATGTCAGAAAACTGTTTCAATAACACAAAATAATCAATTACAATGACATGATATTTTCTAAACCAGAATCAATTACAATTGCAGCATTTGTTTGTAATCAATTACAAATACAATTATAATTACATAATTGGACTCAGCCCTGTTCAATCGTACGCCATCTCAACTTCTCTAGGATGCATTCAGCCATACTGCAATTACTGAAGACTATCCGTACACAAATATCCACCACTATCTGTAGCCAGGTACTCAGTTATATAGCTAAGTGAAGGGAGCAAAGTGGAGAGAGTGAACTTGCCCAAAGTTCGAAACGATTGCAAGAGGATTTAAACCAGGAATCTCGCAATTCAGACTTTGCTGTTCTAACATCTATATTACTGTGCCCCACACAAGCATATGACATTGGTGCCAAGCTCAAATGTTGTCAACATACAAGGCCTGACAATATTAGCCACAAGGGAAACTACACACTAATCACATTAAATATCCATCTACTGACATATTTTCTAACATGGTACATTAAATTCATCCAATCGACATTCGACTTTAAACATAAAACTGCAAAATTAGCTACTTGGCTCAAAGTATTTGGTCATAATGTTCACGTGAGAGAAGCTACAATATGCAGCAGCCACTTACGAGACAGGCACATCAACCACAATCTCGATGAGACAACTGACAAAGTCTTCCAGGATGTCAGAGTCAACCCTCACTGAATCATCTCCTGAAATATAAGTCCAGTTAATTTATATAACTGGTTAATAAATCGCAGTACAATAAAGCTAAACCACAACTATATGATGAGAAGAGAAACACATATATTAAGTTAGAGATCAATCAATGTAGTTTTTCTTAGTATATATGTCACGATCAAAATTATACATGTGACATCTGTTGAAATTTGCCTCGTCAACAATGTTTACATCAGTAATAAATGTGCATTGCGGTGTCGCAAAACAACTGCTAAATCAAAATTTTCTGCATACATTTCTCACACGAACAACTTTTGTCTTGTTTTTATCATAAAGAAAAACATTTGGTGTCCGAATTTCAACAAAATATATGATGGAATCACTAAATGCTCCTCGTGTTCAGCATACAGTTTTGATGGCTTGACAGACATTATTTCTACGCAACAGGTCATGTGATTGATAAGTCAATTCAAAAAAGTATCCACAATACCATATTTTACATAGCATAAATGTAGAGAGTTGTGACGATCCGATAAAATAAGTCGAATTGTTAGCTACAAACAAAACAACAATGCTGACTGCTTACCTTGGACTCCTGGTGACCGAGTGTCAAACTGCTGCAGGACGACTTCCTCAGAGAGGTTTTCGACAAAGTACTTGCACACATTGCGGATGATAAAGAGGGCATTGTATGTCTGCCACGTGAAGATATTGCTGCAATGACACACGATGCAGATATAACATACAACGTTATATCTTGTAGATCAACTCTGCAGTTTGTTTAGTTTTAACTGTTGACAAATCACATTCATTGTCATTTTTGTTCTCGATAAGAGGTGTTCAAGCTAGAGGCACAACAGTATCTGATCCAATATATGGTACAACCGTTTGTATTCCATGTAACTAACTAGTTACTGTGTTTTATGAAAGTGGAAAACATGAATCATTTCTCTGTGCATTTTAGTTTATCAAATTCAGTTTTAGTTCATTTTTTAGCAACAGTTTTTAGTTGTTTTAATAATTTTATGTTGTTTTTATTAGTCAGTTTTTAGTTTAAAATGGTAATTATAAGTAGCTCTATAACCAGTATGTCTAGTATCTAGTCTCAGCGTATATTTTAAAATGTATAATCTCTGAAACAGGGTCTTGCTCTGGATACGAGTATAACAAGTTTATTATTAGGATCGTAACATATTGCTTCACTAGACTATGGTACAAGAATTAAAATGTAACTTACTCTTCACATTGTGACGATGCTTTGAGTTCGCTGGCACGAGCGAGGAACACTCGAATCAGAGAACCAAAGTTTCCTGTCTGACAGTTGTTGATTGCAAGGTTCTTACAGATGATGCTGGTCGATTCCTCCAGGAGGCGCAGATCAGCACTGAAAGAGAAACAGCACCATATCAGGGTAGGTCATAATCCATTGCAATGGGTGTCTTAGTGCAATGCATCAGTATCCGCAGCGACAACCAATTTGTAGAGGCGTAATTATGTCAAAAATGCTGTTATTGAACAGTACGTTTTCAATCGAACCAGCTTGTTGGTGAGTGTGACACGATGTTTCTCAAAATCATAATGTTCTATTATGGACAGAAAATATTGATTCCAAACGATGTTGATATTACTTGACAACACCTTTTGATACAGAAATAAAATGCCTCGAGTAGTTATAACCATTTTATTCTTTATATGTATATATAAGCGTATTTGCAATATATGGAATATCGTTATTTTGTCAGAATATGTGTGCAAATAGAGGTTGCTGTACCATGTACCGGGGCATATAGTTAAATTTCCCTCAAACCTGTCACATAGTGGGTACAACCACTTGATTCCCAGATGAAGAGTGGTTGTTTCATTAACAACAAAATAAGCTATTGAAAATCTACTTTCTGTTCAACAACTGATACATTATTTCATGCGAATAAATCAATTGAAGGGACTATGAGAGAAACTTGCAGCATTAATTTTAGGTTGGCTGTATTATAATTTATAGGAAACCATTTTTTCAGTGAATTTGTTATTACTTGTTTTATGTTTATATATTTGTCATTCAACATTGTACACTATAGTCAACTCTCGACCAGCTGAAATCATCTGAGTAAAATCAACATGTGTAATGCTAAAGATGACTGGCAGGTGGCACCACCTCACCTTGTGTGTGGAACACTGAAGGAAAACGAGAGTAGCTGGTTCCAGAAAGGGTCATTTGCTGTGATACACTCACTCCCTGCCAGGCGCAGCAGTGTCTCGTTTGTCGACAATTCGCTCAGACTGCTGCTGTTTGCTCCCATCATGCACCAGTCTCTAGGTCATGCTCATTCAACAACCTTCAAGAAAAATCTGGGCATTTAAAATCAACATGGCATCATTACGATCAAATATCAGTCGCTAAATGTTTTGTGACTGGAGAGAGGGTCTTGTCACAGATCCATACAAAGTAGTTGAACATGGAGCCACATAAAAATGTCTAAAATTAATAACAAATAAATAAATATATATTGATCAAGGTGCCACAATGTATGAGCTTTGCGAAAAAACTGCAGCGCATCACTACTATAATATCTTCAGTTATAGTAGCAAGAGAACAGGGCAGAATAACCTTTCAACACCACGAACACCAGTAACTTTGTTTACCCATTGTAGTAAGATACCCAGCCACTCGAGCATCACCAGGTTATTCTTCTACTAACACATGCATGTACTTACACTGCAGTGTGTGGTATGAATGGTTTGTACAAATGTCATCATTTATTAATTAATTTCAAGAGGGCAAATAGTATACACGTCACAACATGCATCTAAATAGTATATGTCACAACATGTATCTAAAAAGTCTAAAGACAAATAATGTTGACTATGTTACTTAGCCAAGGTGCTGGCAGTATGTTCAAAGTCACTTTTTCTATTGGAGTAATTAACTTAATGGAGAAAAGTGTCTCTGTAAACAGAACAATACAGATTTATGTATTAATGTTATATCCCAGCTCCCCTTATGTCGAAATGACAAACAGTGCATAAATTTGGTGGCTCCACATGTTCACTCTACTCTGCCTCTGGCTACTGTTGCGTGAGGGCGTGTCATTTCAATTCTTGGGTATTCATCATCCAGGGCTGGGGTGAAACTAATGGGAAAACCTATATTTCTGTATGCACACAACACACTAAGTACTCCATAAGCCAGTTACTCTGAATGTACCAGGAGACCGTGGGTAAGTTAGAGCAGGATACAAGTTTTTATTGTAATTTGAAATTGTATCCGAATGCAAATCTAGACAGTTATTTGGAATGACACAATCAGAACCACGAAAGGTAACGTAAACGATTAATCTGATAATCGTACAGAGTCAATTTGAAGACGACCAGATACACTATTCTGAGGACACACCAGAGGCTGGCGAAGTAGAACGTGGAAATTAATTTGTAAACAGGGATTGTGTCCCAGAACTACCACAAACGCGTAAATGGCTTCTCCACGTTGCACGCAAACGCCAATTGATTTCCGGTCGTGGTGACTTCCGTTGTGCTTCTCTGATATGTATCAAGTTTTGAATGACAACAATGCGATCTTTCCAACACGTCAGTTAACGTTAGCTAATTAAGTATACCATCAGTATGTGCCTTACCAGAAACGTACCCCGAGATAGGTGTAAAGCCGACGTAGTTTTACCCCCGACCTTCACCTTTGCGGAAAGTTACTTATGTCGCCCTCTGCTGGACAGTACCAAGAACTTAGATTGCAGTGCACGACACATAAAACTTACGATCCTAAAACTTAACACTTCTCAAGAGAGGATGGCCGACACTAAACAGCCTACAGGACGAGCGAGGGGGAGAGGGAGAGGGGCGTTTAAACGCCAACTAGAACCAAAACCTGGAGTTGTAGAAACCACGACAGTTGGAGTAAGCTCGAAAGCGAAATTCCAATGAGCGAAAATAGATGACATTATCATGATTACTCGGTACCAAATGTTTTTACACCAAATATACCATACCTGCCCGGTCCGGAACTTGGGGCGCCGGCATGTCAGGCGGATGTGCTACACTATCGCGTGCCTGTGACTATCTTGTGAACGAACTGACACCTTTTTGCTTTCAGTGAAATTTCTAAACGAACGAACAGACACGCACTGTCAGTTTTAATATTTTATTTCTGAACAAAACTAGGCGTTTAATATCACGATAGTGATGTATGGGCTAACTGAAAAAAGTACGATTTAAAACTAATATTTAGCTTATATTTTTTAGTAAATGCCAAATAATATTAATGACATTGCTCAATGGCTTCTTGACCACTTGCCATCTGGTGCTGATTGCTTTGCATGACCATCTTGTTTTAATTTTTTTCATAAGTGTTTTACCTTGAATTGATTCTCCTCTTTTACGCGGTTACACAGACAAGATGACAAGGGAGGAAGTCAAGCATTTGGTTATATGTTCCTTGTATTGAATTATGTCTTTTATATCAATGAAAACTGAATTTTTTTTGTAATAAATTGCAGTTACATAACTGAGCACAGTGCATAATATAAATGGACTCCATTTTATCATGCATTGTTAATGCAGAGATTAAGTGCTTGCATAGAATGCTTAGTTAAAATACATTTCAGTTTGATATAGATACCATCAACTGTATATAGTACTTCTTTTTGCAGGACATACAGACGAGGGAGCAGTCTTTGCCTGCTAGGGCTCCTCAGACTCCTGCTAGGGCTCCTCAGACTCAGGGGAGCCCCCTGGATGAGTTCTCTCAGATACTGAATGCCCTACCCCTACATCCTGCAGATAAAGACATGATTGATGTTGTCGATATGGCGACAAAAATCCCATGGACAAAAGATAACCTGGATGAAATCTTCCAGGTTTTTTATCAGCGCTGTTCAAAAGACTGGCGATTCAGTGAATATGCGGCAGAAATGTGTAATGTCTTGGATGGTATCAATACAGGCTCTGAGAAACTGCGTGCACGCATGTTGATCAGCTTGAAACAGGACAATGATGGTGAATATGCATGCATGCTCTGGGATGATCCGTTCTAAATAAAATCTAATAACTTATGTTTTGGTTTATCTTTTAGCACCTTTTACATTTCACAGTCATGGCTGCCATTGAAGGTGATTTCCAGCAAAACGAAGAAAAAAAACCACTGCTTAATTTGTTTATTTGCAATGAGTAGTTCTCTGATAAAAAAATGTGTAAGTTGGAAATTTAATCAGATGGTTGGTTGCTTTCTGGGATTAGTCCGTTAAAACAAATTTATAATTCAATGAAACCAGCCTCTTTTCTGACAAAACTTTGTATTTCACAAGTTCATAGAACCTTAGCCTTTTTTCTTGTTTGTGGAGTAACTGTTTGTACTGATATGACTGGTTTTGTCAATAACCGTATATGTGAACCTTGCTTAGAACACTTTTTTGATTAATTTATAGTAACAGGATAACTTCTTTTGCACCTAAATCCTCGGAAACCAAGTTCAGAGGCAAATCGTAAAATTGATATGTAATTCTGTGATGATTTATTCCTGTTACTTCTGGGCGTAACAGAAATGTCAGAAGGAGAACGCTTTCTTATTTAGTATGGTATTGTTTGCAGATGCAGACACAATAAGGAAGGAATCAAAAGACAAATTTCTGGGCCTCGTCTCATTGCTGTGTCAGATGTTTGTTAAGTTTCGTATCAACGGCGAACCACTGCAAATTCTACCGGTGCCAATTACACAACTGCTGAAGACATCGGTGGACGATTCAGCCTCGGGCGAGGAGTTGGAATGTGCAGCCACACAGGTGATCGATTCCACGTCATGTCTGTTCCATTATTTGCAATCATCCTCTCAAGCTAGGAGTAGTACTGCTTTTAGCAGGAAGTTCGCTGGATCCTTCATGCTACAGTATTTGTGGGGAACAGGCAAAACCAGGCACACGCTGATCTTCAAAGGTCAACTCCAGGAACTTGTGATTAGCCTTCGCTGTGGCTGTTGTTTACTATTTGAGTATTTTATCTGTAACTTGAATGTTAGTAACTATTGGTTTTATGATTTGGTGAAGCAATTACAGCTTTTAGTTCCTGTCGAGATATTGTCATTCCAGGGTCAACTGGCGACCAAAGGTTTGTTGTGAATGTAGATAGGACGGCTGGGTTTTGAACCACTTGTGAGTGCATCATAAGGATCTTGTTTCAAATAAACTACCCTAGAGATGAGTACTTAAACAATGCTTGTATTACTTTATTTCTGAGTGTATCATAGGAGACTGGCTAAGAAGGGCAAAACCGAGAAAAAATGTACAAATAATGGTGTGCTGTGGCCATGTGTGTTATTACGTCTTGTTTTTTACTGCTATTATTGTAGACAACAAATTTGTGATAATTACTAACAGGATAGTTTTGTATTGCTTATTGTTGCAACAAAGTTTAGTGTCCGAGAATGAGAGTTTTTGTGGCGTGAAATGTAAACATTATTCTTTGCAGCTTCTTGCCGTTGGCAGTTTGCTACAGCCGTATGTTGACTCTTCACACTGGAATGAAATACGCAATGCTGTTAAAGCCACAATTGTCGCCGACAGGTAACTGGCATTTGTTTAATAATACCAAACTAATGACCAAGATATATTATCATGAGGAATTATTTGAACACTTACCATGTAGGTGATGTGTAATTTTATTATGGGATGTGGTAGCAGAGTGTTAGAGCTTAAGACTCGGTTGAGAGATTCTGGTTTGATTCCTCTTGGTGCCGTTTCATACCTTGAGAAAGTTTGTTCATTCCTCGTTGCTACAGTTTACTTGTCTCCATGAATAAGTACCTGGAAGTAGATAGTGGTAGATATTTGTATATGAATAGTCTTTGCGCAGTAATTGCGGTGTGGCTGAATGTTCCACAGAGAAGTCTAGATGGTGTTCGATTGAACAGGTCTGCCAGGGATGAAGTGTATTTTTTGTGTCACCCTTTACCTGAACAAACCTGTAAAAATGCTGCTTCATAAGTGTTACCTATCATATACAAACTAGCTAAATGCAGCAAAGCAAATGTCATATAATTAACAAATGCTAAAAACACTTTTGGAATAAACAGCTGATTCCAATAGCACATTTGGTGCAACCTGCTCAACTTAATTGCACTGATAGTCATGTAAAATGCAGTTGGATTTTGTGTAAAATGTGACTGTTTTTTGTGTTATTTCAGTGGCTCAGCAGAAACAAAACTTATGTTGATACAAGTGATCGAAGGAATTGCATCGAAGTGGCAGCTTTACTAAGAGGAAACCCAAACCCAAATGACTGCGTTTGATTTTGAGCCACTGGAAAGTTGAGGATTTTTTAAAAGAAAAATGTGTGGTTTTCATTAGGAGATATTCCCGAGGCTGGCGATTGTATTATATTAATTGTTTTCTCGGTTTTCAGTCAATTGTACCTTTTTATTTCATTGCAGAAAAAATATAAAATTAACTGTGAAAAATCAATATTTGAAATTGATTTGTCTTATTACACAACTATAAATATGAAACTCATCTTGACATTTTGTAGTTTAAATGACGTAGTGAGTTTCAAATTTTGTGTGTGTAATAAGAAAAATTTATTTCAAATCCTTCTATCTTCCAAAAAGGAATTTTTTTTATAACTAATACTATTGTTTTTGTGTCACTGTAAAGCATACATAGTTGCACTACTAAGACACTATGTAAGAAGAAAGTATCAGTTTTACTGTAATGTGGAAAGGTGTATTGAAGTAACACTATTGCTTATAATACCTGTGTCAGTTGTATCATTTCATCAGTCAACAATTTGCAGACTGACAAGAATTTGTATCGGTGATCAGTGTGCCAGTTTTGTTTTTTGTAACTGAAACATTTGGCCATTCTGGTGTGAAAAACATCATCAGATCGTCAGACAAGAGATAAACACCAACTTGGTCCATTGCACCTACTCCAGCTGTGTATTAATATGCTAACTTTGTTTTTTTTATTTAAGTGCATCTGCTCCAAGGTCACATCCTCTCTCATTTGCTTCCTTCCACCATTGGCCTCCAATCTACAAACAATTATTTAGTTATTTACCTACATGTTTTGATAAGCTCTGCTTTTTAGAGGGCCTTTTTACTACCTGGGAGAATTAAGTAGTACTTGGTTCTTCAGTGGGCTGTGTAAGCTAGTCTTTGATGAATGTTCCAGAATTTTCTAATCCATTAAGCATAGTAACGAGGAGGTATCATTATATTTCTGTCAACCAAGTTGTAAACTATGTACATTGCTTGGCTTAAAATATATAGCCTGTTTGCTGTATTTTTACGTTGATAGTTTGCTGCCAAATTATTTCTGAGTCTGTAATTATGAAATCAAGGTTTCTTTACTATCACCGATTCTTTGTACAAATCTTGTAAAATCACTGTGAAATAAAAACAGTAACATTTCTAGATACAAGGTGTATGTCAACTGTTCACGTGTAATTTATAATATAATAGTATTAACTGTTTCAGTGCCAGCCAGAATTGTGATTATGTACAAGAAATGGCATGACTTTTTAAAGACAACCATGTTGTTCTGAACTTGTATTTTCTATCTAATTGCAGTCATGTGACACAACATAACTCACACCCACTAACATATCAACTTAAGAATCATGCAACACATTTTGGTAATGGAAACATCTTTTTGGTTCCCGATTACAAATTCTGTTTTCCACTAAAATGGTGCAAATATAAGCATAACTGACATTACAGCAATCCCACCGCTTTCTTTTGTAACATTTGATCTTATTGGTCAACTTTTAATAATGATGTTACTTCCAGCCAATGCCGGCAAACATTGCAAAAATGTTAGCTGCGTGGTATTTCATGGTGATTGGCGATGTTGGTGTAGTGGCGCTGAAACAGTTAAAAGGAATTCATTAATGAACCATAAATTAAATAATTTCTGCTCCTGCGACATAGCCAACCAGTTGATAGCCAGACAACTATGCATGTAATTAAGTTAATGACCTCCTTTTTCCCACCTTAACAGTGTAAATGAAATCCGATTTGCATCTGAAATTGGTGTCTCAAATTCCCTTCAGTTTGTGATGTGATTCAAGGTTAATGCTACTTGGGTTTTTATTGTAACACAACAAAATAAACAAGAACTGATTGGGTAACTTTCTACACTGCTATTTTTATTGCAATTTAATTAATACTTTCATTACACGAATGATTGTGTAAGGCATTTCTCGTGATCTAAAACCAATGCTTCACCACATTGGAAATGTGAACAAAATCAAAATTTTGTACATAATTGAAGTGGCCTTTCTGATGCTCGTTCAACATTCTTACATGTTTTGTTATGACAAAGTTAATTGTTTGTGACATTTAACTTACAACGCTTGTGCAGAAAAAAAAATTTGAGGCTTAAGTTTTGCTTAACTCAATCCTTTTCTCCTGCCATATCATTTGTGTAGTAGTTTCCTGTAACCGCATATAGTTCTGTACAATGTCAATTTTGCACTACATCCATTTCTATGAAGAAACTATCAAATTTTTCCACTAGCGAACAGCACATGGTTTTTCAATGCATTTTCATTTTTGTAAATTTTCCAAGTAAATATACATCGGCTGCAAATCTGCATCTAATACCGTAAATATACCTCGGGTAGCATCGAGGTAAATAGTTTTGGCTCTCCGTCCACATAGCTCTGGAGTATATGACTTGTTCAGTAAGCCTAAGATTCGTCTCATTAGTAGACGCGATTCCAGCATATTACGCCTCAAACATGTATAACAAGTCGATCTATATAAGTGCAAGACAGATTTCTGACCCTGTGAGGCATTGCGTAAAATAACTCCTGATGGTTCTTAATTGTGCTTAGCAAAAAATCAGAGTACACAAAGCATATAACTCTGCTCTGACAGCGATTTCTGCCTTATCGATGTCCGCCAACATCCCATGTCATACAATGGGAGGCCGCGTCGACATCGCAACGTCAGTCCATTTGATTGTGGCTGTCATTGTGCAGTGGATGATGTCATAGCAAGACTTGTGGATGACTGGTTCTGTCACCGACACAGGGGCTGCATCTTGACGCTTGAGTAGAACAAAATGTAGGCCGCGGACGACTGAAAGTGACGGCAACAGTTAATGTGTGTGAAATGATATCTTGTAGGTTTAAAAGGAGGCAGAGTCTGTTCTTGTTTTTTCATTTATTTATTTATGTTCATAAGACTATGATAACTATGTTGAAGTTACACTGCCCACAAGATTGTGTTTAGTAAGCCCGTAACAATGCTCGCAATTTGGAAGATACGACCCCGGAACATGTTCAAATAGTAAACAATTCATCTAGTTCCAAAACAAACTATTGGCAATAACGTCGAAGTGGGCAGAGTTAACCACAATGCCCTCTGATGTTCAACAATTTCCCACGTTCAACCCAGCAGATGCCCTGTTACAAATTACTATGCCAGCTAATTCTGGATAGAGGAAAAGACTGCCCCCCTTAAATAAAAATTAAAAGGGGTGGTCTCCAGAAAAACAGTGTTTCATACTAGTTCAACCACTGCCATCACCAGTATGTTGTGTGGGACTTGAGTAAATGGCTTCCTAAACCGTGACACGTTTGCCAAGACAATGCCTTACCCACCCCGCTGCCTGGTTCTGCCCACAATAGTATAGCGCTTTAATACCCGTTCCACTTGATAGGTGGTGCCACTGTAGCAATTTATTTTCCTTGTGACACTTGGTGACATTCCAGCCATTACACATGCCATAAGCAATGGTATATACAGCTGAATTTTTTGAATTTGCAAACTTGTCACTAGCAATGTCAGTCAGATATCCGACACAATCACGATTAGCAAGATTTAACAAGATTGCCGTCCAAAGCTACAGGCTCCAGACAGCATGTGGACAAGGAACCATTTGGCTTATCGAGAGTCCAACACTTTTCCACCAACATATAACCCGCCCTCACCAGATACTGTCAATTTTATTTTTGAACATGTTCACACTGCTAGCATTAACACAGTTGGAATAGAACTCTTCTGTGTGGGAGACTGGCTTACTAGTGTTTCCCATTTGCGTGCATGTTACAAGTGTATTCAAAAATGTCAAACCGACAAATCACTTATGCAATTAATTTTTTCTGCACTGGCCTGAATAAATCTGGTTTAATTAACAGCTGCAATTATAGTAAAGCAAATTTCTTTGAACTTGGGGGCCGTCAGATTTCAACGCTAGAAAGAACAAGTACTCACCTGTGTCTACTCCTAGTTACTTAAACATTAACATATTTACCTTGATATCTGAGTTACCAATGTCATACACTTCGTGGTCATCAAACTTGAACCATTTGTTGATGTTTGCGTTCTTACAGAACGCCGTGTCTGAAACACACATTGACTCAAACTTACTCTCTGATCTTCCATTCCAGAACTCAAACATACCCGCATACAGCTGTCGCTCTAACAACTTTGCCTCATGTTTTTGTCATAAAGCCAAACTATTGGGGCAAAAATTTGAACAAAATATATACAACGGAATGTCTGAACACTCCACCATATTATCAGCTGCCTGAAGCTGTCATGTGTTTTATCACCCTAGTATTAGCAGGCCAAACTCTGACAAAGCGTAAATAGCTACAAACATTTTGTTATGATAACATGACAATGTTATATACTATTCAAAGTATGTGGAAATGTTCCTACTTACAGTGTCCACCTTCCATTGTGCCATAGTGATTCTGAAGAGACAGAAAAAGACCATTAGTTCATGTCAGCAGGTGGGTAGAAAGTCTGGCATTTTGTGTTGGAAATGAGCTGTATTGGCAACTTGACATAACCACAGTGATCTCTTGCTATAAGGAATCCTCATGTAAAAAACATCCACTTAGGAGCAACTATTCTGAAATGTCCGTGCTTTGTTACGCACCCATGTATATAGGGAACATTGGATGTAAGGAACAGTTTGGCTAAGTTCCTACAAGTTGTTCCTCTTAGCAAGAGCTCACTGTATGTCACTTGCAGCTTCCAGTGATATCATTGAGTGAGACTGCTTATATAATACATATATATTAAGTAATATGATACATCTATATATAGCTATGTCCTGTCACGTTTCACTTTGAATACAGATACATAAACACGGTTATATCAGAACGAGTGTTCTGCTGCCTTCATTTAGGGCTGGCCTCATATATTGTTATGGTGAAAAACATTGTATTTTGATTGGTTCAAACCATTGCCCGCCCCCCACCGGTACTAAAGATTTTGAGTGAATCAAAATGGTTCCTAAAACCACAGCTAATAACTGCCAAATTAAACTGCCAAGACATTACCCACTACGCTGGTTTTGATATCCACAAGAGCATAAATACATTAGTATCTACCAAACAGATAGGTGGCGCCATTGTAGTTATTAATTTCCCCCAATATGTGGGTGACAACTACTTGGGGTCATGTTCTAGTTAGACTTCCTGTCCGTTGCACACGAAGAAAAATGCAGTGTATTTTTGAGAAATGATTTTTTTAAATAAAATTCACATGCTGTGACATAAGTGCATTTGAGTAGGGAGATTTTCATGTGTGATTGTAGAAGGTGTTGATTGTAAAATGATGGATTTCTAGATGATTTGAATAAGCGGAAGGATATTTGGCAGCAATTTGCCTGTGTGACCTGTTTGCGGAGTAATTCTTGCCGGCATTTGTAAATATTGACGGGTGTCACACATACAGGCATTTTACGAGAGCTGGAAGTATGCAATTTTTGTTAAAATCTATCGGCATGTCAATGAGATGATGATAACAGCAGGTGAGAAGTTTAAGACATTTTATAGGTCACGTTTTCTTATAATCAGACAAAACGTTAACATGGTCGCCTATGGGAAAACCAACAGTGGGCTGACCCCTAAACCACCAACCAACACACGTAACATCAACTTATACAATCGTCGCTAGACGGTGAGAGGAGAAGGTTCAGTGGTAACTTACAGAAACGGCATACAGGTTGTACGGACCACGGTTTTTCTGCGGCCCCAATAGGAACGGGCTGAGGTCAAGGCCCTCCAGTGGAAAGTCAACGTACGTGTTGATCTTGTCTCGCCACATTCCCTGCATGTAGAACCTGGAGGGACATCACACAGGGTAAGTGTCAGTGATGATGTTTCTTACAGTTGTTACGAGTCGTTCACAATTGTCAACAACAAAACGTTTACCTATTCGTGCAGGGCATATTAGATTTCAAACCCCCTCCCTCTAATCTAAATTAGTACCTTAAAATGTCAACAATTGTCCACAATGAATAACAATCGTGTTTTTCCTGTTTACAACTGACATTTATAATTAATAGTCCTCCATTCCGTATGCTCTGTACGAACTGGTAAATGTAGACAACTGTGAATGACCGAGTGAGCATGTGAGCGCACGAGTGACTGACTGAGTGAGCGAGCGAGTGACTGAGTGACTGGACTGAGCCATTTAGTGAAGTGAGCGAGCACCTCTTGAGGTGGATCAGTAGGATGGGGGGCAGTCTCCAGATGTCGAGGTTCTTGACGGCGTCCCTCTTGCATTTGCAGTGGGGACAGTTCCAGCGCGACTCCTTCGTCATCTTCTCAGCCTCGAGGAACTGCTTCAGACACTCCTGCAAGTAGACCACAAGTAATCACAGGTAGAGCAGAGGTAGATCACAAGTAGACATCAGGTAGACTGCAAGTAGATCCCAGGTAGACCACAAGTAGATCACAAGTAGACCACATGTAGATCACAAGTAGACCACAGGTAAATCACAGGTAGACCACAAGTAGATAACAAGTAGGCCATTAGTAGATCACATGTAGATCACAAATAGACCACAAGCAGACAACAGATAGATCACAGGTAGACCACAACTAGATCACAAGTAGGCAAATGGAAGATCACAAGTAGATCACAAGTAGACCATACGTAGATCACAAGTAGACCACAAATAGATCACAGGTAGATCACTGATCAGTAGGCACTCCTGCAAGTAAATCACAAGTAGATCACTGGTCACTACACACTCCTGCAAGTAAACAACTCATCAGCAAGTTCCTGTAGTAAGCGTTGAACACCTCCGGAGAATGTTGTTTTACGGCCAATTTTTCCAACTTCTACTTTTGATATGACCAGATTTGAAGAAACACACAGAGGTGGGAACTAGCGCTGTGTTCCAGTCGACTCGTGTTTGTCGTAAACATGACTTCGGCACGCCTACTTGACCAAGTTGCATAAATTTACCAGTGGTGAAGTCAGGCTGCTTCTGAACTTTTGAGTTCACCAAGTTGTATTCATAATACAGATGAGTTGATAGAACACAGCGTTACACGAGAGAACAGCAAACAAAGAACGCACCTTGATTGAGCACCGTCCCGACGCAGGGATTGGTAGAGGCAGGTACATGAATGTGTCGAAGGTGACGGACTTTGTTCGACACGTCAGACACATTACTGTTGACTTAAACTGGCCCTGAGGGAAGAAACAAAAGCCTCTCAATACAGTTATTGTTTATGATTTAAAGGTGCCTCCTCAATTCAATTGTTTCACTCACCTTATTAAAAAAATAATTTTGTGAAAAAAACCCGACCTAGTGTCTACTATGGCAAGCTGGCTTATTTGTACAACTGTTATAAATTATGTAGTTTTATAAAATCATCAGACACCAGTAACATTAACTTATTAATTCTTGCCCAAGAATCAATTCACATAAATTAAGTGTTAAAATATTACATATTTGATCATCAAAGAAACATATTCGTGATTGGCTAAACAGGTTATGGAAGCAGGTTAAAATCTATCATTGTCAACTGTTCATATGTTAGTGCCAGGACATTTCCTAACATTAGGGTACTCAGTATGCTAACACGAAACTGTACATAGCAATCTGATATGTAATATAAGTGTTAAAGGTTGTGTAATGTAAGTGTTAAAGATTGTGTAATATAAGTGTTAAAGGTTGTGTAATATAAGTGTTAAAGGTTGTGCACACATTTTCTGTTCCCATTTTGCCCCTACCACCCTCCCCCAAAAAGGAAAGAAGAAGTAAAGGAACTATGATCAAACTTTACTTATTCATAAGGTACATGTACATAGCATGCATTTTGACTTAAAAACAGTAGCAATTAATGACATAATACTGATTGAAATGGAGTGAAGTAATGTTTGCAACATGTATAATAAAACATCTTAATATAGTTAAACATCTGAACAAAACCAGTTTGCTCTGTTAATTCTACTTATGGTTGTTTGTAGGTACGAAAAATCGATTATTCGGACTCGATTAGATCATCAACCATTATCGATTACTGATCTGGTAATTGAATAATCGGATTACTATATAACAATCAAATTAATAAGTAATATTATATTGATTTTCAATGTAAAAGTTAAATAGACATTGTTGTTTTCATAGTGATTTAAATGCAGAGAACCAGACTTTTTCTCCATGAAGGAGGCAACATATCAATGAGCAAGTTTATTTTATTTTATACACCATTCTCTCCTGAAAACAATGGTTAAAACTTGTTCACGTATCTTGGATAATTATCTCATTATGTACAATTCTGTAGTAACACCCCTAAGGCTACGCGAAAGAAAAGAATGGCAGTGTGTGACGTCACTGAGCGGATTTATGTCATTTTTTGAAATATCTTGTCAACGATATCTATTTTTGTGTTTCATTTTTTATAACAAATAAACCAAACTAAATAAAAAAATTTGGTAAACATTTCGATGTAAATTTATTTGTGAAGCAGTTACCATCGTTGAAAGTAACATTAAGTTAGTTGCCGCCGAAAATGCATCATGGCGCGAAGTGGACGAAAATAGGTGCCTTTGTCGGTTCACTCCAATTCGAAGCCTTCAAACAATATTTTCACAGACAAATATTAATAATAATAATAATAAGATAATTTCTATTGTGCCTAAATCCTTGGAAACCAAGCTCAGAGGCGCATCAAAACAAAAGGATTGGTCAATCTCCAAATCCATAAGTGTTTGCGACTTGTCCGCCATCATTGGTTTCGATTTATGTGGGGGTAGCCGACTTCTATGTTGAATAACCAATGAACGGCGTTGATTTGGTGATTCCATAAAGTTTCTCAATGACAACAAGATGCTGACGTAATTCAATGTTAATCAACCAATAGGGATCCATAACACAACGGCGCTTTGTTTCCGCGTCAAGTGCACTACTAGAATCCTATCCCGGATAAAAAGGGTAACTACGACTAGAATCGTATCCCGGATCAAATGTGCTGAACAGTTTTCTGGTTTTGGCGGTAGATTGGAGCAAATACAGTACAGATATACTTGTGTATAGTGGCACTACAACATGGAATGTCAATACAAAATTAGAGAAAAAGTTACTGCAGAGTTTTTGAGAAAATAGGCAAAATGTGAACATTTAGCATTTTTTTGGGGCCCTGAGGTGCCCTTGGAATAACTAAATGAAAAACTGATTTCTTATTTATAGTGGCACTACCACATGAAATGTCTTAAAATCAGAGAAAAAGTTACTGAAGAGTTTTTGAAAAAATAAACAAAATGTGAAAATTTACCAGTTTGGTGGGCCCAGGGGGCCGTTAGAATGATTCAATCAAATACAGATTTATTGTGCATAGTGGCAGTACCCTAAGATATGTCTATGCAAAATTAGAGAAAAAGTTGCTGAACGATTTCTGAGATATGGCAGCTAACGGCGGACGGTGATTGATAGCATAAGATCGTTGGACCTTCAGCCCAAAAGAAAATAAATATATTAACTAATTATATACACATAGACCATAGTAAAACTACTAGAATACTCACAAATAAGAATCGTATAATAAAATTACTTAGGTTATACTATTATAATAAACCAAGATAAATGTACACATCAATAAGTTAAGCTAAGAAGTATAAGACAAATAAATAAACGGAGTTAAACCATCAGTCGTGGTAAATGTGTTGGCAGTGAATTACACATGTACAATACTGAGTGAAATGGCTGATGTGATGAATGATCCAGAAGAAACTGCAATAAAGTTCTCACCTGGAAGAGTTCGACAATGATCGACTGATTAACTGTCTTATGCATTTCCCACGCTCTGTCTGCTGCCAACTTGTCTGATATTCCATCATTCTTCTGCTCAGGTAAATGATGCCTCTTCCTCACCTGCAGAAAACATTAGCGGCAGCCATTTTTGTATTGTTAACTGAAGCAAAGGGGGCAGGCCACCATTATATGTTCACATTTTAGGTAGTTCAATAAACTGCAGTTGTTGGCTAGCATCTATCTCTCTTTGGGTGTTGCTGAACCATAATAAATATTTATTTAACCAAAAAATACTAAGGTTGAAGACGACGACAGATGTGATGCTGGATTACTGGTTTCTTATATTTCATTGTGTTTTTATTTGAATAATAAACAACAAAACAAAAAAGGATATAATACAGAATTTAAATATACATTATTAAAGAAATAACTTTTGTAAAATAAAGTACTGACTAAATGCTGACTAAAGTAGGCATTAAATTGGTCACTGCTTTAAGATCAATCAAGTAATTAAAAATAATTAAAATGGAATAAAAGATAAACTGTGTTAGTGTTGATGTTTAATACCATATTGACTGTATATATTCAGACACTGTATGATTTCAGACACCCAAAAAAAATTTAAAATTAATTATTTTGTGTACCTTAAGTTTACGGACACTTCTGTAAAATAATAAATTTTTGTTCCTGTTTGATCAGACACGAATATAAGAGGTAACTGTGATGAAGTTACAAAGCCCTGTTCATACTAGAGTAATAAAACAGGGATGACACGACATTTGAACTAGTTCGCATATGCAAGTATTCGGACAGTGTATCTGAGAAATATTTTTCTGCACGGTATGATTTCAGATAGCTGATAATTTAATTATTTGTTTAGTGTTACTGTGCGATGGGGGTCAACAATGGAAGAAGATGACAGACGCAGTGTTATACCCTGTTGAGGTCTTCATGTAGACTGTCCATCAGGAAGACAAGGAGCTCCTGTGAATCTTGTTGATCGTAACCAGCAAACAGCTCGTGATGCCGAGAGATGGTCGCCTAGCAAAACATAACATCCCGTTTAATCACTATCTCTGTTATGACACAGGAGCTAAATAAAAACACAGGGAAGTAAGCAAACCTTTATTCCGAGGGGTTGTAGATTAATCGCTCAAAGTTTAGCACCAGATATGCAAACCGTCTAGGAAGAAAACATTAACACGAACGCACGCACGCACGCACACACACACATGCTAGTTCGATTATACATAGAGTATTCACCTTGAAGTCGCGAGGTGCGATGGAGCGATATTGACCAGACCATAGAGCCTTAATGAGCACAGCGAACTCCTCCGCAATCTCTCCACCCTTACCCAGGATGTTGTCTCTGCAACCAAGAAACACAAATGCTATAATCACTAGCGATATCTTATTGCCAATGTAATTTTAGGTTACCCATCAGAGTCACCACAGGTTACGTCAGGCAGCATAGATAATGGTCATATTATATTAACAAATGTTTGGTTATTAACATATATTTGGGTGGTACATTGTTAGCATTAGATGGTGTTTAATATATATATTGAAACCTTTTGGATACATTTAAATATAATTAAATTTATATATATATATTAATATATATGACAGGCTTCAGAGGAAAATACATACGTTTTTTGTTTTTGAAAAAAACTCACTTCTGTGCTTCATCCTCAGGGCAAAAAAGAAAATGTGCACATAACGTTGGAATATCTTAACACAAAAACATAGAAACTGATAGCAAGGCCCAAAATCTTGTTTGTACATTTCTATTTAAAACTTTCATCGAATCAAAAATGTCACATAAATTGGTGTTTATCACGTTTCACCCTTCACGTGAGGTTATAATAAAAACAATCGTATTTCAAGAGTAAAACTTCATTTATCTACGACACAAGAGTGGTGAATCGACTCCGGACTCGGCCGTGCCTGCGCTGCCACCTACTTATTAATGTCATCACGGTAGTTGTTCGATCGGAAATATCCGGTAAGGGGCGTGGTGTTACTCAGACTTTGGATGATTGAGTTCATGTAGCATGTGTTGCCAAGATTACGCAGTCCCGTTAAGCCATAATTCTGAAACGCAAAATTACCGTCAATAGTCTTCGTTGTGGGGAACAAAGGAAATATGAGAGTTTTTAAAGTGACAACTGCACACGGTTGTGTTTGAGCTATGAGACGTCATGCTGCAATAGTAATTTAATTCACATGTTTAACCACTATCAGCGTTATTGGCAAAGCATGATGGATCACACGCAAAAGATTTTGACATTTCAATAAGAACAGTTCTCGACAGTGCACAGTGGGCAGCATTTTGACAATATTAGTTACAAGACTACAAAATAAAAGGTTGTTCACTTACCACGTTACCCCACTGTCCCTGTAGATTGCGGACTTTGGCCGCAGATACCTCAGCGTGGGCCGGCATGCTACGAAGGTCCGTCCTGGTGACAGAGAACAGAGCACACTCACCAGACACGATTAGAGAAATGAAACACGTCTGCCAGGAAACTGAAAGCAGCATTCGACTATTAGCAATGCGAGAAGACAAGCTAGATTACGTAGCACTCAGAGACATGTTTAGCAAGCATGCACATGATGGGCTTACTACGCAGGCACAAAGCAACTACTTGACCGGAGCTCCCCCATAAGCCATGTTCTCCCTGCACCATCCTACCAGTGACAGTCGTTGCCATGGTTACTGCACCATCACAATGGGTTCAAAGGTGGCCACGTACACAAAAAGTGATGATGTCGGCAATGAAACAATTTAAATTGTTTCCAACAATCGACTGATATTGTTGTAAGTGGCCGGGGGGTCTGGGAAAAATAATTATATTCATACTGTGACATCATCAATTAAACAATCGGTTGTCATAGTGACATGTATGGACCAATAGCTTGCCTGAATGCTTTTTCAATTGGTTTCTGTTCATTTTTCCTCCTCTGAGAGAATAATCGACCAGACTTATTAGTCATTAAGAGTACTGAAATTGGCCAAATGTCCGGGTTAACTGAAAGATTTGCACATAAATTGAGTGGAATTTATAACACAAACTATTGCTGTGACGGTGTGGAAAATGACAGAAGGTCAACAGTTTCCTGAGGGTGGCAAATAGAATTTTTACCACACTGAGGAAGATGATAACGAAGAATCTAAATTATGTGAAACGATCAGGGAAAAAAAGAGATTATATTTGGATATATATATATAAATACATCATAAACTGAAAATATACTGTAAACGATAATAATGGTGCTTAACTAAATAAAACTATGCAGACAAGATAAGTTAGAATATAATTACACAGCTGATGCTACACAGAGATGTAATGGTACAGCAGCTGGACGTGTGAGACAAATGTGTGTAGTTTCACTATTTTACTAAATATCTGGTGCCAGTAATATCTGAACTTGAAAAGGAGAGATGAATTGTATGCAGTGACATTAACGTTCATACATAATCACACTGAAACTGTCTTAGTCTGTCACATCAATTTGCATAGAAACCTACTGGACATTGGGTTTGATGCTCCTATCCACAGAAGGCAACCGATCTAGCCGCTGAACGCCATCCTGTAACATCTTAGCGATGTTTGGTGATGAATGTGACCGTTTGAGGCCACCACCAGCACTGGGGATAACGTCTGATTCGTCTTTTAGTTTCGTCTTAGTAATGTTGCTCTTCAGGTCTGAAAAGTGCAAAGATGTGGCATTGCAACAACAGAACATTTCACTTAATCATTTTTACATCGAAAATAGTATAAAGTGCACATAACTTATCACAATACAACATTTTCCACCAATATTTAAAGGAGCCGACGAATATGCCACTGCTTTCATGTAAGTATTTATTTGATAGAGACGGCTGTCAATTCAATATGACTAACTACTTGATACTCATCAATATTGTTATCATTTTTATTATCACAAATATTTCATCGCAGAATCATCATAATGATGGTACATTGTAGTATTATTTTCAATGGATGATGTCCGTTCATTTTATTGTACAATTGTGTTATAAAGTATAAACTTTACGTATTCTAAAACAGTACCACCCAAACTTGTTTTGATGAAGCAGAAACAACGTTTGAATTCAACAGTTGAACACTTAAAAATATCTCCGAGCTGTCACTCAAATCCCAGAATATTGAGCTCAATCATTCCGAGAAAGGTCATGATCGGAAGGAGGGAGCGTGATATTGTTATGACAGTCAACCATTAACTTTGATAAGCAAAACTGGTTCTAAGTTTACTTTTAGGAAGAGTGCACAAAACAACATTGGAAATAATGGCAGAAAGAATATATCAGCCATCAAAATTAACACCTAATATACCAAAGCTGCCGTAGATTGCGTGGGGGTCAGTAGTTCAACGGTGAAGTGTTGGACAGTGAGATGAGAGGAATGGAGTATGGATCTGCCTGCAGCAGTTTGAAAACTTGGGCAATTTTGTTCACCCTGTTTTGCTTGTCTTTCAGATGAGACACCGAGAGTGTGGTCCCATGCCTTCGAAAAGAAGCATGCTGTCATGTAAACCTACGGTCTCCTCCCCATGGGTCACCAACCTGTCTTGGAGGGAGCTATACTTGGGGGTTCCCATGATGTCGTCTTTGTAACATGATTCACATAGAAGTATCTCCCCGTGTCTTTGTCTAATCTCATGTCCCAACCTTTGGGAAGGTTGGTTGGCGCAGGTGAAGGCTTAGGCAAGGACGACACAGGCACAGCTGGGGGAAGAAAAAGATCACGGTTTGATGCACATTTATACTAAAACAACATCATATTACCACAAACAGTTCTGAACATTGCGTACATAAAGGTAAGTTCTTCTGTAGCACAGTATCCAGTGCTTTGGATTGCTGAAAGTTGTTTACATTTTACTTCCTGGCAGATGTGTTAAATACCGTCTCGACTTATCTGGGAAGCAGTCAGCCATGCTGCAATTAATGTGCAAAGATTATCTATGACTGTACACATGCTGGCACATACACCCTACTTGTGACACAACATACTTTTGGCAGATCAAGTTATGGGCATCATCACCTCACAAGGCAGCAAGGCGGAAGAACTGTATTCAAGACCATAATATCGAGTGAAACAAATTTTATGTTGTTTCATAAAAAATACCAATAAATATAAAAACATTCAATACTGGGGTGGCACACTCCACCAGAATCCTAGGCATGGTCAGTTTCTTTATGTATTAACCATGAACAATCTAAGGTTTGTTCTACTCATCTACTAACAATCCGTTCCTCAGCGTACACGTTTTGCCAAATAAAAATTTATGCCAATTCACAAACCTTTTCCAGGAATTGGTGGAGTTGCCTTTCCCGCAATGATGTCTCCCTTCCCTGCAGTTACACGCTGCTCTCTTCCTATTTCTGTGGTCTGACTGGCATCAGGAGGCACAGTGGGGTGCTTGACCTCCCCGTCTGACCCACCGTCTTCCCGTTTGGGTGCTGTTACACTCGTCTCAGTTCCACCGACTTGATCGTTTGGTTTTTCCTTGTCATCAGGGCGCTTCTCACTTGTTGGTTTAGGATGTTGTCTCACTGCAGTCTTCATCTTGTCAAGGTCATTTCGCCTGAGCAATGCCAGGCGGCATTAAGACACGTGTTGGTACTATGCTGATTAGTAATAGTTGAAGATGAATAAAATTTTTGCAGAAGATCGGGAAAGGTAGAGATGAGTAGAGATGAGTAGAGATGAGTAGAGATGAGTAGTCGAGGCATGAGAATGAACCAAGTGACGTGGCTCCCACGCTGCACACCTACACACACGCAGACACACACACACACAACCACACCCAACGCCCCCACACACATATACACATTCACACACACCCATCCGCAATCCCACACATACACACTCGCATACACACACACCCATGCATGCACACACACACACCCATGCATACAGACACACACCCATGCATACACACACACCCATGCATGCACACACACCCATGCATACACACACACACCCATGCATGCACACACACACCCATGCATGCACACACATACCCATGCATACAGACACACACCAATGCATACACACACACCCATGCATGCACACACACCCATGCATACACACACACCCATGCATTCACACACACACCCATGCATACAAACACACACCCATGCATACACACACACCCATGCATGCACATGCACACACAAATCATCCATAACTAAATTGCTGTTCTTAAGTTATATTCCATCCCAAACCATTTTTGTGACAGAGCACATGCTTAAATCATCCTTACAAACGTCCTGGAGGTTCATTGGTTGAGGCTAAGGATGCCTTAAAATTTAAAGAACTTGGTTCCTGTTGGAGTTTGTTAAGTACCAAACAAGCATGCACTCATTTCTTCCTGTGAGTCCCCGTTCCTACCTGCGTGCCTCCGTCTCTACTTACGAGCCTCCATCATTACCGGCAAGCGTCCGCCACTACATGCAAGCCTCCATCCCCACCCTCGATCCTCTATCCCTACCAGCAATCCTCCATCCCTACCCATGAGCCTACGTCCCTACCCGCGAGACTCCGTTCCTACCCGCGAACCTCTGTCCATACCCGCGAGCCTCCGTTCCTATCGGCGAGCCTCCGTCCCTACCTGCGAGCCTCCGTCCCTACCTATGAGCCTCCGTCCCTACCTGTGAGCCTCCGTCCCCACCTGTGAGCCTCCGTCCCCACCTGTGAGCCTCTGTCCCTACCTGTGAGCCTCTGTCCCTACCTGTGAGCCTCCGTCCCTACCTGGGAGCCTCCGTCCCTACCTGCGAGCCTCCGTCCCTACCTGCGAGCCTCCGTCCCTACCTATGAGCCTCCGTCCCTACCTGTGAGCCTCCGTCCCCACCTGTGAGCCTCCGTCCCTACCTGTGAGCCTCCGTCCCTACCTGCGAGCCTCCTCCTCCTTCAGTTTGTGTATGTCGTCCTCGATGGAACGTTTCTTGCGCATCAGGTCGGCCGTAGCTTTCGCCTCGTCTTGCTTTACCTTCTGCAAGCGAGCAATCTTCTCTTCCTCTGCCCTCACCTGGGCCAGTCGTGCTTCGTGCTCCTCAATCACCTTCTTATTCCGCACTTCAAAGTCCCGGAACTCCACCTCCTGTGCAGCTATAGTGGCGCCCCCGGTGGCCGTCACCACCACCGGCGGTTTCGATGACGGGTCGGGACGTTGTGGCGTCTTTAACGATGGCGACGAAACAGAACTGCCCGTTGTGCCGTTTTGTCCACCAGATGGCACCTCGGTGTTGTTTACTTTCTCTAATTTCAGCGTGTCTAGTTTGTTGCACACGGAGAGAATCTCACTGTCATTTGCCACTGGTTTTCCGGTGCTGGATGGATGGGTTGATGAAAGTTTAGGCTTTGTCGAACGGTCGACCTTTGGAAACAATTGTTGGTCACTGGGCTGATTCCTTGACATTGTTTCTGTCTTCGATGATGTCTTCTCGTTATCTAGATTAGCGAGCTCTTCTTTTGAAGGCATTTCAAGGATTGTAAAGTCGTATTCGATCTTTTCCACTGCAAGAAATCAGTTTTGAAATGTGGAAATTACAGAGTATGACTAACACAATGTATGAAAATGTACCCCTTTGAAAGAGTAATTTCATATTAATACCATGGAATCGAATATTTAATAATTAATTCGCCACAAATGTCATATCTACCATGATTTGCAAATGCATGAAATATCTTTCATTTTGTAGCACAGTAGGCTACTGAATATCACTGCAATGATAAATTTAGTAAATTCCAACATGCATTATGCTTATTTAATCCATTTCATGAAAACTAATAACCATAGCCATTGACTTCAGCTGTGTGAGAGGTCATGTTGTGACTGTGTATGTGTATGGTATCTGTGTATGTATGTGTGTGACTGTGTATGTGTATGGTATCTGTGTATGTATGTGTGTTACTGTATATGGTATCTGTATATGTATATGTGTGACTGTGTATGTGTATGGTATCTGTGTATGTAAGTGTATGACTGTGTATGTGTATGGTATCTGTGTATGTATGTGTATGACTGTTTATGTGTATGGTATCTGTGTATGTAAGTGTGTGACTGTGTATGTGTATGGTATCTGTGTATGTATGTGTGTGACTGTGTATGTATATGGTATATGTGTATGTATGTGTGTGACTGTGTATATATACGGTATCTGTGTTTGTATGTGTGTGACTGTGTATGTATATGGTATCTGTGTATATATGTGTGTGACTGTGTATGTGTATGGTATCTGTGTATGTATCTGTGTGACTGTGTATGTGTATGTATGTGTGTGACTGTGTATAGAATCTGTGTATGTATGTGTGTGACTGTGTATGTGTATGGTATCTGTGTATGTAAGTGTGTGACTGTGTATGTGTATGGTATTTGTGTATGTATGTGTGTGACTGTGTATGTATATGGTATATGTGTATGTAACTGTGTGACTGTGTATGTGTATGGTATCTGTGTATGTATGTGTGTGACTGTGTATGGTATCTGTGTATGTATGTGTGTGACTGTGTATGTGTATGGTACATGTGTATGTAAGAGTGTGACTGTGTATGTGTATGGTATCTGTGTATGTATGTGTGTGACTGTGTATGTATATGGTATATGTGTATGTAAGTGTGTGACTGTGTATGTGTATGATATCTGTGTATGTATGTGTGTGACTACTTATGTGTATGGTATCTGTGTATGTATGTGTGTGACTGTGTATGGTATCTGTGTATGTATGTGTGTGACTGTGTATGTATATGGTATATGTGTATGTAAGTGTGTGACTGTGTATGTGTATGGTATCTGTGTATGTATGTGTGTGACTGTGTATGTTATCTGTGTATGTATGTGTGTGACTGTGTATGTGTATGGTATATGTGTATGTAAGTGTGTGACTGTGTATGTGTATGGTATCTGTGTATGTATGTGTGTGACTGTGTATGTGTATGGTATCTGTGTATGTATGTGTGTGACTGTGTATGTGTATGGTATATGTGTATGTAAGTGTGTGACTGTGTATGTGTATGGTATCTGTGTATGTATGTGTGTGACTGTGTATGTGTATGGTATCTGTGTATGTATGTGTGTGACTGTGTATGTGTATGGTATCTGTGTATGTAAGTGTGTGACTGTGTATGTGTATGGTATTTGTGTATGTATGTGTGTGACTGTGTATGTATATGGTATATGTGTATGTAACTGTGTGACTGTGTATGTGTATGGTATCTGTGTATGTATGTGTGTGACTGTGTATGGTATCTGTGTATGTATGTGTGTGACTGTGTATGTGTATGGTACATGTGTATGTAAGAGTGTGACTGTGTATGTGTATGGTATCTGTGTATGTATGTGTGTGACTGTGTATGTATATGGTATATGTGTATGTAAGTGTGTGACTGTGTATGTGTATGGTATCTGTGTATGTATGTGTGTGACTACTTATGTGTATGGTATCTGTGTATGTATGTGTGTGACTGTGTATGGTATCTGTGTATGTATGTGTGTGACTGTGTATGTATATGGTATATGTGTATGTAAGTGTGTGACTGTGTATGTGTATGGTATCTGTGTATGTATGTGTGTGACTGTGTATGTGTATGGTATCTGTGTATGTATGTGTGTGACTGTGTATGTATGTGTGTGACTGTGTATGTAAGTGTGTGACTGTGTATGTGTATGGTATCTGTGTATGTATGTGTGTGACTGTGTATGTGTATGGTATCTGTGTATGTATGTGTGTGACTGTGTATGGTATCTGTGTATGTATGTGTGTGACTGTGTATGTGTATGGTATCTGTGTATGTAAGTGTGTGACTATGTATGTGTATGGTATCTGTGTATGTAAGTGTGTGACTGTGTATGTGTATGGTATCTGTGTATGTATGTGTGTGACTGTGTATGTGTATGGTATCTGTGTATGTAAGTGTGTGACTGTGTATGTGTATGATATCTGTGTATATATGTGTGTGACTGTGTATGGTATATGTGTGTGACTGTGTATGTATATGGTATCTGTGTATGTAAGTGTGTGACTGTGTATGTATATGGTATCTGTGTATGTATGTGTGTGACTGTGTATGTGTATGGTATCTATGTATGTATGTGTGTGACTGTGTATGTGTATGGTATCTGTGTATGTAAGTGTGTGACTGTGTATGTGTATGGTATCTGTGTATATATGTGTGTGACTGTGTATGTGTATGGTATATGTGTGTGACTGTGTATGTATGTGTTTGACTGTGTATGTGTATGTAAGTGTGTGACTGTGTATGTGTATGGTATCTGTGTATGTGTGTGACTGTGTATGGTATCTGTGTATGTAAGTGTGTGACTGTGTATGTGTATGGTATCTGTGTATGTAAGTGTGTGACTGTGTATGTGTATGGTATCTGTGTATGTAAGTGTGTGATTGTGTATGGTATTTGTGTGTTGGTTATGTTAACACTTTCTTCCTAAACAGCAGGCACCCACCAAACTTCTAGGGATTAATCAATAACCTCTTGGAAGAAAAGTAACACCTTTATTTTCAACCCCCCAAACGACTGTTTGCAACATCATGCCTGGTTTCTGCCGTTGTTCCATGCCATGTTTTACATAAAATGCATTGTAGAAAAACTACTGAAATTTATTGCCATAACAAATTTCATGTATGATTATTTCTGGATACCTCTTTTAAGTCTGTATATATATATATATATAGCGTCATCTGGAGGAAGGGCATTTTTGCCAGTGACAATAATACACTACTTTACACCCACCTATGGATCAACAAACCACGCATCTATGGCGGCGCCATCTGGAGAACTGACCACCACCCAGTTATTTCAGGTGGGAGAAAGATTCTCCAGAAAACCAGAGCATATAGAAAACACTCAAGTAAATAACTCAAAATAACTCCCCTTGTGTTTGTTTAAACCCGTCACCAGTTGATAGACCAGAGACCAGTGGCTCACACAAGTGAATGAACACAGAAAGATGTGACTGGATCCTGGTGCTTGGGAGGAGATACACTTACAATGTCTCCAAATTAGCATCATAATATATACCATAATGTCTGTGTCTATTCGGACACTTAAAATAGTTAAATTGTCAGCTATCCGAAAATATACAATGCACAAAAACCATTCTCAGATACACTGTCCGAATACTTACGTACACGAATGAGTCTTGACATCGTGTCATCCCCGTTTTAACAAGCCTTTGTAACTTCATTTCATTCACCTCCTAAATCAGTGTCTGATTACATTGGAACAAAAATAAAATTATTTTGCAGAGGTGCCCGAAAACTTAAGGTACACAAAAATAAATAATTTTGTCAATTTTGTGTGTGTCCTAAAACATTCGGTATTCGAATGAATACCTACAGTCATTAAGCTAGATAGTCGACTCACATGAGGCAATGCCCGGGGACACGCTGGAGTAGGCAGGAGGGCGGGGGTGACTGGCATTGGTAGTGAGGGTGGGGTACATCAGCAGCCACCTGTCGTATCCACCCTCCATCACTAGTGGCTCCGTCTTCAGGATTGTGTGTCTGTCCCACTGCAGTCACATGACACTCACATGATGGTCACATGACACTCACTATACTTCTAAGAAGGATGATATTGTGTTTGCGACAGATACAGGCCTACTGACTATGATTTATTATTACGTTCGGGGAAGTGATTAATAAATACTTTATCGGTAGTCCGGTACTTTGATCTTCCCCCATTTCCACTTTTTTTCCACTTGGAAATAAACAATATTATTATTATTAAATTGTTATTTGAAGGTCATATCATTAACAGCAGACGACGGCCTGAAATCGTTTACCTTTGAAAGAAACAGATTTCTTATTGAACTGAAATTGGACAAAACCATTGTTAACACATGGTGTGGGAACAAAATGTTTACAGATTCCAATTTAGCTACTTAAAACTGAAAATATTTTAAAGAATAAAGAAATGAAAAATAAACCTAATTTTTTAATAATGCATCACGTCATCCTAGTTAAAATACTGGTTAATGAAAAGGCAATGAAATGCCCACATATGTCAAAAGTCGACATTAAACATACATCTTCATCACAAGTCTAATTTAGAAAACAGAGAAGTGGATTAAGGTCACACTAACCTTGTAGAGAGCGTCCTTGAGGCTCTGGATGACGGAACGACGCTGGACGTTGGCAGCTGAACTGTCCCAGTCGAAGAGGACAATGAAGTCTGTAGAGCCACGCTGTAACCATGGCAACCTGGACGCTTCAGGCAGCTTCTCCTCTATGGCCGCTACTGTTATCCTGAAATAAATATTATCTATAATTATACTAATATACTAAAGGGAAGATGTCCATTCATGTTTACTGGAAGGTCGTGTTATAAAGTACAATCTATAAATATTATAACACACCAGACCGAGTAAGTCTTATTGAATAAAAACATATTGACATTTTATCTGCCAGACCACCTGTTTCCATGGCAACAAACAAAGATGGCTGCCTGATAGGGAAATATAGCATAATTTGGAAACATTGTAGGTCATCCAATAATGCAGTAATCAATGTAATTCTTTCTAGTTCTTATTTACAACACCTTATTCTATGCAATGTCAAAGATATAGTTTATGTATTAACATTATTTAATATTAAAAATATATATATTCCAATTTTGTTGGTAAATATCCATATTTTCCATTACAACCACCAAGTTCATCCCATAACTATAAAATAAAAAAAAATATCTCTTCAACATTGCACAAAGAAAACAGAATGGAACACATCAGTCAAAATTGTATTAATGTAGCATCAATATTTCTAGACATCTGATGTTTCCAAATTAGAAAAATGGGTAATGGGATTTATTGCATGACAGAAGCACACTTCATCCATGAATATAAGTTACTTAATGGTATGCAAATATTATAAAAGTTATCTTTATTAATAGTAAACATAAAATGCTATCAGAATATAGCAGAAACACATCTTGAGTATTTTTTTTCAAAATGTGTCGTTTTAACTGCAGTGTCTGTCCTTAAATGGCAGTGTGCCTTTTTCAAAGGCGTGGCTTCTGTCGGATTACTAATGAGATGAATATGTGTATCATGTGATATGTCATCACACCCTGTTGGGTCATGAACTTCCACAGAATTTTCTAAGCTCGCTATTCGGGGATTTGAGTGGCTAATTGGCGTAGCATTTAAAAAAATACAATCATACTTATCTAGAGTTATTTAGTAATGTGTTGGCGATGTACTATGCTTTTCTTGAAGGCCTTTCTCCTATGTGAGAGAACTGAGCAGTCGGCAACTCTCCAGATGGTGCAACTATAAACGTGTTTAACCCTCGCTGTGTCTCGGGCTGAAATTCAGCCCAACCGTACCTGCCTCTGTTATAACAATTTACATTTCCTTCACGTGCAACTGACTCACGAACATTTGGTATCTATGGATAGCTGACAGATTTTTAGAGATCGTGTATATTTATTCATTTTTTTATGTGAAAATTCAACAAATTAGCAGCGCGATGTTTCTCCAGGTGAGCACGTGGGTGGCAACGGTAATGAGCACAGTAGTGATCAGCCTGCTTGAATCGGTCAATTTTTATGTCGGAAAAATCATAAAAATAAAAGTTCTCAACGGATTTGTTTCATTTTTGTGTTATTCGGCAGCTAACACATATGGCTACATTTGTCTGACTGGATGTAGGGCATACACCCACTTAGTAATTATCTGGCAGCAGAAATGTTTGTTTGTTACATATTTTTGGATGAAGTTCAGATAGTGATATCCCCATGATTTTAGTAATATGGTTATTATAATTTTATTACAATAAAGCATTCCTTTAGCGATAAAATGATACCTCATTCATATTTTTATGACAAATATTGGAAAAGTTATGATTTTTATAGGAACAGTATGCTACAAAGGATTTTCAGTGGTCATTTCAAGGGATAAGAACAAAATACTGTAATAGTGACAACAGGCAGCTGGTTACTCCAAGGGTGGGTGTAAGTTGGTTTGGAACACAAAATGAGTGCATTTTTTAACCAAATGTTCCATTACCATTACCAAATTAAACATGCCACATTTTAGAGGTTGAAACCTGTATAACTGACTTCTGAAAAATTTAGCATGAATTCGAATTACACTTTTCAGAGGCTAAATATTGGCCTACTACCTAGTGTCGCCTAAAGTTTTGTCTGAAATCTGCCTAGATTTAAAAGTATTTGTCATTCAAATTTACACTTCTTATGTCATTTATATAAGAAAATATGTACTTCATCATTATTTGTATATTTCACGCAGGTATATCTGAACATGTCCTACCTGGTTACTTAGGACATATAGGCCTTGTCATACCTGATATGAAATTGCTCGAAAAGTCAAGAAAATGACTATAACTTCACTTCTACAAAGCATATTTTGAAAATTAGAAAACTATATAATGCTGTATGTGAATGTTTATATAATTCGATCTCTCGAGAAAGAGAGCGTTACTTACCCTGGAGGGACTATGTCAGCAGGAACGTTGATACAAGACTTGTGGATGATGTGGGACATTTCGAACTGTTCACATGGGCGCACGTCCATCAGAAGCAAAGCTGTGTCATCACGAATCAACGAGTACACCTGCTCCACCAACACGCCACCTGGTGTGCCGTCTAGACAACAACAAATGCAAAAATGCATTCACAAGAAAGAAAGCTACATAAGAGCAAGCCATTTCCTTCAATTTTTAGTTTTAATTTACTTTTTCTACATTAAATAACTTTTACAATACCTAAACACACCACTCTGTTTTTGTTATGATGTGTCAGTGTTGTGAATATGAATGGAGACATTGTGTTTGATGTGTTTTCTGACAGCTACCTTCAAAACGTGCAATGTTTTCGGACACCCAAAATATTGCCAAAAATGTGTTATATCTGTGTAGCTTAACTTTTCGGACTCCTCAGTAAAATTATTTTATTTTTATTCCTATGCCATCGAACACCAATATATGAGGAAATTGTTATGAAGTTATGAAGCCTGTTAATAATAGGGTAATAAAACGAGGGTGACACAACATCAAGACACAATCAAGTACATAAGTATTTGGACAGTGTGTCTGAGAATTATTTTTGTGCACTGTTTTTTCAGACAGCTGACAATTTAGTTATTTTTAAGTGTCTGAATACACACAGCCCTTTACGGTGCTTCTTTTTAGTCTTACCTGATTTGCCATTCATAGGTTTTTCCTCCGCTTCCTTGTTAGATTTGTCATCACCGTCAGTCTTTTCTAAGTCCTTTGCTTTCTTGGGTTCCTTTTTCTCTTCTGTGTCATCTCCACTTTCTCCATTCTGTGGCCCTTCCGCCAACTCATTGTACCTGAAACATACCGTCACCTTTAAAAGTAAAGGTCAGTTCTAATATAGCACAGTATCCAGTCCTCAGGACTGCTCATAGCACTTTACACTTTACTCCCTGGCAGACCTGTTCTTATATAGCACAGAATCCAGTCCTCAGGATTACTCACAGCACTTTACACTTTACTCCCTGACAGACCTGTTCTTATATAGCGCAGTATCCAGTCCTCAGACTGCTCATAGCACTTTACACTTTACTCCCTGACAGACCTGTTCTTATATAGCGCAGTATCCAGTCCTCAGACTGCTCATAGCACTTTACACTTTACTCCCTGACAGACCTGTTCTTATATAGCGCAGTATCCAGTCCTCAGACTGCTCACAGCACTTTACACTTTACTCCCTGGCAGACCTGTTCTTATATAGTGCAGTATCCAGTCCTCAGACTGCTCACAGTACTTTACACTTTACTCCCTGGCAGACCTTTTCTTATATAGTGCAGTATCCAGTCCTCAGACTGCTCACAGTACTTTACACTTTACTCCCTGGCAGACCTGTTCTTATATAGTGCAGTATCCAGTCCTCAGACTGCTCACAGCACTTTACACTTTACTCCCTGGCAGACCTGTTCTTATATAGTGCAGTATCCAGTCCTCAGACTGCTCACAGCACTTTACACTTTACTCCCTGGCAGACCTGTTCTTATATAGTGCAGTATCCAGTCCTCAGACTGCTGTTACAGATATACTGCAGTATCCAGTCCTAGTTCTGCAGTATCACAGACTGCTACTTTACACTTTACTCCCTGGCAGACCTGTTCTTATATAGTGCAGTATCCAGTCCTCAGACTGCTCACAGCACTTTACACTTTACTCCCTGGCAGACCTGTTCTGCAGTATCCAGTCCTCAGACTGCTCACAGCACTTTACACTTTACTCCCTGGCAGACCTGTTCTTATATAGTGCAGTATCCAGTCCTCAGACTGCTCACAGACTTTACACTTTACTCCCTGGCAGACCTGTTCTTATATAGCAGCAGTATCCAGTCCTACTGCTGCAGCACTCCTCAGACTCCCTGGCAGACCTGTTCTTATACTCCCTGGCAGACCTGTTCTTATATAGTGCAGTATCCAGTCCTCAGACTGCTCACAGCACTTTATACTTTACTCCCTGGCAGACCTGTTCTTATATAGCGCAGTATACAGTCCTCAGACTGCTCACAGCACTTTACACTTTACTCCCTGGCAGACCTGTTCTTATATAGCGCAGTATCCAGTCCTCAGACTGCTCATAGCACTTTACACTTTACTCCCTGACAGACCTGTTCTTACATAGCTCAGTATCCAGTCCTCAGACTGCTCATAGCACTTTACACTTTACTCCCTGACAAACCTGTTCTTATATAGCGCAGTATCCAGTCCTCAGACTGCTCATAGCACTTTACACTTTACTCCCTGACAGACCTGTTCTTATATAGCACAGTATCCAGTCCTCAGGATTGCTCACAGCACTTTACACTTTACTCCCTGGCAGATCTGTTCTTATATAGTGCAGTATCCAGTCCTCAGACTGCTCACAGCACTTTACACTTTACTCCCTGACAGACCTGTTCTTATATAGCACAGTATCCAGTCCTCAGGATTGCTCACAGCACTTTACACTTTACTCCCTGACAGACCTGTTCTTATATAGCACAGTATCCAGTCCTCAGACTGCTCACAGTACTTTACACTTTACTCCCTGGCAGATCTGTTCTTATATAGTGCAGTATCCAGTCCTCAGACTGCACACAGCACTTTACACTTTACTCCCTGGCAGATCTGTTCTTATATAGTGCAGTATCCAGTCCTCAGACTGCTCACAGCACTTTACACTTTACTCCCTGGCAGACCTGTTCTTATATAGTGCAGTATCCAGTCCTCAGACTGCTCACAGTACTTTACACTTTACTCCCTGGCAGACCTTTTCTTATATAGTGCAGTATCCAGTCCTCAGACTGCTCACAGTACTTTACACTTTACTCCCTGGCAGACCTGTTCTTATATAGTGCAGTATCCAGTCCTCAGACTGCTCACAGCACTTTACACTTTACTCCCTGGCAGACCTGTTCTTATATAGTGCAGTATCCAGTCCTCAGACTGCTCACAGCACTTTATACTTTACTCCCTGGCAGACCTGTTCTTATATAGTGCAGTATCCAGTCCTCAGACTGCTCACAGTACTTTACACTTTATTCCCTGGCAGACCTGTTCCCATACAGTGCAGTATCCAGTCCTCAGTCTGCTCACAGTACTTTACACTTTACTCCCTGGCAGACCTGTTCTTATATAGTGCAGTATCTAGTCCTCAGACTGCTCACAGCGCTTTACACTTTACTCCCTGACATACCTGTTCTTATATAGCGCAGTACCCAGTCCTCAGACTGCTCACAGTGCTTTACACTTTACTCCCTGACAGACCTGTTCTTATATAGCGCAGTACCCAGTCCTCAGACTGCTCACAGGACTTTACACTTTACTCCCTGGCAGTCCTGTTCTTATATAGTGCAGTATCTAGTCCTCAGACTGCTCACAGCGCTTTACACTTTACTCCCTGGCAGACCTGTTCTTATATAGTGCAGTATCCAGTCCTCAGACTGCTCACAGCACTTTACACTTTACTCCCTGGCAGACGTGTTCTTATATAGCACAGTATCCAGTCCTCAGACTGCTCACAGTACTTTACACTTTACTCCCTGGCAGACCTGTTCTTATATAGTGCAGTATCCAGTCCTCAGACTGCTCACAGCACTTTACACTTTACTCCCTGGCAGACCTGTTCTTATATAGTGCAGTATCCAGTCCTCAGACTGCTCACAGCACTTTACACTTTACTCCCTGGCAGACCTGTTCTTATATAGCGCAGTATCCAGTCCTCAGACTGCTCACAGCACTTTACACTTTACTCCCTGGCAGACCTGTTCTTATATAGTGCAGTATCCAGTCCTCAGACTGCTCACAGCACTTTATACTTTACTCCCTGGCAGACCTGTTCTTATATAGCGCAGTATACAGTCCTCAGACTGCTCACAGCACTTTACACTTTACTCCCTGGCAGACCTGTTCTTATATAGCGCAGTATCCAGTCCTCAGACTGCTCATAGCACTTTACACTTTACTCCCTGACAGACCTGTTCTTACATAGCTCAGTATCCAGTCCTCAGACTGCTCATAGCACTTTACACTTTACTCCCTGACAAACCTGTTCTTATATAGCACAGTATCCAGTCCTCAGACTACTCATAGCACTTTACACTTTACTCCCTGACAGACCTGTTCTTATATAGCACATTATCCAGTCCTCAGGATTGCTCACAGCACTTTACACTTTACTCCCTGACAGACCTGTTCTTATATAGCACAGTATCCAGTCCTCAGACTGCTCACAGTACTTTACACTTTACTTCCTGGCAGATCTGTTCTTATATAGTGCAGTATCCAGTCCTCAGACTGCTCACAGTACTTTACACTTTACTCCCTGGCAGATCTGTTCTTATATAGTGCAGTATCCAGTCCTCAGACTGCACACAGCACTTTACACTTTACTCCCTGGCAGATCTGTTCTTATATAGTGCAGTATCCAGTCCTCAGACTGCTCACAGCACTTTACACTTTACTCCCTGGCAGACCTGTTCTTATATAGTGCAGTATCCAGTCCTCAGACTGCTCACAGTACTTTACACTTTACTCCCTGGCAGACCTTTTCTTATATAGTGCAGTATCCAGTCCTCAGACTGCTCACAGTACTTTACACTTTACTCCCTGGCAGACCTGTTCTTATATAGTGCAGTATCCAGTCCTCAGACTGCTCACAGCACTTTACACTTTACTCCCTGGCAGACCTGTTCTTATATAGTGCAGTATCCAGTCCTCAGACTGCTCACAGCACTTTATACTTTACTCCCTGGCAGACCTGTTCTTATATAGTGCAGTATCCAGTCCTCAGACTGCTCACAGTACTTTACACTTTATTCCCTGGCAGACCTGTTCCTATACAGTGCAGTATCCAGTCCTCAGTCTGCTCACAGTACTTTACACTTTACTCCCTGGCAGACCTGTTCTTATATAGTGCAGTATCCAATCCTCAGACTGCTCACAGTACTTTACACTTTATTCCCTGGCAGACCTGTTCCTATACAGTGCAGTATCCAGTCCTCAGTCTGCTCACAGTACTTTACACTTTACTCCCTGGCAGACCTGTTCTTATATAGTGCAGTATCTAGTCCTCAGACTGCTCACAGCGCTTTACACTTTACTCTCTGACATACCTGTTCTTATATAGCGCAGTACCCAGTCCTCAGACTGCTCACAGTGCTTTACACTTTACTCCCTGACAGACCTGTTCTTATATAGCGCAGTACCCAGTCCTCAGACTGCTCACAGGACTTTACACTTTACTCCCTGACAGACCTGTTCTTATGTAGTGCAGTATCCAGTCCTCAGACTGCTCACAGCACTTTACACTTTATTCCCTGGCAGACGTGTTCTTATATAGCACAGTATCCAGTCCTCAGACTGCTCACAGTACTTTACACTTTACTCCCTGGCAGACCTGTTCTTATATAGCGCAGTATCCAGTCCTCAGGATTGCTCACACCACTTTACACTTTATTCCCTGGCAGACCTGATCTTATATAGCGCAGTATCCAGTCCTCAGGATTGCTCACAGCACTTTACACTTTACTCCCTGACAGACCTGTTCTTATATAGTGCAGTATCCAGTCCTCAGACTGCTCACAGTACTTTACACTTTACTCCCTGGCAGACCTGTTCTTATATAGCGCAGTATCCAGTCCTCAGACTGCTCACAGCACTTTACACTTTACTCCCTGGCAGACCTGTTCTTATATAGAGCAGTATCCAGTCCTCAGACTGCTCACAGCGCTTTACACTTTACTCCCTGGCAGACCTGTTCTTATATAGTGCAGTATCCAGTCCTCAGACTGCTCACAGCACTTTACACTTTACTCCCTGGCAGACCTGTTCTTATATAGCGCAGTATCCAGTCCTCAGACTGCTCACAGCACTTTACACTTTACTCCCTGGCAGACCTGTTCTTATATACTCCCTGACAGACCTGTTCTTATGTAGTGCAGTATCCAGTCCTCAGACTGCTCACAGCACTTTACACTTTACTCCCTGGCAGACCTGTTCTTATATAGTGCAGTACCCAGTCCTCAGGACTGCTCACAGCACTTTACACTTTACTCCCTGGCAGACCTGTTCTTATATAGTGCAGTATCCAGTCCTCAGGCTGCTCACAGTACTTTACACTTTACTCCCTGGCAGACCTGTTCTTATATAGCGCAGTATCCAGTCCTCAGACTGCTCACAGCGCTTTACACTTTACTCCCTGGCAGACCTGTTCTTATATAGTGCAGTATCCAATCCTCAGACTGCTCACAGCACTTTACACTTTACTCCCTGGCAGACCTGTTCTTATATAGCGCAGTATCCAATCCTCAGACTGCTCACAGCACTTTACACTTTACTCCCTGACAGACCTGTTCTTATGTAGTGCAGTATCCAGTCCTCAGACTGCTCACAGCACTTTACACTTTACTCCCTGGCAGACCTGTTCTTATATAGTGCAGTACCCAGTCCTCAGGACTGCTCACAGCACTTTACACTTTACTCCCTGACAGACCTGTTCTTATATAGCGCAGTATCCAGTCCTCAGGATTGCTCACAGCACTTTACACTTTACTCCCTGGCAGACCTGTTCTTATATAGTGCAGTATCCAGTCCTCAGACTGCTCACAGCACTTTACACTTTACTCCCTGGCAGACCTGTTCTTATATAGCGCAGTATCCAGTCCTCAGACTGCTCACAGCACTTTACACTTTACTCCCTGGCAGACCTGTTCTTATATAGCGCAGTATCCAGTCCTCAGACTGCTCACAGCACTTTACACTTTACTCCCTGGCAGACCTGTTCTTATATAGTGCAGTATCCTGTCCTCAGACTGCTCACAGCACTTTACACTTTACTCCCTGGCAGACCTGTTCTTATATAGCGCAGTATCCAGTCCTCAGACTGCTCACAGCACTTTACACTTTACTCCCTGGCAGACCTGTTCTTATATAGCGCAGTATCCTGTCCTCAGACTGCTCACAACACTTTACACTTTACTCCTTGGCAGACCTGTTCAATCAAACACCATCTCGACTTGTCTGGGAAGCATTCAGTCACACTGCAATTAATACGCAAAGACTATTCGTACACAAATATTCACCACTGTCTATAGCCAGGTACTCATTCATACAGCTGAGTGAACTGGAGCAACGTAGTGAACAAGGTTGCCCAAAGGATTCGAACATGGGTTGTCTCTCTGCTGACACACAACTGTTTAGCACATGTACATATTCTGATATTAGACAGTATCCAGTCCATAAACTGACCATGTCTCATTTTTAAAAATACCCAGGTACCGTAAGTATAACCAAGCTAGCATATGTATATGTGTGGGGTAAGCTAAAGTTTTATTCTTAGAACATTTGCATTTAGGGCGCCATACTATCAGGGGTTCACTAACGATCCTTTGAATGAAAGCACCTTTGATTTGTCCATGGGTTAAGGTCGAGAAGGAACTGGGACAAATTGGTGTGAACAAAACTGAGATTGCTGTTCTACCCATGCTCGCAACCCACTTCACATAAACTTAGAATTGTTAAAAAAATCACTTACTAAAATAAAAAATACAAATATCCAAATCCATTTGAGATTATGCTCACCTGATATTCAGTGCTTCAGACAACGCCTCAGCATGCTCCAAGGCCTTCAAAGTATTCACTGTGCCTATCAAGCTCTTGAAGTAAGCCTGAAACAAATGAGTTATTTCACATAATTATAGTGGTATACATTTTGAAACTAAAATTTAGTTGCTTCTTAAATTTACAGAAATTGCCATTGTTATGGTTTGAATCTGTTTGCTTGATGCAGCAACCTTAATCATTCCTGTAACACATTTAAATGACACAATTCAGAGTAGTGATATATCATCATGTGTGGTGTGCAGCAATTAATCGAGAGGATCAGGGGTCAAATCCATTAGGCATACCGTTTTGAAAAACCCGGATTTTTGTTAAACTTCAACCTGGTGTCTATGCCAAAAGGAAATAAAACATCCCACAATTGGAAAAGATCTAACATGGATTCACAGACTTTATGTACAAAAAAACACTGAATTTGCTGCTACTAAAACACTTGCTCTCAATAACCTTGCTGATACTGGTGTTATGTTATATAAGGCAACATAGCAATTACTATACCTCATTTTTCTTATATTCTTCTGTCTTCTTGATGGCTGAGATGATGTTGAAGTACCTCATGTAGAGACAGTAGGCCCGCTCCTCATCTTGCAGTGCATCGGCCAGCTGAGCCTCCTTGAACACCTTCTCCGCCGTACTGAGAAACCTACACACAAACACTCATCAAGACAACTCATTCATATTAAAGGGAGCTAGTCAATTCTTCTACCCGGAATATGTGGGTGCAGTAATTTGTAATAGGAAATCTGCTGTGTTGAATGTGGGAAAATGGGACATTGTTGAATATAAAAGGGTATTGGAGTTAACTCAGCCCGACTCAGCCGTGTATGCCAATAAAGCTTGTTTTAAAACTGGATGTTCTGTTTACTATTTGAACATGCTATGAGGTCGTACCATCCAAATTGCAAACCTTGTTATGGGCTTACTAAACACAATTTGGCAAGCAGTATACCTTCAACAGAGTTAGTTTGTTTTAACTTAATAACATTGTGTTAATTAATAAATGAAAAACTAGGTACAGAGCACTACAGACTGCTTCCTTTTAAAGTACCTACGACATGACTGCTGCAAGTACTAGTTCATTTTCCAAAAAAAAATTTGCCAAATAAAATGCATTTGAACCTTACCATTAAGGTCACCCTGGGACTGGGCCTAAGTGACCTGAGATGACCTATATTTTACTGCTATAGGAATAATTTTGGACTGTCCCAATTGCAGGGTGGCTGTATTACTGAGGTGAATGGAAAGTGACATTTGACTGTACCCTCATGGTAATACAACATATGACTTTATCCACACAGCCAGTATATGTGTCACTAAATGTGATCATCTGGGGTGATTTCATAGCTGGTTCTTCTAATTTGGTTGCACCATTTTGTGATGTTAGCATTGATGTCTTCCAGGAGGCATGGTTCACGAATAATTTATACTGTACGAAAGAACTCATGTGGGTGGTTTTCGGAGATTACATAAGTTGGTACAATTGTAGTCAATTTGTAGAAAACATGCATATGTAGTATTGCTATCAATTATTCATAACATGTATTGTCCCTTACTGTTGTCTCTTTCACTCAGTTCCTGCCAGTAATTGCAAACTTTTCTAAAAATATAGCTGTGTAATTTGTAAACAAATTAGCATATCTATGAAATAGTTTACTTTGTCTACATGAAATATTAACAAAATTGGCAAAAAACATGTCATATGCACTTTAAGCTGCCATAAACTTAATATTTGGATGAAAAGTTATTATTATTATCCATATCGTATACTGTAAAAATACATATTATTAACAATTTAAACGCATACCAACAATGACACTGAAATGAATACAATGTAGTACAAAGTCTACGATGATACATCAAATAGCTGGTTCTGGTTTGTTTTGTGAATACCAAGTTGACCAATTTACTGATTTAGTAATGTTTACTGGTTTAACAATATTTCCTGACATACAGTTGTTGCTACAAACGCACAGGGTTCTTTTGCAATGCAATAAAAAGATTGAACTTACTTTTTGCACTGGCCATTGCCAATCTTGGGAATTTCGCCAGTCTTTTTGTTGAGTTCACTGATGCCTTTGGCTATATAGAGCGGTTTCTTGGCAGTAACAGGCATCAGACTGGTGTGCAGGTGTACGGGAAAGCTGAGATAGTGTTGTTGTCGTTGATGTAGTCTGTGCAGTGATTAAGCACAATCTACCCTAAAATGAGGTGATTACTTCAAAAATGCAATAGATTAAAATGAAACAAAAGGCAATGTTTACGTGTTTCCCGCCAAAAGTAAGTAATACAAACTAACCATTTGCAACTGTAATCAACAGTCATCATGCCAGAGGATTATTAAGAAACGCTTGTTGAACATACAGGAACCGTATCTCAGGGGCCATGCCATTTTTGTTGATAAACCTAAAATAAGCTAATGCTTATTTCCTTAACTAGTGTTCCACACTCCCGACAGATGGTGCTGTGATCACCTAAACAACACATGCATGGTGCTGCGTTGTGTGTTTAGACAAGGTGATATGGTAAACACTGTGGGTAGTCTTCTGATGACAACACTGAAATTAATTTAGAACTAGCTGGATATACGTTTCAACAATAGGCGCAAGGCACTAAATATAAGCTGATGATTGATTGTAAACACAGGTGGACGGCATTCTGCACTTGTGGACGGTTGTGGTCTGTCAATGTCTACTATTTAGGATGACCTCCCTGAGTCTGAATCAGTACTAATAGTAATAATAATGCAACAATGCTCCATATACTATGATAGGAGTGTGGCATCGTTACGCATTTATAATGTTACACCCATGCTATTTCTTGATTAGCTCAAGAAATAATGCTAAGATTCTGTGTTATTTCTTGTCCTGCTCGAGTAATAACCTAAGTCTAAGCCATAATTATATGACGTTATCAGAAGATCAGATGAAGAGTGCCAGCATAGCCATAGCCAGGGGCATAGTCATAGAAAGGTCTGCCTGGCGATAGTCGTGACAATTTTTTTAATTTGAATGACACCTCATAATACCAACATATTCTAGTAACAAAACCGCATATACCGACAAGTCAGTTAATTAACAGAAGTTAGAACGTTGCAGAATGCTGGCAGCAGCCAATTAGTTACTCCACTTCACTGGCTTCAGCCCTAGTAGGCACTTCAACGAATCCTGCTACTGCGATGTTTTTACGTGCGCGCAGCGGCGTTGCAGCAGCGCCGTTCCGTTTTCTCGGCACCTGGGTAGTGGTTTATTTCAACCTCTATTTTCGCGCTCTTTTCCCGGTCGTTTACGTCATTCGCAGTGGGATTCCTTTTGCGGGTAAGTCGAACTTTCTGTACGTCCTTTTCTTTTTCAAATTTGATCAAAATTATGGTAAATTTAATCGATTTGATGACATAGCTGTGTTTCAGTTGCAAAATTTATAGTCTAGTAATGATTTGTATCGAACGATTATGTTTGTAGGTAGATCTATAGAATTACATTAGTATGTGTTGAACATTTTGTTGGCGTGAATGCTCGTGCAATGTGGTTTTTGCGCCATTCAAAACGTGACATTTGAGCGATCTGTGTCAATATGACCGAGAGCGCGTCACCGGAGACGCGGACCGAGATCGTGGAGCGCCTTGATCATGACATATTTATTTAATTAATGTCTGTGCCTTTTAGTGAAAACAAAAACAACAGTATCTGATTTAACTTTAACTTAAGATAGGGCCTATAATTATAATAATATTACTTAAGTTATTAATTTATTTAATGATTATAATTTATAGTTATACGTGTCAAGCCAATTCTGCTAGTACTATTATTAATTAATATGATATAGTATTACTATTATTACTAGTGATAGTAGTATTATTAGTATGATGTTGTCAACTAGTAGTATTTGTTAGTCAGAGTTAGGTTTATACGTTTTAGTTTGACTGAGTTAGGCTTGCTGGAATTTAGAAAATACAAATTTATATCCAGTCCTGTTAATATTCAATTTGTTTTGAAAGGCTGATATTTAAAATAACTAACAATCAATTAATTGTTTTATTAAATAGATTATTTAACCAGTTTATCACTTTAAATTAAAATTATGTACCATGATTCATCAAAAGTTGTCAATGTGTTTAGTATTTCTTTGACTTAAAATCTCTACAAAACCAATACTACTTATATCATATTTAAATAATATCCTTGTCAATTCTGCAATACAGAAAGTTATATTTAGGTTGCTAGTTGTAGAAATATGGCCCTGCCAACCCATACTATGGGCCAATCATGGTAGTCTTAGCCTTAGGCCAGGGTTGGTTACTGCTTACGCTTGGGTTTAGCATGGCTTATTCCATTATTTATGGTTATGCTTTTATTTAGACTTAGAAATAATATAAATTTCATTATGTAATAATTGTAATTAATTGTTGTTACCTATTAAATCAACAGTTTGTTAGAAAAGTTGTTTTTGTGGTCAAATACGTAAATTATTTGACTTAATTTGTTTTAAAAAGTGTTTCAAGATAAACAGTCACTGCACAAAATGTAATACAAACCATAAATGCCTTGATCAGTTGTAGCATCATTTGTTTCATTGTGTGACAACACGCAATACTTTTAAACACCACAGTTTTACATCTCAAATATCACAATTATTATGAATTTATGTGTGACATAATGCATTATAATAGAATTTCACACTGCTCTCTTGAGTAACAGAGGCAGGGAAGTGAAAAGTATTTCACAAGATTTGCATGCAGAATCAAAACAGTTATCATAATATGATTCACAATTGCCTTTTTATTTCACATATTGTTCGCAATTACATGCAGTGACACTGATCTTGCGCTGATCTGTGTTTGACTGTGAAGGTACCGAGCCACTGAGTTGTCTGAATATGACACCCATCACCTGTCAGCATACGTACACATTTATTCTGACTGATTATATATCTGATATCTAGATTGAACAGTGTCCAATCAACACGACATGAACAATACTTAGAGACATCATGTTGATGAACACAACGTTATTTTACAAGATACTGAAATATGAACCTTGCTGCACAGATCTTGCAGCCTACTGGCATTAAATTATGAGACAATCAACTTCCAATATGACAAAAAGACTATTAAGAGCATAACAGATTTCTTCATGGCTTGACTCCCATGGGCCATGGGGAGTAATGCAGAAAGCAATCTTTCATTTGGCGCATTTGGATTCAGCGACAGAATACTGTGAACAATTTATAAACATTAGTTCATCAAGTTCATGTTAAAATGCAGAACATTACATTATGAAGCAGTAACAATTGATTACTGGTGTGTACAGAGCCTGCAACAGTCATCCAACCTGTCATGACACAGTCACACATAGACACAGTGAACTAGGAGTATGACTTGTAATTCATGTTGAGATTGTTTGATATTTAGCCAATATTTACTTATTAATAAAGTTACTGTTAATGCTATATGACTGGTTAATGTATATTTATTATAATGTTTAATGTGGTTATCAACATTGCATAAATTATATAACTGTCTTCATAATTATGGACATTCCAGCCTTTCATCGAAATGTAGCGGTCAGTTGTTAGCGTGCTAATATTAGCCAATATTAACTTATTAATTAAGTTACTGTTAATGTGAAATGACTGGTTAATGTATATATTTATTACCTTAATTAATGTGGTTTACTGCATGCATAAATTATACATATATTTTCATAATCATGGACAATATGGCCTTTTACTGAAATGTGTCGGTCTGCCGAGATCGCGTGCTAATTACCCAATATTGAGTAATTAAATAATTATTAATTGATTTGTTAATGACTATTTATTACCATCATTAATGTGGTTATACACATTGCATAATATGTAAAAATATCTTCATAATCATGGGCATTATGGCCTTTAATTGGAATGTATCGGTCTGATGAGTTTGCATGCTACATTACTAAAATTAACTAATTAATTGCATTAATTTGGTTATAATTATTACTAAAAATATTAAATATTGTAAATTTATTACTCTGGTCAATGTGTTTGAAAATCCTGAAAACAATATTTAAATATCTGTATAAATAAAAAAGTTATTACATTTTAAAGCAAATATTTATACACAGAAAACACAAAAATGAGTCCATTTTTCCATTGTAAGAGATACACAAAAATTACGCAGTTTTTCCGTCTTAAAATCGCAATATCTTTTGATCTATTAAAGGTATCTTAATAAAATAAACAGTTATGTGATCCTTAACATATTACCTTTAATTTAAGCCCATTCTCAATGTTCTAGCATGATATTTAATTTTTTGTTGAAGTGCCTAGCCCTAGCTGGTGTCAGTGGTGACAGGTCGGCTTGGCGATAATGTTCTGAAAAAGGCTGGCTAGTTGAATGAGACCTCATAAGATCATAACATTGTAACCACAATATATACAGACTAGTCACTTAATAGAACGTTGCCGAGTGCTGGAAACAACTAGAAACTAGAAACTAGAGACAGCCTCTGAGTTGGACTCCGAGTCTGAGCGCTGCCTGGTCGCAAATATGCGACGAAATGTCAAGACTGAAATGACATATACAGTTACTTATGGTTGACATCACGAAACACTGAGTCATATTTTAAAAATCAACTATCAATCTAGTTTAATCAGCACAATATATATACACACCTACGACCTTGTTTGTGTCATGTTTTGTTTATTGATAAACGTGTTTACAAACACAAAATGTCTGATGATTGTTACTTCCGGTTTCCATTTCTTGTTGTATTACGATTCTTAATTTACTTTCGAATGCAAATTATAATAATATTTAGTTGTTGCTTATTATTTTTGGCTTAGAATAATTATTTGTTTATTCGATACACTGAATTTCAATATTAAGATGTCTAAAGAATAAATGCGAATATTTCAATCATAAATAATATATAACAACATGGCGTCGGCTGGGAGGTTTGGTCTGTGGTTGTGCGTGTTAATGTTATTAATTTTGTTGTTTTCGCCTTATATTAATTGTACCAAAGAAAATGTGGACGAAAAGAAAGAACCTTCTGACGAAAAGTGGAAGAAAAAGGACGTTCGCGACTATACTGAGGCAGATTTAGAGAAACTACTTGAGCAGTGGGAGGTACGAAATTGATAGCAACTAGTATATCGTCTGCTCGAAAGTTCACCTGGCGTCATTTTATTGGCTGACGTTCCCAGGGCCGGCTCTTGCCATCATATATTAATATCAGCGGCAGTAACTAAGCTAACGCTGATCGAGGGATATTTTTCTGTAGATGAAATAAAAACTAGTAATCATTTAAGTACGCTTATTATTTCAATCAAGTTCAATCATAGACATATTACAAAAATATTAAATAATACGAAAAATAATAATTACTATTAGTGTTTTCTATTTATATATCATACTCATATATGTGTGGTGGCCTAGGAAAACCAGTCACATTAAAAACAATATCATGTATTTTTATTCAAGAAATGGAAAGCTACACTATTTCTAATACAGTTTACTGTATTCAAATATTCCCACCAGAACCAAAGTTATCAGATTTTAAAGAGGGCCCCTATCAAAAATTAGTTCAGGAGAAAAATCAGTTTTAAAGTCAAGTCATTATTCACATGAAAACAAAACTTCATGATGGTATAACAAAATATCTGCTGCTATTACCATATACAATCCAATGAAGCAAATGTAGCTGTGTTTGTTAGTTTTAGCTTACAGAAATAATTATTAAATTCTGATGTCTACTTTTAAAGTTACAAGAATTTAAAGAGGGCACCAGTCAAACATTATTGCAGGAGAAAAGTACTCGTAGTGTCTGGAATCATCATAATTCATGTCAAAATAAAATGTTGCTGCAGTATTAATATTATAACAAAATATCCAGTGCTATTACCATGTCCAATGTAGTGAAGAAAATGTAACTATGTATCTTAGCTTTGGAATATTCAAACTATTATCAAATTCAGATAGTTACTTTTAAAAATTAAAGTTATAATAATTTAAAGAGAGCACCCGTAAAAATGTTGTAGTTGTTTGTTAGCAAAAATGTATATTACTAATCAACATGCAAGAGGTAGCAAACTGTTCTATGTGGTTAGCTCTGGAAAGAACTGTTGTTCTTTGGGTCTGAAGAGAGGCGTTTGTGTTCTCATCTTGCGCCTCGGGTCGTCATAAACAGTTTGACTGTCACCATTCCATTGACAGATCCACTCACTTCCTCTGCGAGCTCCGGGTCAAAATCGTCCTCACTCGAATCAGACAAGTCCGAATCACTGTCATCATTGCCGTTCGGGTGTGTCACATAGTAGTCATTCACAAGTTCGTTGAGGATGTCCCCACTTGCGATATATTGGATGTTCACCAATGCCAATGCGTTGAAACACTGAGCAAAATCGTTCGACTTCGGTCCATCCATGCCCATGCCATGGGCGTAGCCATCTTTGATTTTTTGAAGATCGTAAACACGAAACGAAATTCGTCCCGTAGTCTGTAGGTTCGATAACACGTTAAACTGTTAAGAAATATGTACAGATATAAACTACAGCAACATCAAACTAAACTAATAATTAATCAAACTACATAAACAACTCCAATCCAACTTCAAAATAAAATCCCGTCAACTTTCACTGCGCACTCAATTTTCTTCCAACATATTCATGCGCACTGCTGCTAGGGAACTGCGTGCTGTAAATAGCTTTCGAACGGTATGCCATATATGGGCATGGGAACTTCTGTCCTAGGTTTCAAGCGTTTGCAAAATAGTGCGCTTTTAATTCTAAAACGCTGCAACCTAAAACGCTGCAACGTACTTCACGGTTACAAAAACACAAAAAAGTACAACTTTCACTTAAGTAATCAGGAAACTACTTGGTGAACTTATAAATAAGTATGTTAGCTAAAAGATCGCAGCGAAATCTTAAAATCAACCCAATGATGCAAAATCAACTTTATGACGTGTTTGCGGGCAATTACGCCTGGTGACTTCCGACTGGTTTTCCTAGGCCGCCGCCACACATATGAATTTATGAAATTAAAATGCCTGCCCAATTTTTTTTATTAATTGATAATTTATTATTTGTACAGTTATACATTACTTATGATAGCGAAAAAAGGTACATTTTTCAATTAATTGAAAATTCTTAAAATATGTAAACTTATTAAATAATATATTTATTAGTAGCTAAGATAACTAACTGTCTTTTTGCAAACCTAGTTTATTGAGAAAAGCAAATTCTTGTTCAAAGACAAACATACTTGTATCAGGTGTATGTATTGATTTAGGCACTTCAACGAATTCTGCTCGCACTTTTTTTGCATAACGCATCTCTGTTCCAACAGTGCTGTGCTGTTTACTCGGCACCTTGGAACTGGAAGCGCTTTTTGCGCGCTTTTAACTGTCGTATACGTCATTCATTGCAGGATTCTTGTAGACGGTAAGTTGAAGTTTATTTGCGTAGATTTCTTTTTACAATTTGACCAAATTTTTGTTTAATTTAAAACGTTTCATGACAAACAGTCACTGCACAAAATTTATAAATCATGTTGTAATATAAACATTAAACGCCTTGATCAGTTGTAGCATCATTTGTTTAATTGTGTGACAACACGCAATACATTAAACACCACAGTTATACTTTTCAAGTATCACAATTATTATGAATTTATGTATGACATAATGCATTATTTTATAATTTCACACTGCTCTCTTGAGTAACGGAGGCAGGATATGAAAATTATTTCATGATATATTTCACATTATATGATACACGATGGCATTTTTATTTCAGATATTGTTTGCAATTACATGCATTGACATCGATCTTACGCTGATCTGTGTCTGACAGTTAACTGTGAAGGTACCGAGCCACAGAGTCATCTGAATATGACACCCATCACCTGCCTGATTACGTACACATTTAATCTGGCTGATTACATATCTGATATCTACATTGAACAGTGTCCATTCAACATGACATGAACATTACTTATAGACATCGTTTTGAAGAACACAACGTTATTTGACAAGATACTTAAATATGAACCTTGCTGCACAGATCTTGCAGCCTACTGGCATTAAATTATGAGACAGTCAACTTCCAATATTACAAAAAGACTATTATGAGCAGAGCAGACTTTTTTCATGGCTCGACTCCCGTGGGCCATAGGGAGTAACGCAGAAAGCAATCTTGCATTTGGATTCAGCGATGGAATACTGTGAACAATTTATAAACGTTACTTCATCATGTTAAAATGCAGAACATTACATTATGAAGCATTGACAATTGATTACTGGTCTGTACAGAGCCTGCAGCATTTACCCAACCTGTCACGGTGTCAGGACACTGTCACAGACACAATGAACTAGGATTATGAATATTATATTTCATTGTCATGTATTGATCTGTTGAGTTTGTGTGCTATTTAGCCAATATTTACTTATTAATAAAGTTACTGTTAATGTGAAATGACTGGTTAATGTATATTTATTACCATAATTAATTAGGTTTACTGCTTGCATAAATTATACAAATATCTTCATAATCATCGACATTATGACCTTTTACTGAAATGTGTCGGTCTGTTAAGGTTGCGCACTAATTAGCCAGTATTGTCTAATTAAATTATTGAATGATTTGTTAATGTATATTTATTACAATTATTAATGTGGTTATACACATTGCATAATATGTATAAATATCTTCATAATCATGGATATTGTGGTCTTTTATTGAAATGTGTCGGTCTGTCAAGGTTGCACGCTAATTACCCAATATTGAATAATTAATTAAATTATTATTAAATGATTTGTTAATGCATATTTATTATAATATTAATGTGGCTATACGGATTGCATAATATGTATAAATATCTTGAGTTTGTTGAGTTTGCCTGCTACATTACTAAAATTAACTAATTAATTGCATTAATTTGGTTATAATTAGTGCTAAAAATATTAAATATTGTAAATTTATTACTCTAGTCAATGTGTTTGAAAACCATGAAAACAGTATTTAAATATCTATATAAATAAAAAAAGTTATGACTTAAAGCAAATGTTTATTCAGAGAAAACACAAAAATTAGTCCATTTTGCCATGTAAGAGATATAAAAATTATGCTGTTTTGCCGTCTTAAAATCGCAATATATGTTGATCTATTAAATATATCTTAATAAAATAAACAGTTATGTGATCCCTAAGCTATTGCCTTTAATTTAAGCCAATTACCAATGTTCTAGCATGATATTAAATTTTTTGAAGTGCCTAATTGATTTTATTATGAAAAACTGCTATTTAAAACAGATTGCATAAAAAAAAGCTTTAAGTATTGAATGATGACATGCCTACTTGTACTGCTGCTTCCTGTTTTATAATATACAGCTCTACTTTTACACTGTTTAATCCTGCAACCGACTTTGCTTTTTATAATAAAATCTGTATAACATTCGATAATCATGGGGATATTATTATCTGAACTTCATAAAAAAAAGTTTTATAATTACTGGGTAGATATATGCTCTACGTGGATTCTTAATGGCAAAAGACCCGAATGAATGCTTTAGTTCAGTGTTTACCAGGGAAGATACTAGTTCACAGCCAGTCCTAGAGGCTAAGTTCAAGGGGGCAGAATCAAACTATTTAGGACAGTTAATTGTAACCCTGGAAATGGTAGCTAAGAAAATAAGGGCAATGAAGGTTAATAATTCACCTGGAGTGGATGGGATTCCACCCAAACTACTATTGGAAATTGTAGAACAAATTAGCATACCGCTTGCAACAGTTTTCAACTTGTCATTAGAAGAGGGAGTGGTTTCTTTAGAACGGAAAGTAGCAAACATTATACCGTTATTTAAAAAGGGTTCGATAAACAAGTCGGAGAACTACAGACCAGTGAGTTTAACATCAGTGATTTGAAAATTATTAGAAAGACTTAATTAAAGATCACGTGGTGGATTTTCTTGTTAAACATAACTTGATAAACCCATCTCAACATGATCAATCTTAACAAATACGTTGTTTTTTCGAAGACATCGCTAAGTGGGTAGACGAGGGATCACCAGTAGATGTTATCTACTTAGATTTTCAGAAAGTTTTCAACAAAGTGCCACATCAAAGATTACCGGTGGTACTGCTTAAACTAAAGGCCCATGGCATAGGGGATGGTATAATTAACTGGATAGAAAAATGGCTGATTGACTGAAGACAACTGATGGGGAGGCTTCAAATTGGAAATCAGTTTTAAGTAAGGTAGCACAGGGATCAGTACTGGGACCTGTATTATTCTTAATATATATCAATGATTTGGATGATGATTGGATGTTACAAAAGTGTTTAGAAGGATTAAATGTGATGGAGATAGACAGCATTTACATGATGATCTTGACAGGTTGATCAAATGGTCTGAAAAATGGCAGACATGGAAAGGAAGGTGTAGAATATACAATGGGGGTACAGTATTACGTACTACTATAAAAGAAAAGGACTTAGAGTTAACAATTAGTGCTGATATGAGGGTTTCAGAGGAGTGCGGAATTGTAGCTTCAAAGGGAAATAAAATCCTTGGATTAATTAGGCGAAATATAGCGTATAAGGAAAAAGAACTAATAATATCACTGTACAAAACAATAGTTAGACCTCACTTAGAATATTGTATACAAGCGTGGAGGCCATATCGCAAGAAAGACATGGATATGCCAGAAAAGTGCAGAGGAGAGCGACTAAAATGATACCAAAACTGAGAGATCTTAGTTATGAAATACACCTAAAAGAATGGTTTGACAACACTAGAGACCAGGAGATTGAGATAGAAGTTTTTAAAACATTGAATGTTCATGAAAACATTCATTGACATATTTTTTCCCAGTTAAGAAAGATAGAAGGACTAGGGGATATGAAGTTACATTAGTAAAGGAGCAGTGTATATTAAATATAAGAAAGTTTTAAAAGGACTGTAAATGAATGGAACAGATTATCTGCTGATTGTGTGGGTGCTAGTAGCATGGAATGGGAGTGGAGCAGATTATTTGCTGATTGTGTGGGTGCTAGTAGCATGAATATGTTTAAAAATAAAATTGACACGTACCTCAGAAGGGCGGGATACACGCAGTACTGCTGGCTGGTTGACACTGACGTAATCAGCAGCAGCGACCCCTAGCGCGCGAGGATGCCGTCGGCCGATAAATCGGCCCTGGCCAGTCGTAGGGCTAAGTCTTATAACATTGGCCCAAATGCAAAGAATGATGTTATTTGGACGTTCTAAACTATGTAGTTCTAATTCAAATCCATAATAAGTATTACTACCAAACTTCCAAGAACCAAGATAACAGTATATCATGTAGTCAATACTGAGTAAACTATACATTGGAGAGAAGATATATGTCATTATCAGGTGTAATATGGTTCAGGCAATCAGTCACATTAACAAAAAGTTACAACAATTTCAAGAATGCATTTCTAGTAACAACCCACAACACATATTTGAGAATCATTAAATTTGACTCTGACAGAGGAATAAATCCTACTAATCCTATATTCCTTTTGTCGTGTCAGTTTTCTTTTTTCAATTACATTTAGGTGTACATGCATTTTGTCTTATTTCTGGGTCTTTAGGATGGGGGATGTTATCCAGAGTGTAGAGACACTGGTATTCCATGATCACGGAATTAGCGTTTTGAGACGGAATTTACCTTTTGGATTGGAAATTTTGTGATTGCTGAAAGCAGATGGAATTCCTCACAATCTAAGTTTTTAAATGGAGGCATTTGTATAGAATCCGGGCCCACCTCGATTTCTGTGTTATGACTATATTTTTGCATAAAAGATATTCCGTCATAGCGCATGTTTGAGGCTTAAATGGTGCCTGGTTTTCATCAACATCTGTTATCTCTCATGCCAAGAGTGTGGCATGGTAATGCATGACCGCAGCAAAGCAGACTGACACAAACCAGGGTAGTATTTGGGTCTCAAATATGCCATAAGATGCAACATTTAAACATTATATGCCTGAAATAATGTGTAACTATTTAATAAACGCAATGAGGTATTAAATGTAGGCAAAATATAGCTATAATGGTGAAATTGAGGTGGGCTCGGATTGTACACAAGTGCCGTAACTGAATTTGCATTTTCTGAATTATGGGTCAGATCAATATGATTCTCTGTCTGTTTGTTTGTTTGTTGACCCACATCTCTGTTAGTTTTGCATGTATGGGGCTGACATTTTGTTTGTGATCTAGCTGGCCCATAATGGTGGTTCGTAGATTGTTACTTTTTTGTGAAATTCATCCAGGGGGTGGGAGTCTTGATGGTCATAATTTTTAAATGGTGCTTATCTCTGTCAGTTTTGCATGTATAGGGCTAACATTTTGTGTGTGATCTAGCAGGCCCATTGTGATGGTTCGTAGATTTAGATTTTGTTTAAATTTTCCAGGGAAGTGAAGATCTCGGGGGTCACATATACGGCTGCCTTTTTTCCCTGGACAATGCCGCATAATTCGGCTACAGATTTCATGCAAGGCAAACAAGGAACACAGGCGCTGTAAATAAATGGCAAATTGTTGGCAGTGTTATGCCTCTTAAACAACCTGTGTTAACCGGCATAAACAGAGACATGGGGCGCTAATAATAAAAGTGGTTACAAAAGTTTGCCACACTGTAAAACATTATTATTTAGATATAAAGATCATAACAGTTAATGAAGATGAAGTTATCCGAGCTGTGAACAATTGGGAAAGTAAAACATCCACAGATTGCGAAGACATAAGTATGCATTTGGTCAAAGAAGTTATTAACTCCATTGCAAAACCTATCACTTATATTTGTAATCTATCTTTCACTTCTGGAGTATTCCCGGAGAAAATGAAAATAGCAAAGGTTATCCCACTCTTTAAATTTGGGGATAAGTATATGTGCACTAATTATAGGCCTATTTCACTATTACCACAATTCTCAAAAATATTAGAAAAATTGTTCAGTTCTCGTTTAGATAGCTTTATTACCAAACACAAACTAATAAACCCAAGCCAATATGGATTTCAACAAAATATGTCAACATGTCACGCACTAATAGATCTTGTTGATGCAATAACCCAATCATAGGATGCAAAAAAATATGCTATTGGTGTTTTTTATCGATTTAAAAAAGGCATTTGACACTGTCAATCACAAACTGTTATGTAAAAAAATTGAATTTCTTGGTATCCGTGGTGGGGCATTTAACTGGTTAAATAGTTATCTAGAAAACAGAAAACAATTTGTGTCCATTGACAAATGTAATTCTACTGTGCGCAATATATCATGTGGTGTCCCACAGGGTTCGATCCTGGGCCCCAAACTATTCATTCTATACGTTAATGATATGTGTAACATATCTAATCTAGTAAAATACATTCTCTTTGCAGACGATACTAATATCTTTTATGTAAATAGTAACATCAATAAACTAAACGAAACTCTGTAACATTCTGGACCAAATGTATACATGGTTTGCAGTAAATAAATTAACTCTGAACATATCTAAAACCAATTATATGTTATTTGGAAATCGTATGCTAAACAAAGAAATTAATATCAAAATACAAAATGTTAATATCGAAAGAGTAAGGGTCACCAAGTTTTTGGGTGTGTTTATTGATGATCTACTAAATTGGAAAGCTCATATAAAATACGTACAATCAAAGCTTTCAAAAAGTACAGCTATAATGCATAGATGCAGTCATCTACTTGATAGAAATAGTAGACGTATTCTATACAGTTCTCTCTTTTTGCCGTATTTAAATTATTGTGCAGAGATATGGGGAAACACGTACCCAACAAATACTAACTGTATTTTCTTATTACAAAAAAGAGTAATCCGCATTATATTTGGTGCAAGATGGTTGGATCATACAAACTCACTTTTCCAACAATTACATGTTCTAAAATGTCCAGATATCATAGAACTGAAAACATCGTTATTTATGTACAAAGCTTACTACAGCTGTTTGCCATCAAATATTCAGTGTTTGTTTACTAGACGGGAAATAGCATACTCAATGCGAGCTAATCATGACCTAGAACGACAGAGAGTCTGTTCTACCATGCGATCAATGTCTCTTTGTGTAAAGGGAGTGCAATTATGGAATTCTCTATGTGATCATTTAAAAACTACTAATACTATTACTGAATTTAAGCGTAAATGCAAGAACCTTTTATTTGAGAAATATCTGGTTGTGGAAACCTAAATAAAATCAAACACAAATGTAATCATGCCATTGAGGAAATTACAATATGTGTAAAGATGTGTACTTATGGCATACTTAAAATTTTGAATATGCACATATTCCATTGCATGTTTTCAATTATTGTAGCTAGATGGTTAGATGAATAGCAAATTCGAATAATATAATATTGATGTCTCAAAATACATGTATGTATGTGAATATATGTATGTATATATGTGTGTATATGTGTGTATACATACATGTATATAATTATATATATAAATACATGTCAGGGGTAAATTTACTGTCTTGTATATATTGTTATCAATGTTCTGAATAAACGTTCATTCATTCATTCATTCATAACAACGCACTATTTTAGAGATAACATGGGACATATAATTTTCAAAGTTAATTTCAAAAGACATTTTTAGTTCTTTGGCCGAAGGTCCAAGGGACTATTGCCATCACTCTGCGTCCGCCGTTAGCTGCCGAATCTCAGAAACCGTTCAGCAACTTTTTCTCTAATTTTGCATAGACATATCTTGGGGCACTGCCACTATGCACGAGAAATCTGTATTTGATTTAATCATTTTAAGGGCTCCCTAGGGCCTCCAAGGACCCCAAAACTGGTAAAAATGTAACATTTGGCCTATTTTTTCAAAAACTGTTAAGCAACTTTTTTTCTAATTTTGCATAGATGTATCTTAGGGTGCTGCCACTATATACAAGAAATCTGTATTTGATTGAATCATTCTAAGGGCACCTAAGGGGCCCCCAAAGTGCAAAAGGTTTACATTATCTAGTGATGTGGTTTTGAGAAGGGCCCTTGAGACCACCCCCAACATTAGATGTTGTGTATTGTGCCACAAAATCAACAGCTGTAACTAATCTCTACAGCCCAGTCCATTGAGACCTTGACTAATCTTTAATTGGTCACAGCACCCAGGCAGAGTAGACACACTTGACCCCTGTTAGACTGAACAGTTGCCTAACACTTTTAAACTGTATCTTCAAAACTATTGATTTTCTATAATTGCAAGTTGTGTTTATTTTGATGTTCATTTAATTATTATAAAATGATGTGACTGTGGTGTCTATTGGTTAAAGATGTATTGTCTGTAGAAACCTGTAGGTGACAAACATAGAAAATTAATATTCTGCCACCTGTAGGTGACAAACATAGAAAATTAATATTCTGGACAACTATAGAGTGAAATATCCTACACTTTATTGATATCAAATGCATTCTACTGTTCTGTTTACGCTTGCCATGCCTTGTGTAGACATGGTACTGTGTAAATCAATTGTATCAATATAGACTAATAATTACAGATTCACAATATAGTTGACACCTGAAAGAACCAAATGTCAACCATTAGAAGAGTTGACATAGTTCCGCTATACACAAGCAAGACATCTGTATTTGATTGAATCATTCTAGTGTCATCAGCATATAGTAGAACATACATTTTCTACATCATCATCACTAAGGTTGTTGTAAATTTAACCAGCTGCCATGTCAAGTCCGTTATAATTGTGACTAACAGTGTTCAAAATTATTCAGGTAAATAGCAAATAACAAAGGACACAAGTTTTCTCCTTGCCATACCTCTACACATGAGAAGAAGGCTGACACAGCCTGGCCCTCATTTATACATGATTTAGCATTTTTGTATATGTTGTATACAACTTTCAACACAATACCATTAATACCGCATGAAATTATCTTAGACCACAGGGAGTACCGGTCTACTAAATCAAATGTTTTCTTATAATCGATGAAGGCACAATAAAGCCTTTTGCGTCGAGACAAATACAATTCAACCAATACCCCTATTTGAACACTGCCTGTTCTTCACCTATTACATTCGCTTTGTGTAGGTATGTGGTCAGTCTGGTGTTCTGAACAATCACTAAGGATTAATGAACACTTGTGCAGAATGTCACCCACTTGGCAGGATTAATTGATCTATTCAGCAGTGATGACACTGCTTAGGCATCACTCTGGACACTGTCACTCACAGTGTTGTGTATTGTCTTAGTTGGTGCATTGAGCTAATCTACTTGACCATGAATCAGTGGTGGCTCCGGTTGTGTATTACACCCAGCTGTGGAGCTAAGATTCTCTGCCTGCTATTGTTTTATGGAAACTGTGACTAATCTGTAATTGGTCACTGGCAGTAGCTTGTGTCAACAGACAGCATTAAGCCACTAGACCCCTGTTAAACTGGACAGTTGCCTGTAGGTTTTAACTGTGTCAAACGGTGAGTCTACCTTTTGCTCTCAGATAATCTGTCCTCTTAGTTTTACACATGAAGACATAATCTGGCATAACTTGATAAGTCTTTGTAGCAGCACATTTGTACTTCCAGTGTATCATTGCAACATAACATACATATTACATACTGTGTGCCACATTTGAATGTTGTGCATGTAACATTTCCATGCAATCCATTTGCATATATAATGTAAAACTTCAACAGCCGTTTTCTTCAGTTTCACTTTTTGATCCCTACCATGTTCAATGCTCCATAACTTTGCCAATTTTTGTAGCAGTCATATTTTTTGAAACTGTGTAAAGCACCCTACCAAACCTTTACAAGGATGTAAGAAAACAATGTTACAATTTTTCCGACTTATCACACATTTGGTCAGCTGGGGTCACATATAGACATAATAGTCCAAAGGAATTCAGGGCCACTTGGCCCATTTTTTTTAGAAAGGTACCTCTGGAAATGTGTTTGAAATGCAACTCATCATTGTGCCTTTTTACACCAGCAAAACATGATTTGAAATGGAAAATGTCTCATTTGTCACAAAATGTGCCCTTTTTAAATGGAAAAAACCCATTTGAAACATAGTTTGTATTTTTTAACAGAAAATCAGTCCCTAAGAATGGGAGTAGATGCCCAGTACATCTTCCTCTGAGGAAGTTAGCCGGGGGGATAACCTAATACTGGTATGCACACACACACACAGTCACTTGCATCTGGCATGCACTCACACACACGCACTTATTGTTTGTATACCTAACTTATAAATAGTAGAATATGAAATTGAATGATCCAATAAATTAGTTGAATGTTTGGTTGTGACAGGAGCAAGATGACCCACTGGAGGAAGATGAACTTCCTGAGTGGAAACGCACACCGCCTAAAATAGACCTGTCAAAGCTAGATGTAAGCAAACCAGAAGAGATGCTGAGGATGACAAAGAAAGGAAAAACACTGATGATGTTTGCAACAGTCTCAGGCAAATACATATCACATTTCAATGTTATGATCTCTGTCTATTTTGATGACATGTAATAAAATAAAATATTTTTTTCAATAGTGGCATAGGCAATTCCGATTCCAATTACATCAACTGATTCTTTCACATCAACCAATTCTAATTCCACCCAAAATGATTCTGAATCCACTACTTTCACATTGACCGATTCCAATATGAGATTCAGCCTTCAATTCCGCAATCAGAATTGCACCGGATCTGCCAACTAGTTACTGTGATGCAACACTTATGCAATGTTATAGTAAACATTGCAATCATTACATTGCCTTAGTTTTAATAACCTTCAGGAAGAATGATAAATAACACATTTTAAAACAAATATCTAGGTTGGATCATCATTTCATGTCACTCAAGATTTATTGACTTATTGATTGTGAGAACAGAACATGTTTCTTATATCAGATTGAGCATAAATAGTTTGTAATTGTAACTTGTAAGTGTTCTGTTGTAGGAGATCCAACTGAGAAGGAGACTGAAAAGATCACTCAGTTGTGGCAATCGAGTCTCTTTAATGCCAATGTAGAACTCCAGAGGTGAGATTCTTACAACAGAAAAAGTCACAGCAATCACGTGTATGATTCAGGGCTGCACTTTTAATAATTTATTTGGGGGTGTGCAGTGGTGGAAAGCTATTTCTCCTGGAGATTGCCATATTGATTATTATATATCTGATAATTTGCCCAGAACAAGTGACTTCAAACACTTGTGAAAGGAAAGTTTTCGCAGTTAAACATGTTTTGTTGCAATCACTGAAGTTGGCATCAGAAGTGTGTAACCAACTTGTGATTACAGTTGACTAATGAGCAAATCACCAATAAAACTCAGAAACAATGTGGCAGTGATGAATGTGTAATCATTATTTGGATGGTCCATGTCAGCTGAGCTTATGCATTTATTTCAAAAATAATCCTAAATGTCTTAAAATGCATGTGTTTATGAGTATAAAAAGGTATTTGAATGTTTTGTTGATTATGGGTAATTTGATTTCCAAGATTGACAGGTGCTTTTATCCCTAATATGTGATTATTAAATGTGTTTTCTCTTCTGGGGTTGCCCTTGAACATATATAAATAATATCATTCTTGCTACATTTGTCACTAAAATTAATTGTCTTGTTTTATTTAAAACTAATAACTGTAACAATATTTCCTAAAATACCTAGCCCATCATGGAAAAAGTACCTGTCTTCTATCAGTGTAGTAATCACTACTTTAATTTTGTTAGCTGTTGTTGTTGGAAATAAACTTTCATTCAATCAAGGTCTCGGTAAGGGATCAACTCAGAATGTCGATGTCTGATATCAGACAAAATTACCTTCGTTTGGGGAGGGGGGTCAAAGGCAGTTTTGCCTAGCTTTGAACATTGATACTTTATGCTTCAAACTGATACTGTTATTTATTGATATCATATCAATGTAATTTACAAACTTTTGTTGGGGGTGGGGGCTGAGGCCAGATGAAAAAAATGCCTGATATCAGGCATTGACATCCTGAGATAATCCCTAACAAGAACTAACATATTTTTGTAGGTACGTGGTTGGGTCGAACCGGGTGTTGTTGATGTTGAAAGACGGTGTTAAGGCATGGGAGATCAAAGATTTCCTCGTGCAGCAGGACCGTTGCGAACTGGTCACAATAGATAACCAAGACTACCCAGGCAAGGGGGCCCAGGCAAAGGTGAGCAGTGAGAAGATGTCATAAACATCCAAACATATAGTTTTATTATCTTACTTGTGGTGTTCTTGGAGTGACTGGATGAGATGTTTCAGTGATTCAAAGATTGGTATCATCTTAGTGGTCTGGTAAGAAATATGAGATTGCCAGAACTATCACTAAGTGAGTAGACTAGGGATCACCAGTAGATATCATCTGTTTAGATTTTAAAAAAGCTTTTGACAAAGTGCCACATCAAAGATTACTGCTTAAACTAAAGGCCCATGGCATAGGAAATGGTATTTAGCTAAATGGATATATAATGGCTGATTGACAGAAGATTTAACAAGATTGCCATCCAGAGAATTAACTCTAGATGGCAGGTGGACAAGGAAACCTTTTGGCTTATCGAGAGTCCAACCCTTTTATCTACATATATCCAGCCCTTCTGAGGTATGTGTCGAAGACAATGGGTAGTAGTTGATGGGAGGCTTAAAATTAAAAATCAGTTTTGAGTGGGGTACCACAGGGATCAGTACTGGGACCTATATTATTCTTAATATATATCAATGATTTGGACGATGATATAACAAGCAAGGTGTTGAAATTTGCAGATGATACAAAAGTGTTTAGAAGGATTAAAAGTGATGGAGATAGACAGCATTTACAAGATGGTCTTGACAGGTTGATCAAATGGTCTGAAAAGTGGAAAAATGTTCAATTTTGGGGAAATATAAATGCCTCCACACAGGACATGGGACTGGAGATACACAATATATAATGGGGGTACTGTACTGAGTACTACTGTAAAAGAAAAGGCTTAGGGTTAACCGTTAGTACTGATATGAAGGTTTCAGAGCAGTGCGGAATTGCAGCTTCAAAGGGAAATCAAATCCTTGGATTAATTAATACTAACAATACCGCTGTACAAAACAATAGTTAGACCTCATTTAGAATAGTGTATACAAGCGTGGAGGCCATATCGCAAGAAGGACATAGATATGCTAGAAAGAGTACAGAGGAGAGCGACTAAAATGATACCAAAACTGAGGGATCATAGTTATGAAATACATCTAAAAGAATGTGGTTTAACAACACTAGAGACCAGAAGATTGAGAGGAGATCAGATAGAAGTGTTTAAAATATCGAATGGTTATGAAAATGTTGATAGAAATATTGTTTTCCCAGTTAAGAAAGATAGAAGGACTATGGGACATGAAGTTACATTAGTAAAGGAGCAGTGTAGATTAGATATAAGAAAGTTTTTATTTTCACAAAGGACTGTAAATGAATGGAACAGATTATTTGCTGATTGTGTGGGTGCTAGTAGTGTGAATGTGTTTAAAAATAAAATCTACACATACCTCAGAATGGTGGGATACTTACTTATCCTCTTTGTGCCGTGTGGCACATAAGGCTCGCACAAGATCTCGCCAGACCCCTCTGTCTTGGGCTTTCCTTGCTGCTGTGCCCCAGGTCAGCCCAGCATTCTTTAGTTCTTCTTCAATTGTTCGTCGCCAAGTTGTTTTTGGCGTGCCTCTTTTCCTATTTCCTTCTGGCGTCCAGGTCTGTCTTTGCTGGAATGTAGCTGCTCATCCTGTAGACATGGCCGAGCCAGGTCCACCTCCTCTTTTTCAGGGTGAGGCAGATCTGTTGTTGTTTTGTTGCTTGGTGGAGTCTTGTGTTGGAAATGGTCTCGAGCCAGTTTACTTTCATTATCTTCCTTGGGCAGGTGTTGTGGAAGCTGGAGAGTCTATTGGTGTCTTGCCGTGTCATGCACCAGCACTCTGAGCCGTACAGGAGCACAGAGAGGACATTGCTCTTGTAGATTCTTAGTTTTGTTTTTCTGGAGTATACTGAGGGTTTCCATAGCCGTTGAAGATTTGCAAATGCTGACCTGGCTTTTCCCAAATGTGTTTTAATGTCTTCTTCTGCACCTCCTTGGAGACTGATGATGCTGCCCAGGTAGGTGAACTTGTTCACATATTCGAGTGCATGATTGTTAATCATGATAGGTTGCTGTGTCAGGTTGCTGTTTGTCAATATTTTTGTCTTTTTTGCATCAATTGAAAGACCAATGGGACTGGCTTGTTGTTCTATTCTAGGTTACTTATTTTCTTTTGTACTTGATCTCGAGTGTGAGAAGGCAGAGCAAGATCATCTGCATAGATTAGATCTTCGAGTGAAGAGCACAGGTTCCATCTTATTCCAGTCCGCTGTTGGTTGGTCATGATTTTTGTAGTCCAATCGATGGCTAGGGTGAAAAGAAATGAAGACATGACACACTCTTGGCGGACACTGGAGTTCACAGTGAATTTTGTTGTTAAGTTTCACCAGCTTTTCTGGAATTCCATAGTGCCTCAGGATTTTCCAAAGGCTCTCTCTGTGCACACTGTTGGATGCTTTTTTTAAATCTACAAAATTGACATATATTTTTCTCTGCCATTCGTTGCATTGTTCTAGAATGTTCCGCAAAGTGAAGATGTGTTCGGTTGTTCCTCTCCCTTTTCTGAAGCCTGCTTGTTCTGGACAGAGAAGCTTGTCTACTGTTGTTTTCATTCGTGTCATGATGATCTTAGAGAAAATTTTGCTTGGTATGGAGAGTAGAGTAATTCCCCTCCAATTGCTGCAGTCTGCTAAATTTCCCTTCTTTGGTAACTTGATTATTCTCCCTTGAGACTAGTCATCAGAATGAATGAATGAATGAACAGATTATCTGCTGATTGTGCGGGTGCTAGTAGCGTGATATGTTTAAAAATAAAATCTACACATACCTCAGAATGGCGGGTTACACATAGATAAAAGGGTTGGACTCTCAATAAGCCAAAGGGCTTCCTTGTCCACCTGTCACCTAGAGTTAATTCTCTGGGTGGTAGTCTTGTTAAATCTTATAAAATCAAAACATAACTACTGTGATCTGTCATCTCCTTATAAATATTAATTAAAAAAAACATTTTGCAATGTAATAAAGCAACTATGTTTTTTAATATATAAAAACTGCTGCATATTTTGGCATGCCAATAAATCAACCAGTGAAAATTAGTATAAATGAGCATATTTCTGGGCAATTGTAGAGAATTTGGGCTCATCTAGATTTGTTGTCGTTGTAACTATATTCTTGCCTAAATTTGATATCTCAATGCGTTATTTCCCTATTTTGCCCTAAAAAGTGCCCTACTATGCAATATTTGTTATTGCATTATATGCCTGAAATTATGTGGAATTTGGGGCTTAGCATGAGACCTGTCTGCCAGTCTTCAAGACTAGCAGATGAATGGCCAAGATGGGTAATTACAACTGATAAGACAGGTGGAATGTAGAGGGGGCCAGCTGGCCACTAGATTAACCAATCGTTTCATGTCTAGGGGCCCACATTAATGACTATCATTGGCATAACTGGTAGTGTAACAAATCGAATGGATCAGTATTAATTAAATAAATTGCTCAAATGACACTGGTTTGACATTGAAATAAATTCAGTGCTAAAAATGGCTGCGACTGACATGAATATGGCTTCCTCGCGAGTTGTTAGTGATTTTGATTGATTCAAGAAAAATTATTTCTGGCTAAGAGCCTGTGTGGAATGATGGAATCGATGCATTGAAGACTGATGTATCAAATTTAGGGGAAAATATAGTTGTAATGACAAAATCGAAGTGGGCTCGGATCCTACACAAGGGTTCATTTCAAAAGCTATTGATAACTCCTACTGCTGTTATTTTAAGTCACCTTCTTTTCTGGTTTTTTTTTCACATTTGCAATTCATGTACATCCTTTGCTCACTAAAATTGTACTACACATTGAATTAATATTATGCACATGTTATATTCATGTTGGGGGAAAATGTTAATAAGCAATGCACTTCAACTTTCTCCTTTCCCATTTTGAATGTCTTAAATTTATCATATGTTGTATACATCTACGTTGTTCTTTGTTCAATTGGAAATAAAGAATTGAATTTAAAATTGTTGTAGGACACCAACAAGAGCAACAAGTCCAGTGACAAGACTGCCTCTGCCAAGAAGAAGGCACCGGTAGAGAATGTTTCCAGTGACAACAAGATCAAGAAAGCAAAGAAAGCAAAGAAAGAAGAACTGTAAATACTGTAAAACTTTGTTGCCCCGAAAACCAGAAATGACAACATTCCATTTGGCGTCTTGGTGGAGTGTCAACAATGTGATACTGTGTTTGGTAACTTGATAGAAGTGTTCTGCATTTATTTCTATACTTAATACTCTGACACGTGTATGTGCAAACTTTGAGTAAGATCTCTAACGAACCTGTATAATCCATGACCACCGATTTGTTGAGCTTGCTCTCCGTGCAACGATTGATATATTAATTTGGTTGATATATTGATTGGATCTTGGGAGGCTGGTGCAACTGATTACCTACAGCCGAAATAATTTGTGTTCAAATGTATTTTGTACTGATGGTCTGTCGCTTGCATACGATTTGACTGCATCATGTAACACAAAACATGATTCAAAACGCTTGTAATCATAAGAAATGCCATCAAAGTTTTTAAAAATTCTACTTTCTACATGTAAGGGTTGTGATGTTACCGTACAAGTTATGCAGACACTGTCAATTGTATCAGTGTCACTGTGCAGTTGTACTGGTGCTGAAGATGTACCTGTTTACACTGAGATGGAGTAGTAATAACAGCGTGATGCTAGAGTAGCCAGTAACAACTGATCTCATTCAACTCTCACCATTAGGTGGCGCTGTCATCAGGTCTGATATTTACTTGAGTCTGTTGTCAGCCAGCAGACATTCACCCTGTTGCACTGTTTGCAGATAGATTTACTTGGGTCTGTTGTCAGCCAGCAGACATTCACCCTGTTGCACTGTTTGCAGATAGATTTACTTGGGTCTGTTGTCAGCCAGCAGACATTCACCCTGTTGCACTGTTTGCAGATAGATTTACTTGGGTCTGTTGTCAGCCAGCAGACATTCACCCTGTTGCACTGTTTGCAGATAGATTTACTTGGGTCTGTTGTCAGCCAGCAGACATTCACCCTGTTGCGCTGTTTGCAGATTGATTTACTTGAGTCTGTTGTCAGCCAGCAGACATTCACCCTGTTGCACTGTTTGCAGATTGATTTACTTGAGTCTGTTGTCAGCCAGCAGACATTCACCCTGTTGCACTGTTTGCAGATTGATTTACTTGAGTCTGTTGTCAGCCAGCAGACATTCACCCTGTTGCACTGTTTGCAGATAGATTTACTTGGGTCTGTTGTCAGCCAGCAGACATTCACCCTGTTGCACTGTTTGCAGATAGATTTACTTGAGTCTGTTGTCAGCCAGCAGACATTCACCCTGTTGCACTGTTTGCAGATTGATTTACTTGAGTCTGTTGTCAGCCAGCAGACATTCACCCTGTTGCACTGTTTGCAGATAGATTTACTTGGGTATGTTGTCAGCCAGCAGACATTCACCCTGTTGCACTATTTGCAGATTGCTTGATGCACTTAAAGGGAAAGAAAAGGCAATTGTGTGGGTCTATACACCTAAAGAGTTAACATTTCCAGACATGTCACATTGCTTTTTGGATTAACCACATCATTGTACACCTGTAGTTGGTAAAATCCATATTATATCCAAGTAATGTTTCCCAATTCTGCTTGACCAATTTGAACTTTTGACATGTATAATACAGATGGTTAGCATATTTTATATGATATATGCATTTTTTAATGTGGCTGATGTTTATTAATGGAAATTTTAGTAAAACTGAATTGTTGGTTTATAAAAAGATCACGTATATCCCTGTACATCAGAATTTAGAATTATGTAAGTTACATCATGTTAGGCCGTCCAGGGTTACAATTGTAGAAAATCTAGTACAGCCATTGAACTGTTGCATGGAGGGTCACCAAGGGTTTGGTGGCTGCCTCTCGTTTGAAATCGTGCAACTTACACATTTCTTTAAAGAAGACCTCAGGAAAGGACACTGATATACTATGCTTACTTAACTAAATTGAGAATGGTGATAGAGAACTAAAAATGATCACAGGAAAATGGTATGGAATAACAGTTGTATTTAAGTGAAATTTGGTTTGCCCGCGTTTTTAACAATGACATTTGCCTCGAAATAATTACACATCATTAATCAAAAGTCCATGAGGTTGTGATGTTATATTTTGGTTGATTGACTTTGTTTATGCAGTGGATGGAACGTTGTTTTAAAAGTTGGTATGTAATTATTACTATGTAAACTGGTGCTTAAAATATAACTGACAGCTGATGATGACAATGTCATGACAGGTATTGTCACTGACCTACCAGTGTGTTCCGGACATTTACTGCGATGCTGGTCACACATTGTGGATTAGAAATGTGTACTTTATTCACTTTTCATAACAACCATTATAAAGGAATATATGTCACAGGAATTACCCTTTGTATGTGATACTTTTCTAAACTTGCAATGTAAGATTGCGACTGTGGGACAAAGGCATTTTCTTCAGATAAGCATACTGTTTATATCTAATAGATGCACAGTGTACACACAAGCATTTCCTGTGGAAGTGAAAATTTGCAATAAATAGACTTTGTAATACCATCATCAATGTTCGAAATAGAACTGTTGGCATTATTTTTGTATATGAAAATATATAATATTGTTTGCTAATGTGAATACATGGAAAATATACTGTTAGTTACTATGCTGTATACTGTATGAATGTGATACCATCAACCATGTCTTGTTTTTGGTAATTGGTTCAGGCTGTTCTGTTACCTAAACCTTGTACTAATAACTGCAATATCACATTGCCTTGCACAGTTTAGTGTTGCTACTAAGCCTGTTCATCAAACAGATCGATACATCCTTCTGCACTTCAAGTCAAATTAGCATTATATAACGTAATGAAGTATGTGGTTATCCTACTCAAGTTGGATAAGATGAGCAAGGTGCATGTTGTTTATTGTCTATTTGTATACGCTGGTATAATATATTCATTCCGTCAGGGTGGTTCATCTGATTGTAATGCAAGCATTGTGAACAATATTATTTCAGAGTGCTGTGTGCTGTTGTTTATTGCCATTTTTATTATTATTAAAGATTTAAATGAAAACAATCTTGTGTTATGACATGATAGCCGATGTTTATGCACTTTGTTTACAGGATATTTGTAGTCTTCATGCATGAATCACGCCTAAATTATGATAAAGAATTAGCATGAATTATTCATTAGTCCATGTTGTTGATGGTCTTAACACACAACCTGGTACTGACCCAGTTTCACATTAGCTAGTGCAGTGGCTCATATTGCAAGTTCAACTCTGGTCGATGGTAAACCAAGTCATCATAAACACTGGTTTCTACTTGACAAAGTTGGAAATATACAACTTTCAAAATTGTCCTTTTGTATGAGGTGCCTGCACCAAGAAGAAAAAAGATTGTACCTAGGGATCCCTGGTGAACAACATGGTTGTTATCTCCATGCTGACCCTATCATAATGCGAGATCTTGACATTGTGTAATTTACTGGCAGATAAAGATTGATTTTTCATTTAGTTACAAATTATTATCAATTGCCATACATTTTCATTGGATATATCTGTTACTAAATTAATAAGTATTTTCCAAGCATATCCCAATGTGGATATACAACTGTCGGTTCACACTGAAGTGTAGCTCCCAGCCTCCCAATCACTCGTGGAACCCCCAAGGGAAAAAAAAGAACAACCTAGAAACCCTTGGTGTCAAGACCTTGAAGTGGAAATTACGAAAATGGGTTACACCTGGAACAAACTCATGCATACATTAACACCATTGAAAACGTGTCTTCCATGCTGGGGTGGAATGCAGTGTAAATTGGGGTGTATGAAGTGTTGGGGTGGAATGCAATGTTGGGGTGAATGAAGTGTTGGGTGGATAGAATGTTGGGGTGGATGCGATATAGTGTTGATGAAGTCGAAGTGTTGGAGTGGATGAAGTGTTGGGTGGTTGAAATGTTGGAGTGAATGCAGTGTTGAGGTGGATGAAGTGTTGGGGTGGAATGGTGTGTTTGGTGGATGAAGGGTTGGAATGAATGCAGTGTTGGGATGGATGACGTGTTGGGGTGAATGCAGTTTTGGGTGGATGAAATGTTGGCATGGATACAATGTTAGGGTGGAATGGACTGTTGGGTGGATGAAGTTTTGGGGTGGATGCAGTGTTGGAGTTGATGTAATGTTGGGATGAAATGCAGTGTTGGGGTGGTGTGCAGTGTTGGAGTGGAATGCAGTGTTGGGGTGGATGCGGTGTTGGAGTTGATGCAATGTTTATGTGGAATGCAATGCTGGGGAGGAATGCAGTGTTGGGGTGGATACAATGTTTGGGAGGATGAAGTGGTGGATGAAGTGTTGAGGTAGATGCAGTGTTGGAGTGGATGAAGTGTTGGCATGAATGCAATGTTGGGGTGGAATGCAGTGATGAGTGGATGAAATGTTGGGGTGGAATGCAGTGTTGGGATGGATGAAGTGTTAGGATGGAATGCAGTGTTGGGATGCATGCAGTGTTGGAGTTGATGCAATATTGGGTGGAATGCAGTGTTGGGGTGGTATGCAGTGTTGGAGTGGATGCAATGTTGGAATGGATGCAATGTTGGGGTGGATGAAATGTGCATTGGGTGGATGAAGTGTTGGGTGAATGAAGTGTGTTGGAGTGGATGCAATGTTGGGGTGGATGAAGTGTACATTGGGGTGGATGAAGTGTTGGGATAGGTGCAGTGTTGGATGGATGAAGTGTTGGTGTAAATGAAGTGTTGGGTAGATGCAGAGTTGGTTGGATGGAATGTTGGGTGGGTGAACTGTTTTCGGGTGGAATGCAGTGCTGGGATGGAATGCATTGTTGGGGTGGATGCAGTGTTGGAATTGATGCAATGTTGGAGTTGATGCAATGTTGGGGTGGAATGCAGTGTTGGAGTGGATGTAATGTTGGGGTAGATGAAGTGTACATTGGGTGGATGAAGTGATGGATGAGTGAAGTATGTGTTGGAGTGGATGCAACGTTGGGGTGGATGAAGTGTTGGGGTGGATGAAGTGTTGGGGTGGATGCAGTGTTGGAGTGGATGCAGTGTTGGGGTAGATGCAGTGTTGGAGTGGATGAAGTGTTGGGGTAGATGCAGAACTGGAGTGGATGAATGTTGGGTTAGTTTATTCACAATAATCGGCAACACACGTTGGGCGGTTGTCGTGGTGTTGCCATGGTTGTCTGGCTGTGGTGCTGTGCAACGGAACATTCGAATGCAATCTTGGGATGGTATGTGTTGTTGGGGTGGATACAGTTTTGGGTGGATGACGTGTACATTGGGGTGGATAAAATGTTGGGGTGGATGAAGTGTTGGGGTGAATGCTGTACGTATTGGGGTGGATGCAATGTTGGGATGGAATGCAGTGTTGGGTGGATGAAGTGTTAGCGTGGAATGCAGTGTTGGGGTCGATGCAGTGTTGGAGTTGATGCAATGTTGGGGTAGAATGCACTGTTGGGATGGTATGCAGTATTGGGGTGGATGCAGTGTTGTGTTTGGATGCACTCTTGGTGTGAATGCAATGTTGGGGTGGATGATGTGTACATTGGGTGGATGAAGTTTTGGGTGAATGAAGTATGTGTTGGAGTGGATGCAATGTTGGGGTGGATGAAGTGTAGATTGGTGTGGATGAAGTGTTGGGGTGGATGCAATGTTGTGGATAAATGCAGTGTTGGGGTGGATGCAATGTTTGGGTGGATGAAGTGTACATTGGGGTGGATGAAGTGTTGAGGTGAATGAAGGGTTGGGATGAATGAAGTGTTGGGGTAGATGAAGTGTTGGAGTGGATAAAGTGTTGGATCGAGTGGACGAAGTGTTGGAGTGGATGCATTGGTGGAGGGAATGAACTGTTGGGGTGGATGAAGTGTCGGGGTGGGTGAAATGTTGTGGGTATAGATGCAGTGTTGGGGTAGATGCAGTGTTGCAGTGGATGAAGTGTTGGGGTAGATGCAGTATTGGAGTGGATGAAGTGTTGGGTTAGCTCATTCACAATAATCGGCGACACACGTTGGGCGACTCCATGGCGCTGTGCTGCTGTGCAACGTAACGTTCGCTGAAATTTCAGTACACCTGGACGTGAGCCGACAACAAAGCAACAGCACAAATCTTAACTTAATCGTATGGCTGACATTTGCATAACCATTCAAGTTCACATTTTCACAATGCCCACTGTTACTACAGTACACAGATCTATGACTAGTGAAAGATGATAGGTAATTTCCCGCAAAATATTTATATGCGAGAAATTGCTTGATTGGCTGGCTCCGACCTTGACCCGTGACGCTAAAAGGTTGCGAACCGCTAAACGCATAGGGAGGAGAGGATATGCTATCCACAGAAATCTATGGAAATCTTCATCATCTTCATGCAGATTGGGATTTTTTGATTGTATGTGTACAAACAAGTGAACGGTAGACGTGTTGGGTAAGTATGACGCATTTTTATCAGAAAGATTTTACTAAACACTTATATTTCTGAAGCAGCTGATCCAGGTCAATGTTGTCGTCTGAAACAACCTGTCACCCACTAGAGAAAAAAACTGTGTTTCGGACGTTTTCAACCGAGCGATGTTTTCATGCTTATCGGAAGTTCGCCTGTAGTTGGTGGAACATTCAACGCACGATACAACATGCTGGTTGTGAGATATGTGTGGAAGACTTGGATCAGCGAAGTAAGTTTCGGTGGTGAAAGGACACAAGTGGACTCGTCCGGTTGGACCCCGCCATTGCCATTTATTCGAAAACCTTCTGAAAAATTAAGATTTTCTTGCTGTACAAACAACACTTTTGTGAACAATATGCCAATGCAAGATAGGGTGTCACATTTATTCAATATGGTATACATATTTCATGTAGATAGCCACGTAATAAACCAGAAAGTGAAGCCGACTCCGGTAACGTTGACAGCTTTTGGCGTCGTTTCAAAACTGGCAGCATCGGACTGTTTGTTGTCAATTTTTGTCAGATCGGTTCGATAAAACGTTTTGAAATTTTGGAATATTGCAGGTAAGGGTATCTAATATGTGAATAAAGATTTTTGTGTTAGTAATATTGTATAAATTGTGAGTGAATCGTTGTGAAATGCGAGTAGCTCATTCGGCCTTTACACATATTTGTGTTTAGCAGGATCGGGAAAGTCCATTGGCTGTTGAATCCTTGCGCCCCTATTCGTCACGCAGCGCGATGTCAACACGTTTGGTCTCCACGACGTATAAATGCTCATTTTTCGCATTCGTTTACACTTGATTCGCAATTTTATCAATTCAGTAAGATGTCTTATAGTGATATTTACGCGATTGTGACAGGACGGGTGTGCGGCGCATTAATGTCGGTGAGCTTTTGTAGAAAAATATTCCATCGTTGTGTTGGACTGCCGACGAATCCATTATGACTCGGTGGGAAATATGTTCGTGCCTCCATTTTGAATGTGCAGAAACGGAGATGGTGTCTCACAAATTACCCGTACTGGCGCAGCGGTCTATCGCCGCGTTATACCATCATCCGAATTTTAGTTTGAATTCCCATGGCGTTCTTACGACAAACCTTTGTCCATTAAACTTGCTATTGCTTCCCAGTGTAGTTAGTACTTGTCACGGCCTCCATTGTCACATCAGAATGAGGTTGGAAAATGTAAATGTTATACGAAATGTGAAACGAGTCCAACCTTCCTGGGCCGTTCAGCTGGCTATGTGACAGATAGATGACATTTGCGGATGCCATCATCACACCAAGGCTACGTTAGTTTCTTGATGTTTACTGGGCAAAACACAAGAAGCAAGTCATTGACATTATGAACAATTTAAAAGTGCAGTAGAGTTGGACCATAACACATTTCTTAAATTGATATGCAATGTCACATTCACTTACTAATTTACCTTAGGACGACAGCAAGGTCCTCTCGGTTCCTCAATGATCAGATCTTCTTATTCGACTATTAAAAGTTTGTGGTTTCCGGTTCCTGTATTTAATGTTAATGGGGCTTCATAGTTGTAAAATATCTCCTGGGTTAACAATAATGGATCCACAATAATTTGTCAAGGCGGTTTTTAAATGAATTTATTGATTTAGCTTGTATTACTGAGGTAAGACCACATTAAGGATTCGTCTGCCATTACCCACCTAAAGAGTGCCCTTGAAAATACTGCTTTTGTGTGATGTGTGAATTTTTTTCGAGCACTTTGACGTGAACATGTTGGTCCCGTGAATACTGAATGTGTACTATTGCATTAGCTCTTTCACGAGGTAGCAGTAAATATACGCTGGTCGCTCCGGTATTCATACAGTTGCTGTTTTGCAGAACGCACCAATATTTCAAAATCCATCACCAGATTGGGGCAAAATTGAGGGGTATCAAGTTTGGGTTCATTTTTCTTAAAGATGAGGTATGACAATTTCATGAATTTTTCACAGCACTTGTGTCAATGGAAGTTAAATATGCTGTGAAATTTTCAAGAACATTTTAGGACAATTTTTCCAGGAAATGAAGGAAACATTATAATGGCCACCTATGTAAAATCTAAATATGGTCTTAACCCCTACTGAATCAGGTAAACTATTCCACGGATCAGCTACTCTAAGCAGGAATGCATTTTTTAGTATGTTTGGTTTTGCTCTTTGGTTGAATAGTTTGATGAAGTGTCCTATTACCGGATCGTAATGCCACATCCTCCCATTTAAGCTTTGTTGAAGATTTTTTTTATCATATAGGTTATGCATTATTTTATAGACTTCAATCATGTCTCCTCTTAATCTACGATATGCTAATGTGGGTAATTTAAGTCTTTCAATGTATGATAAGTCCCTCATACCAGGTAGTTCTTTTGTGGTTCTTCTCTGGACATTTTCTATGGCTATTTTATGTTTCATCTTATATGGATATCATACTGCTATTGCATAATCTAGATGGGATCTAACCCATAGTCTTATATAGTGGCAAGAAAGTGTGAGTATCTAAGAATTGAAAAGTTCTGATTATTTTTGTCATTCAGGTTGCTTTATTAACCACTTGGTTGATGTAATTGTCAGAGCATTGTAAGAGCATGTTTAACATTAGTTGTTGCCATGAAATATTTATTTTCACCTATATTATTTTTTTCCAATTTCCATGTGTAAACATTTATCAGATTTTAATAACCATTTGTTGCTCTATTGTTCAAGGATACTTAAATCATGTTGTACTGGTCATCTTTATTTGTTTTAGGTCTAACTATCTTTATGTCATCAGGAAATAGAAATGTATTTGAATTTGTTAGATCTAGGAGGCCATTAATGTATAGAACAAAAAGTAGGGGTCCTAGGACAGAACCCTGGGGTATTCCTGATGTTACCTCTTCCCAGCTAGACTCATCTCCATTTACTGAAACTGTTTTTTTTTTTATCTGTGATGAATGATTCTATCCAGTTAATCAGTTCTTCTGAAACGTTGAAGCTTTTTAATTTACTAATTAATATATAAATAACATCAGTATGGTTGCCCTTGTCTGTTTCTTTAGTCCAGTCGTCTATTATTTTGATTGGTTGTAGAACTGTTGATCGGCCAGATATAAATCCATACTGTTTTTGACTGAATATGTCATTGACTTTCATGTAGTTTATAATGTGGTTTCTAATAAATTTTTTAATATTTTGTTTCAAATAAACATTTGTTTCTTGGAGAAATTGTGTGCATTTTGTTGTTGCTTTCCATGCCAACTCACATACCTGTCTGTTTTCATTAATATGTGGTTGGTTTAAATATTTTTGGTTTAATACTTTTGGATTGTACTTTTATGGGTTTATTTCTTACTGTAATTGTTTTTATTATATATGTTTCTATGCATGGTGACAATGTATGTTATCCAAAAGAAATATGATATATATATATATAAATTGGTATAAAAGGGTTAAATCATGAGCCAGTTACAGGATTTGAACTATTTATTTACCAAGTGTCATTTTTCTCAACCATTCACTGGCAGATGTAAACATTGGTTTTATCTATCTAGTTTACCCAGTGTTACCACAAGGTATGTTGTAAAGAAACCATACAGTTTATTTATCAATAGTTTTTTGATTGTTAATAATAATTGTTAGTGTAAGTATTCAGGCTGCGAAATAAGGCCGGTCCGATCGTCCCGGACGAGCAGTTTCAGTGATCGGACTAGTCCATGTTTAGTGGAGCAGTCCCATCGGACTAGCTGTTATTATGTAAATTAATTTACGCTCTATATACGCTAGTTGGGTGTTGTGATGGATTAAAACAAAATCAGACAGTAAGGTAGCATTTTATCACAGGCAGCTAAATATTCCGTATGACTGTCAGGTGGGAAACTTGCTGAACGCAGTGAATGTAAATGGCGGCTGTTTACATCCGGTTAGCGTAGGATAGGTAGTGCCACCTAGCGACCATGAGTGATGAGCGACATGGACAAACATACATGCGCGGTTTACAGACATCGTTACGTGCTATTCTAATTATATACGTCGTAAGGAGCCACTGTTGGCTATGGTTTACGACGGAGTGGGTGCGTATGGTGTTATTGAGTGTTTGAGCCGCAGCATAGGAGGCTGAAATCGTTTATGGTCTCAGCCTGGACCTGCGACTCGTTTAGTTTATTCCAGTCTACTATTGTCTTTACAAAGTATGAGTTTTTGTATTGGTCGGTGTGGGATGCAGGTACTATATAGCACCTGGTGTTATTGGTTGTTAGGTGTTATACAAAGTTTGAGGATACGTGATCTGGAAAATGTTTGGGTTGGATGCGTCTTTTATTTATTTTTTGGGGCCGAAAGTATGTTTCTGCGGGGATGGCTGGGATAAATCCCTCAGCTATTTTGTACATGTATTTGAGTCGTAGATCCCGACGTCTGCTTTGTAGGGTATTGAGTTTTAGGTCTATTAATATGTTTGTCATTGATCCTTCATGTCTGAAGTGGTAGTCGCCGGTAATGAAGCGAGCAGCACGGTGTTGTATACGCTCTAGTTTGTCTATGTCCCCCTGATGGTATGGGTCCAACACTATGGCTCCGTACTCTACAGCAGCGTGCACAAGGGCAATATATGCGGTCCGTTTGTTGTTTATGGGACAGTGTCGTATGTTACGTCTTAGGAAACCAAGTGTTGAGTTTGCTTTTTTAGTTGCTGTTGCAATGTGGGAGTGCCATTTAAGGTCGTCGGAGATAGAGCTACCAAGATAGGGATTGCAGTTTACACGTTCTAAGGTGATGTTATTTAAGGTGTAGAAATAGTCAGTTTTATGTTTTACACTGAGGAAGACTACTATCACGTCGTGATGGTAGTTGCTTGCGTTACTCCTGCATTGGGTGATTATTTTACAAATTTATCAAATTTACCAAACGCCAGCAATGTTACTGATTGTTTAGTCGGCTTCGGGAAAGAAAACGCTAATGAAAAGTATAGGGCAAATGATGCAACTTAGTCCGACAATGTCGGTCCTTTGTCGCCGTCAGGCTTCAAATTCTGCTGGCATCGCCTTGTCCACGACTCCTGTTTGCTGCCCCTGATTAAACTAGTCATTTCTTCTGATAACTTTGCAATTGGATCTACGAAATCACATGTATTTGTTTCTATTAATGACACATTTAGTTGAACATGTAATTGAAATGGGAAACGGCTTGTTTTCTTTATGAAATAAAGCCACTTTTAATATGTGCTATAACTGTCACACATATATAATACAACAGTATGATTGATTTTTAAGGACTAGTAAAACAATATGAGGACTAGTTGTTTCTGAGTCAGCTAGTCCGACTAAATCCACCGTGCACCCTGAGTATTTTATGCTTTGATTTCAGATTGTTGTATTGGGTCGCTGGCTGAAAGAAGTTCAGACCTGACGCAACACACAAATCTGGTTCTTCTGTGGCGATGATGCAGTGTCGCCTTGAAGACCAGGTCAGTAGATGTCACGCACAGTTTGGCCATTCTAGAAAACTTTCACAGGTTGGATGTCACAAATGGACTGGTGGTTTATTAAATTATTGGTTCGTTGTCAGTCTGTTTTCTAATACTTAGCTCTAGTTAGAATAAGTCAAACTTGGCTTTAGTTGTTTTAGATCATAATCAAGTACAGGTTGCAAATTTGACAATATTGTGACCATCCCACAATCTAACATCTGACTAATATCAACTACAACATGTTATCTTGTTTGTACAATTTTTATTTTGTTTCAGTAAACCCATTGGGCAGACAAAATAATTTTTGGCTGTCTTGTCAAACTTTTGTGAAACAATGGCTAAATTGGCCTTAGTATTCTATAACAAGGCTGTTCACACTTCCACATATCTACATGATCTAGCCAAGCAATTATTTTAATAACAGTAACACCAATAATCTTGCTCTGTGATGGTCTAAATCGGTTGCAAAGAAAAGTTTAACCTGTCAGATCTTTTTAATTCTGTGAGCTCGATAGAGTTTTTGTTGTGTCATTACACTTACCAAACATTGTCCCAAAAGCTGTTATGATCTGGTATTTAATCCTGTGTAGCATCAAACACAAATTGTGTAGTTATTTAAGGAATATGTCCTTGGTGGATTGATTCCCACGATGCACACATTCTACTAAGAATACCTAGATCTATTACTGTGTATATCTCTATTGATTCTCCAAGTAAATCATTCACTTGTTAAGTCCCGTCAAGGCATTAACAAGTCAGTGTCAACAGTCTCGGATGTCAGTATGGCTAGCCTTGTTATCAGGCAATGTTCTGTTTTCCATGGATAGCTGTATAGCCAACAGCTATCAATTGCAACTCTTTAGTTTTCACCTGATGCTGCTGTTGCATAGGCTTTCACATTCCTCCCTTCGACGGCACAAATTAGTCGTTCACTACGAGCAGTGTAGATAAGTTAATTTTGCCTGTTTTACACAACATGATTTGCATGTAACCACAATAAATAATTCATGTTGCTCATCACATTTGCCACAGATTTGAAAGTAATGTATCTTAATTTAAAGGTTCAACCAAATAGGTCATCAAGTCTAGACCGTTCTGTGATGTACAGATATTTAACCTGAATTTATAGTGAGCTTGACAACCAGGCCTACATGTGATGTCTGTAGACTTAATGAGCATGTAAAAACATTTTGTTATTGCATAACAAATGCATATGACTTGTTCGTCAGTAATGGTGACAGAAAAGGGGAAAACTGGTCAAAATTTAAATAGCAAAATTTTATTTTGAACTTGGCTTTTTGGAAAGTAGAAAAATTGTAGTATATGAATTGCAAAATAAAAAATAACTTGTGTACATGGTCATTCCATAATCTGGATATAATGAGATGGATCTGTGAGGTGTAACCTGTATTACACTGTGACACCATAATCACTGCCGTAAGCCTGGAAAAGTTTTATCTGTGCAATATCACTTTGTCATCGTTAAAGGGAATAAAACATCTATTGCTTGAATTTATGTTATATTACATCCTGCTATCTATTTCCACGTCCACCAAGCAAACAAAATCAAAAAAATTCAATGAATTAGAAATTCCACATTTTATGCTGTACATCTGGACATTTTCGAATATGCATATTTTTAGCACGCTTTTCGGGATGCCGAGATGTGACGTCACTTATGATTCAAACTCGTATCAGGCCGACCCTTTCCATGCATTCAGATCATGTTTACAAGTATAGCTTTTGGGTCAAAACGAGCGTCGGAATGAGTTATTGTGCAATTTTCCGACGTAATACAAACACTAGTCATCATAGAGGAACAAGCAGTTATCTTACGGTTCCACATGAATCCAATTTTATTCAAAACAACGTATGCGAATGGGCCTACAAGTCGACTAGGTTTCGCCGAGCTTGGGCTCGTTTTCAGAATAATGATATCGAATGCAACCAACGGGAGATAATCTACACCAATAAACATACGTAGCAAACATATATTGTATCCAGCTACATAAAGTAACGTGTATAATCTCATAATATCACTAGAATATCGATATATGAAGGAGTTGTACAATTTACCATAACAACTTAAATCAGTTAGAGGGTTTCCGCTGGTCCCGCTAGCTCAGTGGGTAGGCGCGTTGGTTGCTTGTCATTTATTTTACAATCGGGCGACGCCAGTTCAATCCTGACAGCATGCAAACTATTGATTTTCTTTACACTTTTTTTGTTTATGTTTTCACAAAGTAATATAAACCAAATCATTTAGTATACTATGATGCACTGTTTGTAAATAATTTTTATTTTGTAGTAATTATTTATTCGCCACAAAAATGAAAATATGGTCATTATATAACGATGTTTCTAAATTTTATTTATCCAAACAAATATAATGTAATGGATATCTAATATATTAATTGTAAATATATTGTACAGTAATATATTGTAATTATATATGTGAAAACAGATTGTGATCTGTCTGGATAAATACAATTTAGAAACATCGTTGTATATAATGACCATATTTTCATTTTTGTGGCGAATAAATAATTACTACAAAAAAAAATTACGAACAGTGCATTATAGTATACTAAATGATTTGGTTTATATTACTTTGTGAAAACATAAACAAAAAAAGTGTAAAGAAAATCAATAGTTTGCATGCTGTCAGGATTGAACCCGGCGTTGCCCGATTGTAAAACAGATGCCAAGGAACCAACGTGTTTACCAACTGAGCTACCAAGGCCTGCAGAAATTCGCTGACTGATTTCAGTTATGATAAATTGTACAACTCCTCCTTCATATATCGATATTCTAGTGATATTATGAGATTTTACACGTTCCTTTCTGTAGCTGGATATGATATATGTTTGCTGTGTATGTATATTGGTGTACATTATCTCCCGTTGGTTGCATTCGATATAATTATTCTGAAAACAAGCTCGGCGAAACCTAGTCGACTTGTCGGCTCATTCGCATTCATTGTTTTGAATAAAATTGAATTCATGTGGAACCGTAAGATAACTGCTTGTTCCTCTATGATGACTAGTGTTTGTATTACATCGGATTATTGCATAACAACTCATTCTGACGCTCGTTTCGACCCCAACATTATCCATGTAAACATGCTCTGAATGCATAGAAAGGGTCGGCCTGCTGCGAGTGTGAGTCATGTGTGACGTTAAGATACCACGTGATCGCCTAGCTCATAAAATTTTTATTTTCCGCAGGAATCGCTACACAGGCAGGTTTAAAATCGAATTTATGCTACAAAGTATTTTTTAAATGTTCTCGAATGTTACATGTAATATTAAACTTTCAGTACACATGGAAAACGGATTTTAGCTAATGCCTTGTTTTTATTTCCTTTAAGAAATCTTGTTATCAATGTATTCATATATTTTATTCATACTTATCTTTCAGTATGGTACTGTTGTGGGAATGTTCAAGTTGTGACACTGTAGCGCAGGTTACCCTGATGACACAACATTTTGTCAGAACATGGATAAGACAAGTTCAGCTAAACTAATATCAGGAGTTAAGAATGGTCTAAAAAGAACTGTATGGCTAGATGTTATCTCAGCTGAGCACAGTTTTGGAATATACAATTTGTTTAATTTACTGTGTAACCTGCATTACATGTAATGTCGAAGCAATGAAAACATGGAAAAAGAAAAGACAGTGAAGACCTGAGTCATAAGAACAGTACAGTGTAGTGTCAAAATTAAAACACAAGAATCATGAAATGTTTTCATCTCCTTAATAAAAAAATTAAAGGAGTTATCTTAATTTTTCAAAATTTTTTCATTTGTGACATTTTTATACCTGAACGTTCCACAAAATGATACAGCATATTAAAAAACCTGATTGTCATCACTATTTCTGATTGAAAACTAAGCTTTGAACAAAAATGAACAGAGCTACACAAAAACCAAGTAAAATTTATTAAAACTTTCAACAGTGTAACTTGCGCATCAAGCGACACCATTACTGGAAGTTGAACATATAACCTGCACATCATGCGACACCACCGAACTGCGTTCATGATGCGCCAGTGATTTTATCAGCTATCAAAGCGAATGGCGTTTAAAATATTGTAAACATCTTCATTTTATCACACAATTTATTAAATATTGGCATAACAAAGCGATAATTTGCATGTGAACGTTTATATTAGTGACGTAGCGTAACCTGCGATAGACGCGACATCGTTTTCTCCCGCCATGTTTTGGTTGTGTATCGGCAGATTGGCTTCAATTCACGCTGATCAAAGCTCTAAAACTTCAAAATAAGCATGAAACTACACATTTATCAAACTTTGTCAACAACATATTGCATTTTAAACTCCCCTTTTACCAAATCAGCCTTGCAGAAAGCAAAACATGTAGACTACCGAACGAAAGTGCTCCATGCATAACCTGCGCATCAGGCTGGAACAGCGTGTAACACTGCACTATTTTGGGTCAACTATGTGATTTTTGAAGGGGAATCCCTGTGTAAAACGTCACCACTCTTTGCTTCCTGTTAGAAGTCTGGAAAAGCCTAACGCCGGGGAACACCGAGTAGTTTTGGATACAGATCGTTTCGAAAAACCGGCATAACCTGCACTTTATTTGCGACGCCCCACACAAAATCAGGCTGCAGCATTTACTGTGTACATATGCTTTCTGGATAATGACCGTTTCTGATCCATTTTGATGAAGTTCTGTGGTGGAAAGTACTTTTGTTTAAAAAATAAATAGTAACTCTAGCGACAGGCACACGATATTAGCAACAAAATTCCGAACTGACGCCATTGTCACGCAGGTTACGCCTTGAAAGAAAGTTAAATTTCTCAGAGTCAACACAAAGAAACATCTTTAGCTGTCATATATGCTTTATTATCATCCCATAATGCAAAAACAAGGTAAACATTCAGTTTCAACAGCACACAATGAGACTCGATTGTAAAGTAAGGCGGTGTCGGCATTCCCACTTTAGGCTGCCATTTTGAGTGGTATTTTGAAATGTAAACACATTTTAATAACTGGACCCGCTTGGGTTACTGATATGTAGCGATTCTATGATCCGTTTTCTTTACAATGATTGCCTTCTTTAAAATTGTGTCCCAAGACAGCAGTTACAAAATGGATCTGAGTGGGCATATCTCCACTTGTCACCATTACTGAAGAACAACTTATAACAAATAGGAGAATGTTGTCAAATCAGACTTGTCTGTGTTGTGACTGAGCAGTGGATGGGTTACTTAGGCAGCAATCTCACATTGAGGGGTTGAAATATACTTTTGAGATACTGATACAAATCCTGCTGAGAATATATATAAGGCTCCCAAGTGTAACAAACTGCCTGAGGATGTTCTGGCTACTCAGCATTCCATTCAAATGGTGATAGAGAGGATTTTTTAGTATTGTGACAACTGTTTATACACACATCCATGGCACAAATGTGCTAAATACTGGTACTTCTGTCACACCAGTTTCCTCCACTCTATTGGAAATGTGTAACAGCATTGCAATAGATGGTGATGCATTAATATAAATAAAACTTGTTGTGCACCTGTCAACTTGTCCAAGGATCGGTGTGTTGAATGCATGCAAAATCCTAGTGTGTTTGTAGTAACATGTGGGCATAGTAATCTGTATGGATGCAGGAACCATTTATCATTTGACCTCGGCAGAAACTACCTATTATTGGTATAGTATTTTGGTAAATCAACCAGGCATGATCCAATTACCAACTTTTTTGTCATGAATGTTTATGCTAGAAAAAACAACCCCCAAACATAAAAAAACATAAATGTTATTAAAATAAGTAAAGCAAGTGTACGTGCAGTATAACAAAGCCACACAATTGTGGGCATAAAGCTACACAGATTACAGTCATGTAATTTACCATTTGTTACACTTGCAAGGTAATCAGTAGTTTGTGTACAGACAATTGTTCTACCATTTATTATAAGTTTTAGTAATTTTGAAGGGATATCTTCCCATTCTTAGGTGACAGCTTGTGTTTGGAACTAGGGTACTGTAATTGAGTCAGGTGTTGGCTGACGGCACATCCAATAGCCTTGGTATATAGAATATGCAGACTTGCAGCCACAGACAATCATGCAACTTGTCAGTGCATTATTCACTATAAAACATTTGAAATGTTAAGTGCCCCAAATCAGTTGATTAAAATGTTATTAATTAATTTGCATGATAGTATGGTCGCTAAAAAACCTGGTGAATGTGAACTTTTTAAAATTAAGCATGTAATCGTGTTATTATTTAATAACGGCAAAATCGAGGTTGGTCAGCTTTCTAAACATGTGTCCCTAAATTTTCTTAGAGTTTTCAGACACATTTTTGTATGTTTGTTTGGGCCACATGCGACAAAAACATATGCGTCATTCTAGTGTGCAATGCGTCATTGACGTGTTTCCGCTGTCCAAGGGAATCCCTGATCATGAAATATCTCATCCCAGCCATTGATTTGGTGGAGAAATACAGTATTTGTAGAGGCGCAATTTCACTATTTATAGCTGAAATATATGTTAGAACATATAGTTTTTAACTTAAATTTGTTTACATGTGATGTACATTGAGTTGATAATGCTCTTAATTTTTAGCTTTATGAACAGACACCTTGCTGTCTGTAAATTGTAAGCCTGCTACCATAAAACATTCAGGAGAAAAACCCGAATGGTTGACAAAGTAGACTCATGATTTGATGGTTTGTTTGTGCGTAGGAGAGGACCTACAGTCCGGTGAAGGCAAACACCACTGACACAGCGTTTCCTCAGGTGTATTCTGAGGCTGGCCAAACCCACTTCCCAGCAGATAACATGTCGGGAGGCAGCATGCAATATCCTGTTCAAGGCTACTCGTAAGTATCATTATCGCTGTGGTGTGACAATGTTGATAGACAGGATGCAGCAGTGTAGTTTCGTATCATCTTGCAGTCTGGTTGAAACTGCAAAGGTGCTGTTGAGTTTTCAGGGACGCTGATTTTCCGTTAAAAAAAACAAATTCCATTTCAATTCCGTTTCAAAATTCTGTTTCAGAAAAAAGCAAATTCCATTTCAAATGATGTATTTTCCGTTTCAGAAAAAAACAAATTCTGTTTCAAATGAAATTTTCCATGTCAAATGACACGTTTTCTGTTATAAAATGGCAGGCTGACTAATGATGCCCATTTTTTTCAGAAAAGAAATAATTTCAAAGGTAACTTTGAAAAATAATACATCCTTTGAAATATCTCCATCATCACAATGTTATGATCTCTGCATCTAAATAATACTCTTACTGTGTGGTTAACTTTTCAAACAACATTTATTTGTGGAATATTTGCAACACAGTAATAACCGTACATAATCGATTTAGATAATAAAACAATTCCTGTCACAATAACATAAATGATTGGTTGTTTCTAATGCAGCAGTGCTTAATAAGTTAACAAACTTATACAAGCAATCATATTAACAATTATGAATGTTCAAATCACTGATGCTGTTTCACTAATAATTTGTTTTCAACCATTTTAGCTAGCGCTATAATATTAATATTTGATGCCATCCAACGGAATTTGTTAGAACTACGAAACACGGCCTATATCGCTTAGAGCCAGCGTAACCTAGACTGTTGTTATTTCTTTGAATTTTGTGTTTGAAACTGGAATATGTACTTATGCGTGTTATAACGATGTGACAACTACTTTTAATTAGCAACATGTCTTCAACAGCGCTTAGCAGACATCCAGACAACGATCACAAAATGGTTTATGTTAGCACCTTCCACCTGTGTCCCTGTTTACGTCCGTTGTCACGAGGAAGCAATGGCTCCATGACATTTCAATTTGCCTTGCACGTTTTAACAATCCTGCGTCCTAAATTTACCAAAATAAACAAATATTGTTGCGTAGTAATCATGTTTGTTTCAAAATATCGCCAAGAAAGTCAGTATCATTTACAGTGTTGATGATTCTACTCTTTCAGCGTTTACAAAGTTTCCGTTCGAAAATGCAAATCCTGTTTCAAAATGTTGATTACGCAGAATTCCATCTGTTTTCAACGATCGCAGAATTTTCGTTCTAAAAGGTCAATTCCATTTCAAAACCCGAATTCCGTCTGTTTTCTGCAATCGCAGAAAATCAGTGTCCCTAAGCTTTGGATAGAGGCTAGTCCATCCTCTCAACAAGCTGGTTATGGTCACTGATAGCCACAACATGCTTTCTAACATCAACTAAGGAATTATTGCACCTGTGGATGCTTTTGATTATCTCAAAAGGTAATCTACTTTGTAAGACTTCAGCTGACAAACCTTCCCTGGAGTGTATGTATAATGGCATCACTGTCTCGGTAGATGTTCAGACTCCACTTTATCAAAATATACATTACTTAACTTGGTGTGCTGTAATATTAAAATGGAAATGGGCCTAGCAGGCCTTGACATTAAGGTTTTGAATCCACTGGCCCAGGGGGCCAGTAGATTGGAAAAGTTAGTGGCCCGCCTGTGAAAGTTACTGGCCCGGATATTGTGTTACCATCAAAAATACGCTGATACTAAAGTGCAAAACATTAGTCTTTTATAATTTTACCAACAAAGTTGTTAGAAGTTACTATACACATATTGATTGTTCAAAGTGAGATGTCCAAAGCTAATAATATTGTAATATTGTTCAAGTGTGTACTCAGATGCATATATACAGTATTTGCCAAGTTTAAATAAAGTGTGGCCAGGGTGACGACAGCTAGTCAGTCGGTAGTTGAGTTGACACTGCTTTCATGTACAGGTCATTCAAGGCATTAGACTATTTCACGGTTCATTCGCTAGGTGGCACCACCCAAAATAGGTGACCTTCACCTTGCTGACGCAGCGTTACTTTTGGTTTCTGTCACTTTAGCCACTAGTTAAATTTGGATTTAAGCTGCAATCCTTTCATATATCTAGAGAAATAAAAGCGTGCATGATTCTAAAGTCAAGGCAGCTTCCATCCCCTGTACAAAGTGTGTACAAGGGATGCGGGGGGTCTTTAAAAATGGCGTCTCATCATAAAAACCTGCACTGCCGGTGGATACAAAAATTATTCGATGGCTTTGCACGCCGTCATCCGCATGGTAAGTGTTGGAGGTTGGACTCATTATTGATCAGAATTAGTACAGCGTTCGAAATAACACTTGTCCGTTTGTCCAGGGACAAGTGATTTTTAGCCCGGACAAGTATCAGAATCAGTTTATTTGACCTATAAATACGATATATACACAATGAATAACATGAGTACTAGATAAGGTCGGGAGACTCCCATTAAGATATACAATGTCGCTAGCACAGGAGCCACCCCATGAATATAATCAACATCAAAATTTACATGTCACAAATCAGAATAGCATAAGCCTTGTTTTACAGTTGATAATTACTCTGTATCAACATACATACATAATACAAGGACTGATTAAATGTACTCTTGTACAAATAATTGACATACATATGGATACTTAGGTATACATTTCAATACGTATTACGAATTACAAATAAAGCAATTATGAATACGACAACAAGATTCATAATTTAAAATAAAAAAGTTTGTTGTGTATGTTGAAAAACCATACAGACTGTGGGTGTAAATTTTATTAATGATAATACTTGGTGTATACTGTCTCAACTATGTTGTGTTTAATGCATTTTTTGGCAAATTCATGTTTGAATCTGGACATATACAGATTATTTCTTTCACGTGGGCAGTGCTGATGAATATTATAGATGTGTGTGTTTGGAAAAACATTGAAGTGATAGGGTAAAAGATTGTTAATTAATTTATAGTAAAATTTTAATTGTTGGATTTTATAAATGTCATCCAACTTTAGCAACTGAAGTCTTTTAAAAATAGGACTTGTGTGAGCATTATATTTACTTAAATATTAAGGATATTATTCGTATTGCTTTTTTCTGTAATTTGAAAATTCGATGTGCCTGATGACCCCATAAAAGTAAGCCATAATTAATATGAGGGAGAATAAGAGCATTGTACATAATATATAATGTATTAGGTGGTAAAAAATGATTAAGTTTATTTAGTATGCCTATTGTTTTAGAGATTTTATTTGCTATTTTGTTTGTATGACTCTGCCAGTTTAAATGGTTATTTATTGTGATGCCTAAAACATTGAAATCATTTACACATTCAATGTGTGCCCCATCTACTTGTAACACAGGGTATTCTATTTTCTTTTGTGGCATATGAAAAATCATGAATTTAGTCTATTTGGCATTTAGTGACAGTTTATTAGCTTTTAACCAATTACTAATCTTTGTTAGTTCTTTGTTAATATTTTCACTTCGCATTTGGCCTTCTGAATCATTAAACGTTTTTAGTGTACTAGTAAGAGTGGTGTCGTCAGCATATGTTATGAATTTTAAAAGGTCACTAGAATGTGCTATATCATTTATATATATAATAAATAAGAGCAGCCCTAAAATTGAACCTTGGGGGACACCAGTATTGATGACTATTTCCTTAGACTTAACATTTTCAATTTCTACATACTGCTTACGATTTTGTAAATAACTCTTACAAAGGTCCAGAGCCTTGTCATTTAATCCATAGTAATTTAACTTCTGTACCAATATATTGTGATCAATTGTGTCAAATGCTTTTAATAAATCAAGGTATATATTTATTGGAGTAACCGATTTATCAAGTTCTTGTATAATTCTGTCTATCGTTTCGAGTGTAGCAAGCTCAGTAGAATGTTTCTTTCTAAACCCATATTGGCTATTGTAGTATAACGCTTTAGAATGGAAGTAATCGTGGATTTGATCAAACACAACCCTTTCAAAAAAATTTGAAATCACTGGCAGGATAGAAATAGGACGATAATTGTTAAAATCAGAAACGTCACCTTTTTTGAAAAGGGGTATGACTTTTGCAATTTTTAATATGTGGAAAAATACCAGTTATTGATTTGGTTAATAATTAGAGTGACTGCTTTGCTGATATCATTTTTTATCAATTTTAGTAATTGTGTTGAAATACCGTCTTTTCCACAACTTTATTTTGGAGGTAACCGATCAATTGTATTAACAGTAGTTTCCATGTCAATCGGATTAAATCTGAAAGTGCAATATTGGGTTTTTCAGGTAATCTTTGTATGATTTACCTCCACTAGTAGTTGTTTTAGAGGCTAGAGTAGGACCAGCATTAGTAAAAAACGTGTTAATTTTTTTGCAATAATGCATTTGTCACTAATCATTTCCCCATCGACTTTGAACAAATCTGGAAATTGTTCTTTTGACTTTTCTGAATAATTTCTTTAATTAAACACCACTTCTTTTTAACACTGCTTATGCTTTTCAAAACTGGATTGGTAATGCATTTGCTTAGCTAATCTAATATTACTCTTAAGAATTTTATTATAAGTATGTAAGTCAGTTTTAAGTTCATGATAATGCTCTGTATTTACTTGAGTCGTTTTCATTCTCGAATACCATTTGTTTCTAAATTTTATCTACACAATAATGCCATTGGTAATCCAAGGAGTTTTCTTATGTTTATACTCGTTACATTTAATTACTTTAATAGGTATAAATTTATCCATAGCTGCAGTAACAATTTCATCGAGGATATTGTAGTTTTCATTCGGATCCGCATGAATATCTGTGTTAAGTTTATTATAAATATTTGAGTTTATTATTTCAATTTTAAATTTATTAAGCGAGTCAGGACTTTGTTGTTTTATTCGTATAAACCTTGGTATTGCACTAGTGGTTTCAACATAATCCAGACTTAGAAAGTACGGAAAGTGATCAGAAATATTGCTTACTAAAATACCAGCTGAGGATTTGAAGAATCCTTTTGACAAATTGCATAACAAATTATCAATGAGTGTTCCATAATATTCTGAAAGTCATGTTGGCATAGTAATTTTTGGGAAGAAACCATGTGAAATGATTGTGTCAAAATAGTCACATATGGGTTTTTCGTTAATTTTAAGCAAGTCGATATTGTAATCTGCAATTATTATTTCACTTTTAGATTTTTGTAAATCAACTAAATTTGATGCAAATTCTTTTGTAAATATACAGTAGTTTTCGATAATATCTCTAGGTGGTCTATATATATATTTCCAAGAATTATTTTTTTCTTCATGGCACAACATGTTATTTCAATAAATTGACCTTCCCAAGTGTCTGTATTTGCACGGATATTTACAGATTTGTAATTGTATTTGTTGCTGAGGTAGATTGCCAAGCCGGCATGTGCACTACAGATTTTGCCTTGGCATATTAATGTATATCCATCTATTTGAAATAAAGAAGTGTCAGCCTCTTCATCGAGCCATGTTTCCTGTAAACATAGAGCATTAATCTCACAGCCACTACTTCTGAATGATTCTAGCTTTATTTTAATTTCGTCAATTTTTGCAATTAAACTCTGACAGTTTAGGCTTAGTACGATAAACTTGCTTTGTTTGTTCGTTAAATGGTTTATTAAATTATCATCGTCGAAGTATGGTGAATGTTGAAAAGGTTCAACATCCCCATCTTCATTCATTTCATCCGTTTTTAATATGTGATAGAGAGAATTTTTCTCTAGACAACCAAATTGCGCTAAGAAATAATTGTTATCAATTATATTGGAAAATTGAATAAACAATAGTGCTCTGTGTTTGCGGGACACATCATATAAACATAGACTAGACGTTGTGAAAGAGCTACACAAGCTATACCCTGAGCATTATACAAATACATTTTATAAAAGAGAATGTTACGAATATTCCGCATGCATATATAACACAATGTACTTATTGCATCAGCTCAAAAAAGAGTAAAAGTAAATTACAGCATATGTACTGCCACAACATGAACGTAGAGTGAGAATAAGCAAATAAGTATATCGAACAAAACACAACATGATTATTGAGTAGACACTAATGTTTGAGGAAATACTATGCATAGTGCACTGTCCAAAAAAAAAATGTAAAGTAACTAACACTAAACGTACTGAAACGAAAATGTATAAACATTGCCCTCCCCAAAAATGAAAACAACGTGAATATTGACCGTATATCAATATACATCGATGCACACCATATAGCTGTAGACTAAAATGATATGAAATTGCACTATTTAAATAAAACGTCATTTCATGTGGAGCAGTTCGTAGTGGCAGCACGCTATTTATGAAATATAACGCCACATTAATATACTCATCACCAAATGCTGAAACTAAACAGGTATAATGGATAGCATATAGATATAAACAAAGTGTGGTGATACTATTTACATTCATCAACATTATATTTGTAACAGTTTGCACAAGAATTAAAATCGGCAGGTGGAGAACATACATTAAAAATAGATATGCTAAGGAGACCATTAGAGATACAGAAGAGCTCAACAATAGCATTTTGTAAAACAGCCTATGCCTTTGCGTTAACCTAGATAAAACGTGTTTGGATACAGTGTTATTTCGATAGTTACAAAAGAATAAAATAACAGGGATCATGCTATTTAACGACAACCTATGCCTTGGCATTAAACTAGACAACGAGTGCTTAGTCAACACGTTACAGAGGAACAAAACAAGCAAAAAAATACAAAAAAAACAGGATGAATAGGCATATTAATAATGCTAAAGCACGGTGGCAGAATGCCCACGGCTTGCGTACACATTGCTATGTTATTATACATTACAACAGTCGTTGTTCGTTTCGGGAGTCACTTAGCGTTCAAGTTGTTTGAGTTCGCGCTTGGTGGTAATGTTTACCTTGCGTCCAGATGATAGTAGACACACAATGCGACCATCCATAGTCCATGTTTCTTGCACCCCGGCCGCAGATCGCGCTTTCGTCAGCAACACACTGCGTCTTTTTGTTAAGTTCTCAGTTATGACATTTTTTGTTCCTTTCAGTTTTCGTTTTGCTGCGAAGATCTGTTGTCGCTGTTCGTATCGCGCGAACTTCACAATGATCGGGCGTGGTTTATCGCTTTGTGATTTTCCTAGTCGATGGCTGCGGTCGATGCTTTTGTAGTCTAGCGTGACCCCTAGCGACTTGCTGCACAGGTCGATCACCGCGTTGGTCGGTGTCTCCTTTTGTTGTTCAGGGATGCCATGAAAGAGGAGGCAGTTGCGCCGGCTGTACTGCTCCAAGTCGTCTAGCTGGTCAGCCAACGCCACATGCTGGTCAGCCAACGCCACATTTGCCTGTTCGAGCCTGCGTACTTTATTATCAACTGCAGTTATTGCTGTGGTTGTTTTGGTCATGTCCATGCAGCATGCTTGGTACAACTCTTCCTTGATTTTGTTGAAGTTGTCAGAGTTTAAGATTGATGTGACGAGAATGTCCATGAAAGTTGGCGTTTTTAGAAGTTCTTTGATTATTGTTTCACTGATTGATGTGGCGATTGTCTGGGTGGTAGTGCCATCCTTCAGGAGATCTAGCAGGGCTTTTTTCATTGAGAAATCCTCTTGTGGTCGCGGGCTTTCACACACGCCGTTGACACCGTGCTCACCCGTGGAGGACGTCTTGGCACGCGATCGTTGTGACATTGTACTCTTTTACATTGTAAAATGACTCTACATGGTTATCCGGTGGACAAGTGAAAATTTACAGTAAATAGTGACGCGTGCAACATTGCAAACTTTTTATTTGAGGAAATTCAAATGTAAATGAAGTTCGCTAGCATTTGCGCACATTGTAATCTTGTTAGTGTGTCGGCGTCTTGTCGTTCTGCCGCCTGTGTGTTGTACTTCAGCGTTCGACCAAGTTTAGTGCCTGCGTTAACGGGGTCATCCACTGAGCGCACTGACCTAGCTCTGTCACACGCGTAGGACAGACTCTGCATCAGCCATCGTTGATCGAGGCTGTATTACATAAAATCGTAAACCGTCCAGTTTGGCTGTACAACTTGCTTCCACCCACGGATCATATTTGACGAACTTGGGAAATAGTAGACTTTGTATCGCTACCTGTTATTTGAATAATTGTATAGTTTTAACCATTACGCCTAACCCACGCGGACTCGGCAGTCTTCCAAGTCATCGAACGTTAGCCGAACCAGTCCCAAATCGGTAAAAATGTTCAAAACCGGCTCTCCAGTAAATCTATGGTGATGGTTAATAAACGGAATATTAATGAAATTTCAAAAGTGTTGTGTCTATGTAACATTTATTCTAACCGTAATTTGCGAGTTTTCAAATTTTATGCAAGACACGTGGCCGGGGTGCCAACCGCCGTTGACATGTCGGCTTCCGCTAACTACGACGGTCTGCGCGCGGCAGCGACGTTACGACGTAACTAAATCTATAAATTACATTCCGCCTGGTATATGTAATTCAGGCACCGTTAAAACTGTTTATACATCATTGAAATGGTAATATAAAATTTAGTAAAAATATGCATTTGTTTGCTGGTGATCAATTTAATATTATCTTCGTTTGTAAAATACAGAACTTTGTTAATATTGAAGTTCACAGAGATTGAACAAAATAATATCAGATTATAATATAGTTTATTATGATTTTGTGACATTTCCTGGCTTTGCATTGGTTGTGTTCCTGATGGTTGAGTGGCATCTTCAATGACAAACTGATGCCAAAATTTTACAGCAGTGTTATATGTTTTATATATAAATATACCATATTAAACAAAAACAGTTTTTGCAACATTATAACAAATAGTAAGGAAAACAATTGTCTCATTCCTATCATCGTAATAATTATTTGTTATTAATAAAAGCGTTCATATCAGCATTGCTAAAATATTGGTATACATCATGTAACGTGTCTACTTTTAATATTCGTGATGAATATATATATATATATAGTAATGATAATGGACCGAAACAAATAGTTGCAAATATAATTTTGTAGTTTCAAAATTTGCAGATTAAATCAGATTGTGTCTTTGATCACAAGTCACTCAGATGTACATGCAACGAAACAGCAGGAACACTGTTGTTGTCATAAAAATAAGGCAGACTTTTTATGTTTTTTCCGAAGCTTCGTATCCCCTTGACAACCACTCGGACAAGTTAAAATTTTGGCGGACAAGTAGATTTCAAAACTTACTTGTCCGGCGGACAAGTAAATATTTTGGCTTATTTCTATCGCTGTAGTATCTACGTTATGTTTACAATGTCCTATAACTGAGTCGGGTCTAAGAATTCTGGCGAACTGCATCTGATAACTGATACGGTCGTGCCGTGACCACCGCTTCATCTCGGTGGCGTTTGAGAACCGGAAACCAGTGGCCCGTCGGGCCAGTAAAATATAAGAACTGGTGGCCCGAACTGGCCCGACAGCTTCAAAAAAGGCATCGGGCTAGTGTTAATGTCGAGGCCTGCCTAGTGTTTGTGGTAAGTTTCAGAGATCAAATTTAAAAATAAAAGCCTGACCTTTCCAAATCCTCCTATTCATAATTACAAAGTAGCATTTGTGTGTAACTTTCATTTTTATTACACCCAACATGTATACAATATCATACAAGTAATAAATTGTCAATATGAGAAGATTTATTTTTCAGTGCCATGTCCAAAGTTACATGGAATTGCCCTTGTGTTTGTAGTGTAAATCCAGGGGGGACGCCGCACCCACCGGCGATGCACCCACCCCCCACACACACACCTCTACAGAGCCAGCCTCATCACCAGCAACAAATACATCAGGTAAGCTGAGTGCTATGTTGTTAATTTGTGCAGCGATATTTAAATTTTGTTGTGTTCGAACTAAGGTGGACTTTGAAACTTCCGACACTGAGAATATTTATTGTGCACAGATGGTGCGGTTGGGAATGTTTCCGATTTTAACTTGTATGTAATCTGTGTAACACCAAAACTGACAGATTACTTACAGCTACATCATGCCTTCTAAAGTTCTTAAATATTTCCATGCCCTAGCCATTCAGCGTTAAATCTTCATTTTGGTCTGACTTATCTTGTGGTCACTGATGTTATGTGTCATTGCAAAGTGTGTATTAACTTTTTCGTATAATTCAAAAATGTATAATAGTAGCAAGTTATCAGTTTCATTGTCATCAACAGCCTGTTATATGTAAGGAAAACAACCACATTTGTTGCAATGGAAATATAGGACGTAGAAAGCAGTGTCACTGCATGCCATATACGCCTAAGCGTATCGTACCTACCTGCTACAGTGTCATTGCAATGTGGAATCTTGTCATTTCCCTCTAAACGTTGACAAAATAATTATATAACCTGATGGCATAGTGGTCATTATTTTCCAGTACTGAGGTTCATTGTTGTCATTATTATATTAATTTAAAGTCAGTCATTGTGTAATGAATGTCACCATTGTTATGACTCCATTTGGTTGAGGGTTAAGTTCATTTTGGTTATGTACAAGTACATCAAAACGTAAACTTATCAAGTACAACTCCAAGCAGTTCAAGTATAGTAGGTCAACTCCAAGTACATTTCAGTCCTATGATCTACAGTAATAATATTGTTCAGGTGACTATTTTGATAATATTAAAATATAATATTGTAGATATAATTGTAATTCAGCATTTTGCACAGGCAAAATAGTCACTAAGTATTGGTTTGTGTTCTAAATATTCAAGTTGTATATTTGAAGTGTTCTTTATATTTTTGCAAGTACAATTGACCAGGTACAGGTACTTGTAATTTTAACAAACTCAAGTACAGGAAATAATTACTCATGTACCGGTACAAGTACTTGACTCCAACCATGGTGATGTGAGGTTTTAATCATCCGTTTGCCCTGCCGCCAGACACACCTCTCACAGCAAGGACAGCAGCAGCAACAACAGCAGCAGTTCCAGCGACTGAAGGTAGAGGATGCCCTCTCCTACCTCGACCAGGTGAAGCTTCAGTTCGGCAATCAACCTCAGATCTACAACCACTTCCTGGACATCATGAAGGAGTTCAAATCACAGTCGTAAGTCAAACAGATCCCATCGTTTTGTTCGTTATCTGTTTTCGTGAAGCAGAATGCAAGATTAACTGCTAGTTGCAATAGGTATTTTGGTAATTTTTAGTCCTTTGGCCAAAGGTCCAAAGGACTATTGCCATCATTCTGCGTCCTCCGTCCGCCGTTAGCTGCCGTATCTCGGAAACCGTTCAGCAACTTTTTCTCTAATTTTGCATAGACATATCTTAGGGCACTGCCACTATGCACGAGAAATCTGTATTTGATTGAATCATTTTAAGGGCTCCCTAGGGCCTCCAAGGACCCCAAAACTGGTAAAAATTTAACATTTGGCCTATTTTTTTCAAAAACTGTTCAGCAACTTTTTTTCTTATTTTGCATAGATGTATCTTAGGGTGCTGCCACTATATACAAGAAATCTGTGTTTGATTGAATCATTCTAAAGGCACCTAAGGTGCCCCCAAAGTGCAAAAGTTTTACATTATCTAGTGATGTGGTTTTGAGAAGGGCCCTTGAGACCACCCCCAACAGTAGATTTTGTTTAATGTGCCACAAAGTCAACACCATGACTAAACACTGCAGCCTAGTGCTACTGTTCCATTGAGACCTTGACTAATCTTTAATTGGTCACAGCGCCCAGGCAGAGTAGACACACTTGACCCCTGTTAGACTGAACAGTTGCCTAACACTTTTAAACTGTATCTTCAAAACTATTGATTTTCTATAATTGCAAGTTGTGTTTATTTTGATGTTCATTTAATTATTATAAAATGATGTGACTGTGGTGTCTATTGGTTAAAGATGTATTGTCTGTAGAAACCTGTAGGTGACAAACATAAAAAATTAATATTCTGTCACCTGTAGGTGACAAACATAGAAAATTAATATTCTGGACAACTATAGAGTGAAATATCCTACACTTTATTTATATCAAATGCATTCTACTGTTCTGTTTACGCTTGCCATGCCTTGTGTAGACAAGGTACTGTGTAAATCAATTGTATCAATATAGACTAATAATTACAGATTCACAATATAGTTGACACCTGAAACAACCAAATGTCAACCATTAGAAGAGTTGACATAGTTCCGCTATACACAAGCAAGAAATCTGTATTTGATTGAATCATTCTAGTGTCATCAGCATATAGTAGAACATACATTTTCTACATCATCATCCCTAAGATTGTTGTAAATTTCACCAGCTGCCATGTCAAGTCCGTTATAATTGTGACTAACAGTGTTCAAAATTATTCAGGTAAATAGCAAATAACAAAGGACTCAAGTTTTCTCCTTGCCATACCTCTACATCACATGAGAAGAAGGCTGACACAGCCTGGCCCTGATTTATACATGATTTAGCATTATTGTACATGTTGTATACAACTTTCAACACAATACCATTAATACTGCATGAAATTATCTTAGACCACAGGGAGGACCGGTCTACTAAATCAAATGCTTTCTTATAATCGATGAAGGCACAATATAGCCTTTTGCGTCGAGACAAATACAATTCAACCTATTTGAACACTGCCTGTTCTTCACCTATTACATTCGCTTTGTTTAGATATGTGGTCAGTCTGGTGTTCTGAACAATCACTAAAGATTAATGAACACTTGTGCAGAATGTCACCCACTTGGCAGGTTTAATTGATCTATTCAGCAATGAGGAAACTGCTTAGGCCTCACTCTGGACACTGTCACTAACAGTGTTGTGTATTGTCTTAGTTGGTGCATTGAGCTAATCTACTTGACCATGAATCAGTGGTGGCTCTGGTTGTGTATTACACCCAGCTGTGGAGCTAAGATTCTCTGCCTGCTATTGTTTGATGGAAACTGTGACTAATGTGTAATTGGTCACTGGCAGTAGCTTATGTCAACAGACAGCATTAAGCCACTAGACCCCTGTTAAACTGGACAGTTGCCTGTAGGTTTTAAACTGTGTCAAACAGTGAGTCTACCTTTTGCTCTCAAGTAATATGTCCTCTTAGTTTTTTTTACACATGAAGACATAATCTGGCATAACTTGATAAGTCTTTGTAGCAGCACATTTGTACTTCCAGTGTATCATTGCAACATAACATATATATTACATACTGTGTGCCACATTTGAATGTTGTGCATGTAATATTTCCATGCAATCCATTTGCATATATAATGTAAAACTTCAACAGCCTTTTTTTGTTCATTTTCACTTTTTGATTTTTTGAAACCGTGTAAAGCACCCTACCAAACCTTTACAAGGATGTAAGAAAACAATGTTACAATTTTTCCGACTTATCACTCATTTGGTCAGCCGGGGTATTAGTCCAAAGGACTTCAGGGCCACTTGGCCTATTTTTTTATAATACGGCCTGTAAGTGTGTCACGATACATGGTGAGATTTCGCACGAGTGGAGCCAACTGATGACATGCACAATTATTGACACATGAACATTTGGTATCTATGGATAGCTGACCGATTTTTTGAGATCATGTATATTTATTCATGAGCAGAGTAAATGACAGCTACTCACAATTTAGCTTACAAAAACGTGACGTGATTGACGCCCACATTTGGTGCTTTTACTCCGTCCTATGTACTGACTTTACGCATCCATTCATAAAGTCTAGACCCCCATATAAGTGGTATCAATGAAAAGCTCTGTCATTGGCCGACCTGCCAAATATGACATCAGTGCACTTACTTAATTCAGCGAATCAGAACCATGGTTTCAAATGTAGCATCATCAGCCCTCCAAAGCGAAAGTCAAAAACAAAATGGCAGAGCGTAGTTCGGCAACTTATCCACTTCGAAAGTTTACTTCGGATTATCTCAAGTTTCTTCATCAATATTTTGACAAAATGTCTGCCAGTATTCGTAAATAAGGTTATTGTACTAGTTCAGATAGAACAACTTTGGGGTGTTTTTTTATGTGAAAATTCAACAAATTAGCAGCGCGATGTTTCTCCGGGCGAGTGCATGGGTTGCAACAGTAATTAACGCAGTAGTGATCGGCCTGGTTGAATCAGCCTATTTTTATGTCGGAGAAATCATAAAAATAAAAGTTCTCAATGGATTTGTTTTTGTCTCACTGAATGTAGGGCGTACAGCCACTCAGTAATTATCTGACAGCACAATGAAATGTTTGTTTGTTTTTTGGATGATGTTCATATAGTAATATCCCCATGATTTTAGTATGTGATATAATTATTATAATTTTATTATGATAAAGCATTCCTTTAGCTATAAAATGATACCTCATTCATATTTTTATGACAAATATTAGCAAAGTAATGATTTGAACAGGAACAGTATGCTGCAGAGGACTTTCAGTGTTCACTTCTAGAGTTAACCATTCGGTATCTTAAAACTTCTACCTGATCACCTCTTTAATCTCTTGGACCCTAGATTTGTTAAACCGTATTGTTTTAGACCTATTTTGTAACTGAAACGTTTATGTTCTGGAATCATTTTAGTCACTTTTCTTTCCGGAATATCTGTGTACTTATGATATGGCCTGTTTACAGTGGTTGACTGTTACCGTAAATTCTGTATTTGTAGCCGCACCCCTAATTAAAGCCACACCCCGACTTTTGACCTAACCCCTGACTTTCCTCTGCGCAGTTTGTCACAGGCAAAAACCTTATTTAACCCATTTCATTCGGGATACGCCTACGGGCGTAGTTAACCTTTTCATTCGGGATACGCCTGCAGGCAATATCGGGTATTTATAGAAACTGTGTGCATCGTAGCAAGCTTTTACCATTTTTCCCATGATGCAGTATGACCACACTACCGGTTTGGAAGCCATTTGCAAATTTTCAACCGCGTGTTTATCTGCATGTTTGGAGTGAAGTTCGAGTTCGATATTTTGGAGATTTTTGGCATTTAAAAATGGCGGATGATGGTGCAGTTAGTGATGGAAGCGATATCGACGTGGAAGACAGTGAAATCGGCAGTAGTACGAGCAGTATTTCGACTGAAAACGACGCAGACGAATCTGTTGTGTCCAGTGCCAACAGCTTGGAGTGTGTCTGTACGCACTTCCACAGGACCACAGCCTGTTCAACTTGTGAGTTGGCACTTGGCAGTCAGTGACGTGAACAATATGAACTGTGACATCGTCGATGTCATGAACAGTGTCATGGACATTATTACCTTAGTTCGGTGAAGGGTTATTGTTTCATTAAATTTTATTATGCACATTATATCTTGTGTTGTAATTCGTTTTCATTGGAAACTGCAATGCCAAGCCCAAGGCAATGGCAATGGTGAATTACTGTAAGGAAATTACTAATTTTGTGTACGTGACGACTTCCATTCTAAAAACTATAACTTTGGACTGACATATGACATTTACATCAAATTTTTACCACTTTGAAGAAATTAATTTGGGAGGTTTCTCTCACTGGATATATGATATGTCTAAGTGGCTATATATAGGTAAAACTAGCCCCAAGTCTGTGTACACATTTTGTTTTTATTTTATTTCTTTCATTCTTCTTCTCCGTGAGATAACTTCCTCCATGTTCACTCTACAGAAACAGTTTCAACACCATCATGTAGGCAATTCTCTTCTGATTCCAGAAATGTATGGGTTTATACACTTTTCTTCAACAGTTGCCTGAACAAATATTATAATTGAAGCATTGGTGAATCCCTGTCAGGAAAGATATCTTTTCACATACTCGACAACATTCATTCAGAAATGTGTAACTTCCGACTGAAACAAGATATTTACATGAAATTTTGACCACTGTTTGAAGAAATGAATTTGGCAGATTTCTCTCATTGGATGTATGACCATCCTGAGTGGTTGTATACAGGTAAAACAAGTCCAAAGTCGATGTACAATCTGTTTTTATTATTATTGCTTTTCAGTCTTCTTCTTCACCTTGAGATAACTTCTTCTATGCTCACTCTATACAAACAATTTTAACACCATCATGTAGGCAATTCTCTTCTGATTCCAGAAATGTAAGGGTTTATACACTTTTCTTCAACCAAAACCTGGCAAAAAATTTGTATGTGACCCACCCGTTGAAATAATTTATCACAACTGTAAATTGGTAATTTTGTCCAGATCTGAGCAATGTGGCCAGCTAACTAGCTGTCAGAATGAAATGGGTTAAAGCCGCACCTGGACTTTGAGCCATGACCATTTTAGCCCTGCATGTGACATACTTCCATAGCGCACACAATTAGAAAAAAATAAGAGGTTCCATAAAGAAAGTCATAACGTTGCTATTAATTATTATAAATGAATGAATATGGTATAATTTTATTGGTAAAAGACTTAATTGTAATGTGTTGATAATAACTAGATCACATTTTATATTATCGTTGGAATATTACTATACGTGAATGTTGTCAAAATGGAAAACAAAAATAAACAAATTTCACCATGCTACCAGAAAATAACTGAGTGGTTGAATGTCCATACATCTAGTGAACGAAATGTAGCCATGCATTTAAGCTATACGGTAAAGCTAGAATTATTCAAATATTTTGAGAAGTTTTATTTTTATGCCATTTTATGTAGAATCGTGTATAAACTCGATGTTATAAATGCATTGAAAAGACTAAGAGCTAGTTCAGTGCAGTTGTACCAGCTGTGTTGACTTCAAAGGTGTTTGATTGACAGCTAGTAATTACAATGTAATAATTGTCATCCCTGCTCCACTGTGAGACCGGATGTGATCTTGTGGTTTGGCCTAGTTCTTCCAGTTCCAGACAGTTGACCCAGGCACATGGGATAATAACACTGTATCTTGTATCAGGGGAAGTGCAATTTACTCCAGTGTGAAGGGGCACTTGTAATGCAATGGTGTTGTGTTGACAATCAGATGAAGCCTGGCTTCAGCAAAGCTAAGGTGCCGAGGTTGTGCTTGGAACTTGGATTAAAACATCTACACCTGATTATTATAGGCTGATACCAAGAGCAAGCGTCTGAACAAAGCAAACAATTGCTACAGTTGATGTCTGCTAGTGTGGGACAGATGTTAAGAACGGCGGATGCCATCATATCCAAATTTTAAAAACGTTTGTGCGCGGCCACGATCCTCGATGCCGACGGCCCAGACACGGATACGCGGGATGACGCTGCCATGCCGTTCCAGGCAGCGTTCTTTGATAGCGACAATGAAAGTGACTTTAGAGGATTTTAGTTGTGAAATGGATGATGCCATCATATTTTAAGATGTTTGCCCAGTACGCGCGGTACGGATACATGGAATGACACCGCCGTTCCGGCATGGCATTCTTCAACGGTGACGAGGAGTGATTTCGCTGACGATGGATTTTAATGTTTTCACATGTCTTGATCTTTGTTTCTGAACACTTAATGGACTCAGGTTTGTATGTGTTATGTAATTATTTTGTACCAGTGGCAGTTGTAATACAATGTTTTATTGATACATCCGACTTTGTTTTTTCGGTAAGTTTTTCACTTATTATCAACGTTACTACTGAGAACCCAGTGAGCCAATGCGTGAGATGCTGACAGTGATTTTGAGGGGTTTTAAACCTGATCAAGCTGGACCTACCTGATGGTAGTGATGAACTGGAATGGACACGACATGTTAGCTCTGCCTCTGGTGATGTATGATCGCGTTGCATCACTGCATGCTTTTTATAATAAAATGTTTTATTGATTTGATACAGCCGACTTCGTTTTTTTTATATTTACATCGTCATTGCCATACCGTTCTATTCGCCACTACCAACAACCCAGCCAGCGACCTGATATTAATTTTTTTCGACAAAATACTGTATTTAAAGCCGCACCCCAACTTTGACATTTCCTTCCCGATTTCAGTGACACAATATTGCAATTGAAGCCGCGGCTATAAATACAGAATTTACGGTAGTTTGTTTTTTATTCTACTCTGGCCTGTGTATGACGCAGGATCGACACGCCGGGGGTGATTGGCCGAGTGTCCACCCTGTTCAAGGGCCACCCTGGGCTCATTGTTGGCTTCAACACGTTCCTGCCTCCCGGCTACAAGATTGAGATCCAGAGCGATGACACGATCAGCGTGCACCAGCCAGGGCAGCAGGTCATCTCCATCAACGCCATCAGCCACTCGTCAAAACACCCATACAACACTACTAGTGTGAGTATCATCAGCTACTCGTCAAAACACCCATACAGCACTACTAGTGTGAGTATCATCAGCCACTCGTCAAAACACCCATACAGCACTACTAGTGTGAGTATCATCAGCCACTCGTCAAAACACCCATACAGCACTGCTAGTGTGAGTATCATCAGCAATTCGTCAAAACACCCATACAACACTACTAGTGTGAGTATCATCAGCCACTCGTCAAAACACCCATATAACACTACTAGTGTGAGTATCATCAGCCACTCGTCAAAACACCCATGCAACACTACTAGTGTGAGTATCATCAGCCACTCTTCAAAACACCCATTCAGCATTGCTAGTGTGAGTATCATCAGCCACTCGTCAAAACACCCATACAACACTACTAGTGTGAGTATCATCAGCTACTCGTCAAAACACCCATACAACACTACTAGTGTGAGTATCATCAGCTACTCGTCAAAACACCCATACAACACTACTAGTGTGAGTATCATCAGCTACTCGTCAAAACACCCATACAACACTACTAGTGTGAGTATCATCAGCCACTCGTCAAAACACCCATATAACACTACTAGTGTGAGTATCATCAGCCACTCTTCAAAACACCCATTCAGCATTGCTAGTGTGAGTATCATCAGCCACTCGTCAAAACACCCATACAACACTACTAGTGTGAGTATCATCAGCTACTCGTCAAAACACCCATACAACACTACTAGTGTGAGTATCATCAGCTACTCGTCAAAACACCCATACAACACTACTAGTGTGAGTATCATCAGCTACTCGTCAAAACACCCATATAACACTACTAGTGTGAGTATCATCAGCTACTCGTCAAAACACCCATATAACACTACTAGTGTGAGTATCATCAGCCACTCTTCAAAACACCCATTCAGCATTGCTAGTGTGAGTATCATCAGCCACTCGTCAAAACACCCATACAACACTACTAGTGTGAGTATCATCAGCTACTCGTCAAAACACCCATACAACACTACTAGTGTGAGTATCATCAGCTACTCGTCAAAACACCCATACAACACTACTAGTGTGAGTATCATCAGCCACTCGTCAAAACACCCATATAACACTACTAGTGTGAGTATCATCAGCCACTCTTCAAAACACCCATTCAGCATTGCTAGTGTGAGTATCATCAGCTACTCGTCAAAACACCCATACAACACTACTAGTGTGAGTATCATCAGCTACTCGTCAAAACACCCATACAACACTACTAGTGTGAGTATCATCAGCTACTCGTCAAAACACCCATATAACACTACTAGTGTGAGTATCATCAGCTACTCGTCAAAACACCCATACAACACTACTAGTGTGAGTATCATCAGCTACTCGTCAAGACACCCATACAACACTACTAGTGTGAGTATCATCAATTCATTCACTTTTTGTCCATGTCTACAATCACTAGTATGGGAATGAGCGTTTTATGATAACCTGTCATGTTTATAACTTTAGTCATGGTCTTGTACATAAATTTAACGGCATGATTCTGAATGGATAGATGTGGTTTCCAATCCATTTGTGGATGCAAGAAAGGCAGGGGAAGAGGACAAATGGCAGGAGAAGGCTGTTAATAGGGGAAAGTTAACTGGGATACAGTGTAACTGCTGTGCAAATGGCTCACTTGGTTATGCAAGTCACTTCAGCTGATACAGATTCCTTGGTTGTGTGCCAAGTTATGGAACTGCTGAGTATTTATCAATATAGTCCCGTCTCATTTATTTGCACACTGAATAACTGAAACCCGGAATAATTACGCAAATGTATTCTGTTGAGATTGTTTGAATACAAGATTTGGTATCAATTTCATTCAAATTGAGAAGAAAAGTAGTTCTTCAATCAATTCTACAAGTGCAATTGTAATTGAAATGACAATTGAAAAGTAATTGATTTAATTTATGTACATGGACACATGCATGTAGATTATTGAAGACTGGATAAACAAGACATGACACTGAGATAACATATCCAACATTGATAGTAATGGGTTCTATTTTCCTTTGCCAGCCATCACGCTCCAGTCAGGATGCTCCGTCGTCACCACCACCACCACCACCACCAGCGGCCACTGCACCTGTACAGCAGCAGGCCAGCCAGCCAGTCGAGTTCAACCACGCCATTAACTACGTCAACAAAATCAAGGTCAGTCAAATATTGTGGTTTATGGCAATCGTTTTTATGTTGGTCTCCTCCTGCTCCACACAAATTTTTGCTGATTATTTTATGATTGATTTTACAGTATTCACTATTATTCTAAAATCATGTATTTCTGTATAATTTGTATTGTTTGTCGATGTCATTAATATGTATTTTGCTATTGGGTACACAAGTACACTTGTCCTAATGTCACTGACATATTTTGGCAATGTTTCATCACTTTTATAGCACCGATTCCAAGGAAAGCCGGAGATCTATAAGGCCTTCCTTGAAATACTGCACACCTATCAGAAGGAGCAGCGTAATCTCAAAGAGGTGGGTATTTATTTGTTTTATACTGATTAAGGCAAGTCTTGGGTCCAAAAGCATGTTATTTTATAATTTCATTATTACTTAATCTACAGAGCTGAAACTTTCAGAGATTGATAGTCCACCTAACAGGAAGGCTGGGGATTTTTTTCAATATTTTACGGGGGATTTTCCCAAGGTACGGCAGCCATCTTGGATTGAATAGGTGTGTTGAAATATCTCGGTAACTACTGGGCTTAGATTACTCAAATTTGGTGTGTAGTTTACTCCATATAACCCTAAGTGTAGCCACCAAGCTATATTTTATATTTTTCCAAAAACTTGTTTAATAATTAAAACAAATAATGTATTTGTTTACACTCGCAACTCATTTTTATTTAAAAAACGCCTTTTTTTCTTCAAAAAAGTGACATGGGGGTTACCAAGGGCATACTGTCAAGATACAGTATAGCAAGTTTCAAGCAAATCTATCAAGCATTACTCAGAAGAAGGCAGCTAGTGTGCGTGAAATCATGTTTCTGAGAAAATTGCGTTCAAAGTTTAGTTACACTTCTACACACTTTTCAACATCTGAAAAGCAACCTAAGTGATTGAAACTTTGTACACATGTTACTCAATGCGTAATCTATCAAATGGCATAGTTCACAGTCATTTGAACAACGCGTAATAATAGTAATATATGACAAAAAGTAACGTAGCAAAAACATTACAGAACAATAAACCGTATTTGTAAAATAGCACACCATTCCAAATTTTATACAGATATAGTTCACTGGCACATACAGATATAGTTCACTGGAGCACGTATAAAGTTCACTGGAGCACAGATAAAGGTAGCTGGAGCTCAGGTAAAGTTCACAGGAGCTCAGATAAAGTTCACAGGAGCTCAGACACAGTTCACTGGAGCTCAGATAAAGTTCACTGGAGCACAAATAAAGTTCATTGTAACCTAAATAAAGTTCACTGAAGAAGAGAAAGTGCACAGCGAATTGACACTTAGAAACAAGAACGCAGTACCAATTTATTTCATGAACACAAGTATTACTAACAACAAAAGCCCCTCCCCATTACTATAGGTCTAGTTTATCTTGCGCCTTTTGTTTATTTTATTAGTACTTAATTAATTATATAACTATATAATAAAGGGACATACCAAGGCAAGTTGTACTAATATAAACCATAATTCCATTGAATAATGTACAACATATAACTGTCATCCCTCAAACAGCATAATCTGAGCATAACGTATATGAATGGCAAGTATAATAATGTTTATACATAGAAATGTCAATAAATCAACTCATTTTATTTCAAAAAATGCGCAGATTTCGACCCGGAGTCTCGTTAACATCATACACAATATATTCAAGACTTCTACACATCAGGAAATCAGCCCACAACTGTAGTTTAATTATTAGTTACTAGACGCCGGATAAGTGTAAATATGATGTAATAATGTTGTGCTGAAGATAGCCTACATGCACGATCGCTAAAAATACATGGCTTTAGCATGTCAAAATGGCAGTACTCTGTAAGAATCAGTTGATCTGTACATGGTTGGCACATTTCTGCTCTTAGGGCAGAAACTCCCAAAATAGTCATATTTTTATACTTGTTTATTTTTACAATCAATATTAACATTCCTATTTCCTTCTTCCACCATCATTGTGTCATCTTGTGGTGCCCAGCCTCAACAAGCCTGTCTTATCAGCTCACCCAACCACTCAAACAATAGCAAGCTCTAGCAGCTAGCCTAGTTAATTGGATACAGAATTAGCCAGGTGCTTCAAAACCTGGCTTTCCACTGACCACAAGGTGACAAGGTGATAATTAGTTTTAATTACCAGCCAACTTCTAGGCTAATAAAATAAAACTGGGGGTATGCACTGACTGAGAGAGCAGAGATAAGGGGAATACTAAACAAAGGAATGCTGCAGCCCATGTGTTAGGTTACAAACAAAACACACACACAAATTAATGCAAGTGATGGGATTTTGCAGCTAAGGATTATGTCTGGTTACTGTGGACTCTAGATGAGTGACTTGCCTATATTAAAAAAAAGTAAGCACACATCTAACACAATACTGGTATCCACTTTATTTTAGCCATTGAATCACTAGGGAAATGCAAGCACTGCAAGGCCGAAACAAAAATATATTATACAAATTATGTACTTGTACTCATGTGAATGTACTCATACTTATACTCATAATCATACATCACATTATATGTAGATAGGTACAGAATTATATTGACAGCATATTCTACAAAAAACATCACTTTCCTATCAATTGCACCATATTCCTTGGTTGTTGCTATTTCTACCCTGAGCACAGCAGAAATACCTTTATGCAAGCACCAACACAAGTCATGAATAGTGATGAAAGAAGGCCAAATGAATGACGTTTATTAAGAGATTAAGTTAGAGAGAGAAATGTGGGCTCTACATCCCAAGGCCAGGCCTGTGACTGAGCCCATACTAGTCTCCTGTCCCTCAGGTTGACAGAGCCCACATTTCGGCATACACAACATTAGCAGTATTGTTATAGATATATACAACATCATTACTACTGTAATCACAGTAGACCTTAGGCACCGTACCGTACTAACCAAGCACACCATTCATTCACCTAACTATAATCCCAACTACCTGCTGAAGAGTTACATTGTATCAAGAGTTAGCCTAAACCTATAAGTGGGGCCATTACGCCACCGGTCACCAAAATATGTGACCACCCCACTACAATATAACCTGTCATGTTGAAAAAGCATGCAAAACGACCTCAAGCAATCCTGATATATTTCTTAAAAGCATCTGATGTCCATCTGCCCGCCGCCCTGATCTGTGCATCAGACTCACCTCGTAATGCTGCCGCAGTGGCCGCCCCAATGCGAAAACTGTGTCCCTTAACCGCACTAGTGTGATAGCCACAGAATACCAGTAACTGTTTCAGCGACACATCAAATTCTCTACGTAGCATTGGGGAGCCATCTGGGTATGCAAACACCAAGGCAGGTAGATAGCTGTCCCTGGAAGGCTTTCGCCTTTAACCTGGAGAGATTGGGGACCTTGAAGAGCACTGTGTTTAAAACGCCGGAAAGAAATTGTAACTAAGTCACCAGATAGCAAAACATCACCCACACGCAAACAACCTTGTACCATACTCCGTGACCGAGGCACCATTTCTCCTATGCGCAAGTACGCCTTGAAAGCAAGGACCATCATGGCACGGAGCATGAGGCACTTGTATCGGGATGAGAACACCGTGGGTAATGCCTGCACCAGGCGCGCAAGCACAGGCAGAGTGATAGGCAGACGGACATCAGGAACAGCTCCGATACTTCTAACACCAGCTAACACTTTAGAGACTGCAAAGCAATGTGACGGGTCAGCAAAACCCTTACTTTTATGGAAGTATGCCACAGCCAAGACTGTGGACACAATGGATGCCGGAGCGGATCCATCAGCATGCAGGTGAGCAATGAACAACAACATCATGGGTACAGAAACAGGCAACATAGTGGGGAGAGATAAAGAATCATGAAACGTTATCAACTTCTTCCATGCCCGCTCATAATGCAGTCGAGACGATGGTGCAAGAGAGGCCTGCATTAATGTGGTTAACGACTCCCTAAGCCGGCTGGGGACACGCTGTACGGGATGTCTACCGGGCTGGTGTTCGCCCATGGCCCCAGTTCGTGGAAATCTCCCACCTGTGAACGAGACAGCTTACCAGCCAAAATGTTTAAACGGCCTGGAATATGACGTGCTGCAAAGTTTATGTTAAACCGCAGGCATGCCAGTACCAGGGGACGGATTAAAGCCATAATGTGGGGTTCACGCGATGTCTGGTTGTTAATAATGGGGACAAGGGCTTCGTTATCTGTGAAAAAACATACGCTCTTATTTTCCCAAGCATTACCCCACACATGTACTGCTGCTACGATAGGGTATAATTCCAAAACTGTGACATTATGTGAACGCCACCGGCCAACGATTGCAATTCTTTCAAAGTGACCTTCTGTTTGGCTAGAAAACTCAATAACAGTGTCCTGGCCTTGTTCAGCTTATCCTCGGGAAGCCTAACATGCATCTGCACCGTATCAATGATTATTCCTAGGAACGAGATGGAGGTGGAAGGGCCGCAAGTTTTTTCATGAGCTAACGGTACTCCAATTTGGTCACACATAGAGATAAATGCCTGCATATCATCGTTACACTTCTCAAACGAGTTTGCCAGCAGGAGAAAATCGTCAATGACATGGATTACCTCAGTCACCCCCAATTTAACCTTCGCAGCCCACTCCAACGCTGTACTGAAACGCTCGAAGATAGAGCAGGAACTAGAACATCCCATAGGAAGCACTGCATCCATAAAAAACTGGCCCCTCCACCTAAAGCCCAACAACGGTCTGTCCGCTGGTGCAATTGGAATAATACGAAACGCTGATTCGATATCTACTTTAGCCATGTACACTAGTCGTGGTGAATGCTTGATAAACTCAATGGCATCATAAATTGTTGCATATCGGACAGACGAAAACTCCTTAGGAATAAAATCATTAACTGAGGACCCTTCAGGATACGATAAATGATGGATCATCCTAAATTCACCTGCAGCTTTCTTAGGAACCACTCCGAGGGGCGATATTATGTAGTTACGGAGAGGGGGAGGCACCTCGAATGGTCCAAGAACCCGACCTAGCCCTAACTCTTTTGATAACTTATGGTCGATCACTCCAGGAAATTCATCCGCAGACTTAAGATTATGCATACCTACATTGAGCTGTGGCGGCATGCCAATACAACCTATAGAAAAACCAGAAGTGAAACCCTGCAAAAGATATTCAAACATAGTACTGTCATAGCCCTGTAGAAGTTGCTCAAGTGCTGCCTTGGAAACTGGAGAGGGTAATTTACCTTCTGTGCCAAGAGGGGGACCTACTAGCAGCCGACGGTCCACCTGGGGGACTGAAAAACGGTGGGTTGCTGGGGCGAGGGGACTTCCTGTGAGCTTTGAAGCACTGGACAACCGGGTGGGCGCCGCCGCATATCTGACACTTGTGGACGTACCTACAAGTGGCACTGCTGCACGTCTCCCCCTTGTTGAACGCAAAGCATTCTGGTCTGGCCCTGCCCTGGCCGTGAAAGGGGGGTCCAGTAGACAGCCGGCGACCAGCCTGTGACTGAGATGCTTTCATCCAAAGCTCCCAGCTGATAGAGTCCCAGGCCCACCCCCACCGATACCTCATCGTCCTAAAGGCCTCGTCGTATGACCGCCAGTTACCGCCCTCTGCCGCAAGACCCCTCACGATTTCCATGTATTTTAACTGCATATGGTAGGTTGGCTGGCTGCAAGAGATACACAGACATGTACATTTGAAAGGCCTGCCCCCACTGCCCGAAAGTCAAAACAGAATCCTTGGGCTTGGCCGGGGACACGCACAACGTGGGGTTGCCAACACCTTTGTGTACAGCCAAAGCATATTCTTTTTGCTGTGCACCGGTAGGTTTGAGGAGGAGGGTTAGGTCAATGAACTCGCCTGCCCATATCTTGGCACGTAGAGCATCAGGAATCTGTGAATCTAAAGGAAGGGCTGTGGAGGTACATGAAGAAATTAAGTTCTGCGTGGCCTCAGACAGCGGCCCTGAATCATTACCTGGAAAAAATGTGTCAACAGTGGCCCATGGTGCATCAGCTGCGACCGGCTGCGGGGGCACCGCACAGCCTGGCTCCGCTGCTGTAGGCAGAAGTGGGACCGCACGTCTCCATTCCACCTCCGGCGCGTCTGCCGAAACAACTTGTGCGGCGCTGCCCATGGCAGCCGGCGCAGCTGACACCACAGGGGTTGGACGCAATGCCTGCACCATGGCATGGATTTCCCCTAACATTCGTTCGGAGGCGATCACGCGACGTTCAATGTCCTGCTCCCAGGCACTACGCGACACGACAGGTCCATACGTGGTGTCCACCACAGCCCGAAGTCCTGGCGCATCCTCAAAGTTCTGTGGCACGGCACACTGTGGAGGGGGACGTCCCATCGACACCGGCGGATACGAGGCGGGAGCCGGGGTTGGCACTGTACGGCCCGAAGACAACGGAGGAGCTGGAGCAGTCGTCGCGGCCCGAGTACGCGAACGCGTTTGTCGCACTTGTGAATTGCGACGTGGCGGACGGCCGCGTCCTCGGGGTGCTCTGGCTGGAGGCATGCTGCAAACACAATAGCACCTCAGAAGATAGATAAACTTTACAACAACGATCAAACGCAGCAAACATGAAACAGCAAAAAATACTCAGCCTGGCAACCTTGCACTGAAACGCCACCTTAACTACCCAAGCAGAGCACCAATACTGGACACGCCCCAACCATGCCTCTACATTTTGGAATAATACCCATAGCTGACTATGCAGGAAAACGGCCCCGAAACCAACAGTGTATAGGAACATAGAGGTTCGGTAAAGCAGCCGTGGTATAAAATTGCCCAAGCACTGTGTTGAAATGCAAAAAACTGCAACCGCAGCAAAACAGTGACACAAGCACTACAATGCATATCAACACAGATCCGACAAAAGCAGCCCGTTATAAAATTACCCAAGCACTGTGTTAATATGCAAAAAACTGCAACCGCAGCAAAACAGTGACACAAGCACTACAATGCATATCAACACAGACCCGACAAAAACCTGTTGTGCTACAAAATTGCCCAAGCACTGTGTTGATATGCAAAAAAAAACTGCAACCGCAGCAAAACAGTGACACAAGCACTACAATGCATATCAACACAGATCCGACAAAAGCAGCCCGTTATAAAATTGCCCAAGCCCTCTGTTGATATGCAAAAAATCTGCAGCCGCAGCAAAACAGTAACACAAGCACTACAATGCATATCAACGCGGACCCGACAAAGCGTGAATTTTGCAAACCCAATAATATGTTGACATGCAAACAACTGGCCCAGCAGCAAACACTGACATAAACACCACAATGCATCCAAACGCGAATCCGACAAAGTAACGTGGCGCCACCACACGAACATATAAATGACACAACGCGATCCACCGTACACAGGGCCCAACAACACATCCCCTTCTAGCCGGAGATCTGCCTCACTGCACTAATCATCGCCCCCCGTAAGCTACGATAGAATCTAAAGTTGCCTATGTCCGTAAAATGCGTCCCATCTTTGCGAAAAACCTCGCGTATGCTATTCCAAAGGCGCCCATGCCTCCAGAAAAATACCCCTTCTGAGTCCTTACAAAACGCTTCCAAGTACCTGTTTACTTCCACCACCCGGGCGGCACCCTCTTCGAAACTAACCCCGCGCCATGCGTTCCGTCGACAAACCTGGCAAATGGCTACCCGCTGTACCCCGGAATCGATCAGCCGTCGCGCCAGACGTTGAGTGTCCAAAGCTATTATAACGGGGGTAGATGCCAACCGACCGCTGATATCATTCCCACCAATATGCAGCACCACAACGTCCTCGCGACGCAACAATTCGAGACATGACTGCCGGCGCCATTAAGGTGGCGACCCGAGCCCCGCGAATGCCCTCATATGAGACTTCACAGGGTCGGCCATTCACCTCAAAGTCGCCAAACAAGCCGGCCGGTTTCGGGTTTGCCGACTGCACGAATGCGCCAACCCAATAAACATAACTATGCCCTAAAACTAAAATCTTACAAGGGGAATTCACTGACATGGAAACGGCCAGTTACGAATTCCGTACGCAAAATTCAAAATGGCGGACAACAAAGAAAATACTCAGCTGTAAGCACTCGGCCGAACAGCTTCAGCAATCACTCTTGTGCTCACGAGTACAATGACGTTCCTTGAAGACGTCTCGCCAATACGCACGATCGTAAATCAGAAAGGCAGCAAACCGCGTAGAAAATTCAAATCAATATAGCTCACACAACCATAATTTGTTGATGCGACCACTCCGTCTGCTTTCACAAAACAAAGTGACCAAGAGCTCGTTGTAATCTGTGACTGCGCGCCACTACCACGCGGTGATTGGCTCCTTGCGCCAGAGACAACGAGGTAATTAGCATAATAATTAGCATCAGACATTAGGCCAATCATCACTTGTCCTGCGTTGTTGCCAGCACAAAAACCCATATGCAGCACGGTGCCGTGGCCGCATATTCTCATTTCTGCCCAGCAGAAAACCAAACCAGGATGTGTGGTCAGAGATGATTGTTTTAGTATCAATGCCAGTAGTAATTATGATGTGCTGTGTTGCTGAACTACACTGAACTACACTGCGTTATGATGAAAGTGTGGCTGCTTGTAGAAAAAAAGTGCACCTTTAGTTCAACTATTACTCCCTATATATTGTTGCCATACCAATTTCAAAGTGAATAGATATATCTACAAACACCTTGTTTTAGCAGTGCTTATTCTTGGGAAGAGATGGTCCGCTGCTGTATATTATTGTTTTGACTGTTATGGAAATTAGAAATGTTGTAGCTAATTTATGTATCTTGCACATCACTTATAATGTCTCTTGTGTTCTTGCCAGGGCATCGTTTCGCCCGACTACAAGCCGCTGACTGAAGCTGAGGTCTACCAGCAAGTAGCGCGGCTGTTTCAGAACCAGGAAGACTTGCTCTCCGAGTTTGGACAGTTCCTTCCAGATGCAAACGGCTCCAGCAATGCCGCTTACCTCACTCAGGTGTGTAATGTTGCTGTGTTCTCCATGGAAAGTGAAGCCGAAATGAATCTATGTAGAGTGATCCAGAAGTTGTAACATAAGATGACGTCATCGACGAGGCGATTATTATTATGAATATATGATTTTAAATATTTTTAGTAATAAATAAATAAAAACACTCTATGCAAAACAGCTACATCATTGCACAACTTGATAAATTTGTAGTTAGAATAATAAATGCAGTATATTAATTCAGTTGGGATGTCTTATAAAATGGTCCCGTCAGCAATTTCAATATAGTTTGGTTACCATGGTTACCTTCACGTGTATTGTTCATGTCAAATGTGACCTTAAGTTAATACAGACAATAGACTGCAAATGTTATCAATATGGGAAGAGTAGTTTGGCAGTTATTAAGTATGACAGTTCATGTATTAGTTTATATACACCCCTTGATCTGTTTTTTTGTAGGTTTATGTGGTGTCAAAATAATTTGATTTGATTTCAAATGGAGACATTGAAAGTGTAATTTGTATTAGTATCCTCCATTCATCAGTCCTAACACCACGGTTCCATGTGTTCACAGCTGGGCATGGTGAACGTTGAGACAGTGCTGGGTGGGATGCGCAATGACCACTCATCGGCGGTCAAGAAACCGTGCTTCTCCAGCAAGAATCAAAACAACAAGAGCAGTCAGTTACGTCGGCCGCCCAGCGGCAATGGTCAGGAGCCACCCACTAAGGTAAAGTTTCCTGCATTGGTTGCATTATGTTGATGAGCCACCACAAAATGTATAGCATTTTGTGTGTGTGTGGGTAGTGTTTTGGTTGTTACAATGTTTTGTGGGTGAATTGTAAGTGCCGCATTGTTGGGGGTGGGGGTAGTTTGAGCCAGTATGAAACGCTAATTTGTTGGAGTTTATGAACTTGTGAGAACACCTTTTTGTTTGAATTGTGTTCATTCCTGGCTCACGTTCCTTGTACGTGTAGGTGTGGTTATGGGTATGGAAAGTACTGCTGTTAGAACTGCTTTGTTTTGTGTTATAGAAAATGAAGTCCGGCAGCAGAAAAGACATCAGCTTGGCAGAGGCCGGAAAATATGGCACTCTCAATGAATATGCATTTTTTGACAAGGTTGGTAGATACTAAAGTTTGGTATGAATTTGGTAAATGGATTTGAAAATTGATTGAACCTGAATTGCATGTTTGTTTTGATGGATAGTTGGGAAAATGTTCTGACACGTATAATTGTTCTGAAATAGATAGCCTCACAATTAACTCTAATCAGATACTCACATATGCCACATCATGAACTGGGCAATCATACAGGTTTTAATTATAGCACTTACATCTGTACATGATATAAGGTTGTGAATTTCTAATAAGTTATAGTTTTTATGCAGTCTTACACTATAAATTGACCATGCATTAAACTGTTTCCATGTTTGATTGATGTATTTACAGATGTTAATTTTGTATCAACATCATTATATTAAATTTCTTATAATGTTCTGCAGCTCGTGCTAGAACTTTGTAATGTCCAAATATTAGATGACATACTTTATATGACCACCTAAGACTTGTTTATGGGGTTACAGGAAGACATAGCCACCATGCAACACAACTTTACTTGTTTTAAATGGTTCTTTTGTGTATACCGTTATGTTGTTACAAAATAAAATTTGATTTGAATGATTTTGGTTTATTGCTATGCTGTGAACGTTGTCAGGTTCGCAAGGCACTGCGCAACCAGGATGTGTACGAGAACTTCCTGCGATGTCTCGTCCTCTTCAACCAGGAAGTCGTCTCGCGCTCAGAACTTGTGCAGCTTGTCCAGCCATTCTTGGGGTGAGTTCCACGCTTGTCTTCTTCCCCTTGCTCCCTAGCGGGGTGCAATCCACGTCACTCAGTAGCTGTTTCTGCTTTTCCTCTTATTTCCCTCCATCCCTCTCTGTTTGCAATGACCTTTCATTCTTGACTGTCCTCCTGTGGTTCCACGCTTGTATTTGCTTCTAAAATTATTCAGTAATAATTGGTAGTTTAAAGATTTTCATAGCAGCAATTTCATTGTCAGGTTGTCCAAGTCGACTGATGTGAAAAATTCCCGAAGTAAAATCTAAGCGTGAAATAGTTTTATCAGTTATGTGCTGTGTGTTCACTAGTTTCATTGTTAGTTAGTTAATTCTCACTAGCCAGAGAGCTAACCAGTTACCCCTTATTCAAACTTCCCTATTCTCTAGCAACCACACTAATTATTTAACATAAACTAGTCATTGTTGTTTGCTTACAGGAAGTTTCCCGAGTTGTTCCGTTGGTTCAAGGACTTCCTTGGGTACAAGGAATCGGGGATGATCGAACCAGTGCCACAGCCTGCGACAGGAAAGGAACGCATTAGTGGCGAACTTGCCATGGAGATAGGTACGTGGTGCTGTTCATCAGACTGGCATGGTAACGTGCGGTATCATACCAAGATTTTCTTCATGCACTCAAAGCTGTTTGCTGTAGTTATAAAAGGTGTAAAGAATGCCTATTGTGTAACCAAAGTTTATGTAGGAGATGGATGAATTGCTTTGGAGGGGGAGCTGTGTGCAAACAAATGCTATAAACCAGTTGAAATGTGAAAATCCTTCATTAGGTTATGTTTAATGTCTGGATGTAGTTATAAGAGTCACTCTCATGTGTTACAGATTTCTCGTCATGCAAGCGTTATGGAGCCAGCTACCGAGCACTGCCAAAGTCCTACCCGCAACCGAAGTGTAGTGGACGAAACAGCCTCTGTAAAGAGGTGAGCTTCTTTTCATTATCTCCTCTGCATGGTAGTTGAATACCAATTCCAATCAAATTGTATGTATCGTGCATGCTGATTTTGGAAGCAAAATGTTTAGAGTGGTTCCAAAGTTTCATTACAATGTCAAGATGACTTGAAATCTAAAAAAAACTTCACAACATGGTGGCGATTTAAAAATTTCCAGTAACATTTTTGAATTAAAATAGCACATTGAATATTTTTATATTTTGCAGTTGCATAAATGCAGCAGATATAATGTTACAACATCAGTCCATGAAATATATAGATGTGGTCAACTTAGTTTGTTGGCATGTGGCAGCAGCTTTGACTTCAGGTGTTGAATATTATGCATGTGTATCGTTCTAATCTAAAGATGTGAGACAAAAACTAACCCAAATATTGTATAGTGAATGGTAGAATCTGGGTCTTTCCCGTCAGCTACACCGTTTTATGATTAAATACTTCATTTCTTCTAAAAGCTGCTTTATCACTACAAAATACAACATCAAAGAACGGGTCGGATGTGTTTTTCTACTGGAGTTTCAATAAGATCTTTGCAACACAACTTTTTGGTACACAGTTTCATAAAACATCTGGTCAACAAAAAACCAGTAAATAGACGGGGGGGGGAAAGTACATGTCTACGGCTGCAGCAAACACTGCCGGGTGTCGTGTGCGGGGTGGACACTTGACAGAGGGTGGCAGGTCGTGACCGGGTGCTGTAATGCGCCTGTTTTCTGCTTGCTACCCTGTAGGTGTTGAATGACACACATGTGTCATTCGCCACCTGGTCGGAGGACTCGGGGATGTCTAGCACGCACAGGAACCCGTATGAGGAGCACACCTTACGTTGCGAGGATGAACGCTATGAGGTATGCACCTCCCTCTACATTCTATGTGCCTCGTAGATTGTAAGTGTTGTTTTGTCGCCTGCGGCGTAGGTTTTAAACGACACGTGGGTGTCCTTCCCCTCGTGGTCAGAGGATTCAAATCCGGCAACAAAGAAGAATATTTATGAGGAGTATCTTTCACGAGCCGAGGACGAACGCTATGAGGTATTTGCGATGTACTCTGTGTGTCTGTGGGTGGGACGGATCGGTTGTTTCTCAGTGGTTCGGTTGACAATAAGACTAGCCATGATAGCCAGTACACATTTTAATGTAATGCGTGTTGTGCTTATTTAGACATGAAGCATTTGTGTAGCTCACTGTGCAGTAGGGAAGAGTATAGAATGTTTCCTATGTTGATCCATCAGTGAATTTAGTGTTCTATACAGAAGCTTGTTTGCAGATGTTCTTGTTATGAAATTCATGTTTGATACAATAGCAAGGTTCTCACCATCTGTATAGTTCATATATTTTCCATTACAATAAAATTATTTTTGTTGTACAAATCTATGTTGATGACCACCTAATGAGATAAGAATCTGATTGGATATGGTGTGATTCGTTTGACTGTCAGATTAGCAAATTAGGTGAGGTAATGTTAAAAGTCGGCAGTTACTATGTTTTAACACGTCAGTAGATAGCACTGCCTGACAGTGCCTGTAATACCTAAACATACTATATTTTGATAAAATATTCTCACATTATTTCTTATTTCCTATATTTGCTGTAAATTTTAGACCAAAAATAGATGGGTACAATAAATGAAGTAGGTTTAATCGTAGCATTTGTAGATGGCCATGTTGCATGCGTGAGATGTATGTTTGCAGTTGGACATTGTGTTAGAGACGAACACGGCAGCTATCCGCGTACTTGAGGGCATTCAGAAGAAGCTGGGACGCATGTCGTCCGAGGAGGCAGCCAAGTTCAGACTCGACAACACATTAGGAGGAACCTCGGAGATTCTGCATAGAAAAGCAATTCAAAGGTGACTGCCTTAGTTTTATAGTTCTCTTTGTATGATGCCTTCCTCAGTTTATAGTTCTCTCTGTATGATGCCTTCCTCAGTTTATAGTTCTCTCTATATGATGCCTTCCTCAGTTTATAGTTCTCTCTGTATGATGCCTTCCTAAGTTTATATTTCTCTCTATATGATGCCTTCCTCAGTTTATAGTTCTCTCTGTATGATGCCTTCCTCAGTTTATAGTTCTCTCTATATGATGCCTTCCTCAGTTTATAGTTCTCTCTGTATGATGCCTTCCTCAGTTTACAGTTCTCTCTATATGATGCCTTCCTCAGTTTATAGTTCTCTCTGTATGATGCCTTCCTCAGTTTATAGTTCTCTCTGTATGATGCCTTCCTCGGTTTATAGTTCTCTCTATATGATGCCTTCCTCAGTTTATAGTTCTCTCTATATGATGCCTTCCTCAGTTTATAGTTCTCTCTATATGATGCCTTCCTCGGTTTATAGTTCTCTCTGTATGATGCCTTCCTCGGTTTATAGTTATCTCTATATGATGCCTTCCTCGGTTTATAGTTCTCTCTGTATGATGCCTTCCTTGATTTATAGTTCTCTGTATGTATGATGCCTTCCTCAGTTTATAGTTCTCTCTGTATGTTTGATGCCTTCCTCCGTTTATTGTTCTCCGTATGATGCCTTCCTCGGTTTATAGTTCTCTCTGTATGATGCCTTCCTCCGTTTATAGTTCTCTCTATATGATGCCATCCTTAGTTTATAGTTCTCTCCGTATGATGCCTTCCTCGGTTTATAGTTCTCTCTGTATGATGCCTTCCTCGGTTTATTGTTCTCTCTGTATGATGCCATCCTTAGTTTATAGTTCTCTCTGTATGATGCCTTCCTCGGTTTATAGTTCTCTCTGTATGATGCCATCCTCGGTTTATTGTTCTCTCTGTATGATGCCATCCTTAGTTTATAGTTCTCTCCGTATGATGCCTTCCTCGGTTTATAGTTCTCTCTGTATGATGCCTTCCTCGGTTTATTGTTCTCTCTGTATGATGCCATCCTCGGTTTATAGTTCTCTCTGTATGATGCCTTCCTCGGTTTATAGTTTAAATTTTAAGTAATATGTCATTTATAAATAGGTTTTGTTTTAGAAACTGGTTTAATTTTGACAGATTTTAGGCTGCTTACATCTGTGTTTTATATTTACCCTGCTGACAATACTGAGTTGTATACCTATGTTGTGCCTTGAACACCTTGGTTCTGAATAACAAGTGCAAATGTTCTATTTTTGTACACTGCCAATACCAGTTATTATGAATATGTCACATCAAGACTAGTAAGATGTTTGAGCTGTGTAACTGTTGTTGTTGTACTGAAGGTCATCTTAAATTATTCTTCGCTGTCATAACTAAATACAATCTCAAAAATGAGGTGACACCCAGAGTGAGATGTAACAGTGAACTGAAGGTGGTGTATCTGTGTAGTTAATTGTGGGTGTCTCCATGTAGGATATACGGCGACAAAGCTCCAGATATTATTGATGGCATCAAGAAGAATCCCGTTGTTGCTGTGCCACTGGTTCTGAGACGGTCAGTACGGCTTTCTGTTTTCTTTCTGCAAATGCATTGCTGCATTTGTTGTCGTTCCGTAACTACCGTTGTAGTAACATGATATTGTGCACAGATGTTTGATGATGACCAGTAATTTTATACATTTTGGTAACGCATTATGACTGAATGTTTTATGTAGTAAAGGTGACATTTTATTGGTCTTCCATCTTCTCAAACCAGGAGTAGTAGTAATACTACTCTTTCAGTAGCATATATCCTATACAATGGAAGTAGGTGGAATCGTTTGTATTTCATGCCACATGCTGTCATGGTTGGCCTACACAGACTGTCATCTTCTCGGCTGCAGACTATTCAAGCTGATCCAACAACTATTACCAGGCACCTCCCCCAGATGTTGTGAGTGCAGAGCTTGATTCCTGGAATCTCATTGAGCTGATTTAACCCTCTCGTGGTCAGAACGCCCGAATCAACCCGACTCCCACTCACGGCCAGAACGCCTGAATACGCCCGAATACAGGGGCACATTTAAACTGGTACCGCGAAACAGTGTCATGCAATAACGGCAATTTATTTCGGCAGTTAACATATAATAATATTGAAGTTTCACTGGGAAGCGTCAAATGATGAAATGATGGCGATTTCCGTGACTAAATAGCGCCAACCACCACGCGGTTTTGTAGTCGAACGCAGCGACAAACAATTTCCGGTCCCTCTTTTACGCCACGCAGTGAATATTTTAATGGTGATTTTCAGCCAATGAGATTCAAGTTTAACATTTGCTGCGGGCATAAACATGGAAGCACCCAGGAATTATTCCAAAACACGCGTCCGCAGGCGATTTCTACGATTAAATGCTAACTTTTGAGCGGTCTATTTTGTTGTAAAGAAGTATTAATGCGCCGCGCAACGAAGCCGGTGGTGTTTTTTAGCTTTGGTGTAATTCTCGACATTGTCATTATGTCAAACTCCAGTAATTCGGACTTTGATGGGATTTTCGAATCGAGTTTATAACGAACGCTGCCATCGAAGGGGAATGTTTTGCACTATGATTACGCATTTTAAACATAACACCAACTTAATAATTCAGACGAGATGACGGCTATGATCACAAAGAACGCCATTTTGTATAAAATCTTGAAAATAGATGCACTCTGAAAAACTTAAATTATTTCAGTTTTATTTACCATAGACATTTAATTAGTTTTCCATTCTGTAGCATAGTAATTTATGAACATTTCATACGCAGCATGTAACCGCTAATTAGTAATGAAAAATATTTAAAAAAATTAATTGTTGAAAATTATTTAAGTATTTTATTTTTGTCAAACTAGCAATTCATATTTGGGTAATAAATTGACAAATATGTCACATACTTGGCTAGTTACACCAGGAATTAGTTCTTCAGATGTGAAAATTTTATTTGAATCGGATCAAAAATTATTTATTTATTTGCATTCATGCAACCCGAGTATATCACATGATTCACTCACAGCACATTTTCTTGATTTAATAGGATTCAATAACAGGCACATATTTGCATTAATCTGGCCTTGAGAGGGTTAAGGGGAGACACGGCAGTCTGAAATACGTCAATAATTATTTTTATGACATTTTTTGTGGTTTTATGACGCGTTTTTCTCAAAATGAGGCATGCAACTAGCCGAAAGCAAGTTCAAGGATCATTCAACCGGTTTTATGGCGCGTCTTCGTTCAAAACGAGGCAAATCAATCCCACAATGCTTTGTGTTGTCTACTTTCTTGTTTACATTGTTGCTACGGAGAACAGTTTGACACTCGATAAATGGACGATATATTTTGTTAAAAAGAGAGTTTAAATGAGATGCCGCCGAAGAAATCAAAAGTTATACGCAAGCGCCTGAGTGAGTGCAATGTTGCACGTCGTTGGTCGTCCGAGGAAGCCGACTTAGCAGCAGTAATCGACGGCGAAAACGAATTGATTGAAGCAGACGACACCAACTGACACTGACAGCGCCGGGAAGATCGCAACAGCTGACGCCGGAGCGACTGCACAGCTACCAGGAACGGCCAAGGCAACACCGTGTCGTACTACAGTCATCTCGTCATGCAAACTTGTCACCATGAACGCCGTTAAATGTGACAACCCTGATGAACAGAGGGAACTGAGTAGTCGAGATTGGTGTATTGTCGATGTTGGCCAACTCAGTGAAGTGGTCGCTGATGTCTCCTGCCCTGCCTGTCACCATGTTGGTGCACTGTCAGTGGTGAAAGATGGACTGCAGCCGATGGGATTTGCTGAATCACTCCATCTTCAGTGCACACACTGCCTATACACTGGCAGTTGTGTGTATTCTTCGCCTCGCCTGCATGATTCCAACAAGCAGAATGTTGCCTTCGAGATCAACACAGTCATGACAATGCTGACCCATGAGCTGGGCAAGGGGCATGAGGCATTACAGACGATGCAGAAGGTGCTGGGTGTCAACAATATGCATCTGAAGACATTCCAGCGACACAACCGCACATTCCAGCAGGCGTGCCAGTTAGTTGCTGACAACAGTTTGGACACTGCTGCCGAGGTGATCCATGGGGTGTATGGGGACTTGATGGACGATGCCGGGGTCACTGATTTGACCGTGAGCTATGACGGCACATGGCAGAAATGAGGATTTACGTCCCATCACGGTGTCGGTGTCATCATTGAAGTCCAGACCGGACTTGTGGTAGACTATGAGGTCATCTCCAACTACTGCCATGCATGTGTGCTGGCAGAGAACCGATTCGGCGTGGGTTCAGCAGCACTGCAAGCCTGGCACGCTGCACATACTGGATGCGATCGAAACTTCGACGGCTCTTCGAAGGCAATGGAAGCTGAGGCAGCCAGGCGGATCTGGAGTCGCTCCGTGCAGACATACTTGTTTCGCTACTCACAAATCCTGAGTGACGGTGATTCGAGTACGTTTGCTGCTCTGACACAGTTGGAGCCCTATGGGCCAGACCACACCATCGGCAAGCTCGACTGTGTCAACCATGCTGAGAAGAGAATGGGTACGGCACTGCGGAAGGCTGCCAAAGTGGCGAAGTTAGGTGGCCGTGGTGTCGGCCGTCTAACTACACTGAAAGCTACGAAGCTGCAGAGTTACTACGGCCGTGCACTTCGAGGGAATGTGGGAAATGCAGACGCAACAAAGCAGGCTGTGTGGGCAACACTGTTCCACTCGATGTCCACCAACGATGACCCACACCACCAGAGTTGTCCACACGGACAGGACAGTTGGTGTGTTTTTAACAAGTCCGTAGCTCTGGGACTGCCGATGCCACTGCACGATGCCAGTACCGTGGGCACACTGCTCGACCGTGATGTGGCCCAGGAACTCATCCCCCATCTACCAGCGAATGACTGATGACAACCTGTTGGTGCGCATGATGACTGGTGGCACACAGAATGCGAACGAGAGCCTGAACAGCCTGATCTGGCTGTACTGCCCGAAGACACAGTTTGTGGGTCACCGGAAAGTAGTCAGTGCGGTGCAGTCGGCTGTGTGTCGCTTCAATGGTGGTGCCACTGCTACCACTGAAAGAATGCAGTGTTTAGGCATTGAGCCTACTGAGATGCAGATGGCCTGCATGGTGAAGACCGACCGGTGCAGAGTGCAATGCGGGCAGCGGACAACAATGTCAAGATGGTTCGCAAGAATCGCCAGATAGCACAGAAGCGGGCAATTGCACAGCTCGAGGCTGGTGAAGGAGTCCAATATGGTGGTGGAGAGTTTTAGACTGCAGTGCAAACATTATCATTGGACACATTGTTTATTCCATCTTACCTTATATTGAAATGGCGTCCGTGACAGCAGACACTTCTAATGCTATTGCATTATACTGTCGAAACATGTTGATCAGAAGTGACTTTTTATGCTCCACACTGCCATATGGTGTACATGGATGTTGTGTTATATATAGCAAATGTTTCAGAGTTCGTGATGATTGACTGACAGGTCAAACATGTGATGATTGTATATGGACACACTGCTGTTGTATTTGTAAAATGCCTCAGTGAAGTGGTGCTTAGGTTGATAATGATCATAAAACCTATTTCTACACATGCAAGTTTGAAGCAAGCAAGTCTGTGGAGTGCTACATGCAATTATTATTCATGTTTCATGTAGGTCACAAGTCACAACCTGTGCAGAGTGGGAAACTGTCCGAATTCTTGCTTCAGCTATGATTCCTGGCATTGTAATGTGTGGGGTGGTGGGGGGGGGGGTAAAATGTTATAATGATGTCACTTTTAATGGACTATTAATCCTATAAACATTTATGTATATTACATCTTCTTTATCTAACATGCATTTCAGAGTTGAAGAAAACAGGCTGACATGTCACGACTGTATGTGGATACATACAAGCTGCATTTGTAAAAGTGAAGTGATGCTTACTTAGGAAAATACCTCTCTGATCTCATAATCAGGTTTCTTTGCATAATAACCAATGTATATGGACTGTTACATGCTATCAGTATGCATGTTTTATGTTGGACACAAGTCACAATGTATGCAATGTGAATTATATGTGAAAACTCTGAATTGGTTCGTCGACCATGATTGCTCGCATTATGAATTAGGGGGGTAGGGGTAAACAATGACATAATTGAGTCACTGTTAATGAAATGTTTCACTTAGAAACACTCACATATTGTATATACATAGTAAGCCTACCATACTGATGCTTATTTGCAACATCTAGTATGTGCAAGACATTAAAATTACTTTGTTCATACTTTGAGTGCCGTTTTCTCAGTTATCACTTTTTTGTAGGAAAAATGAATAGAACTCCAAAACTAACCAAGCAATTCATACCAACTTTTTACAGTAATAATGACATAACTATCTACATTCCTGTGCATTGAAATTATGATCAGTCATTTGGATTATATCCCATAGGGGTTTGAATGTGAAAATGTTGAAGAAGAAAAAAATTTAATAAAAAAAATTGTCCAAAAAATCTGAATAACATATACAAATGGCTATGCACAGAAAGTTAGAATAGTTCATTATCTAAATAAAAACATTTTAATTGCATAAATTAGTATAGGGGTTTCAGTGTTCTATTCATTTAAACTTTTGTTGTTTTATGACTTATTTTTTCAATTAAAACCCCCTAGCGCACTTAATTATTAGAAAATAAAAATAATGAAATATCCTTAGTTTTAGTACAGTAACTTCATACAATATATAGTTGGTGAAATTTATCAGCTTTAATATTTTTTTTTTTGTCCTGTGATCCTTTAACTCGGCTGATGGAACAGCAAGCATTCGGTGCTTCCAGGAACCAGCTGACATCAGTCATTCATGGAACTGCCTGGCATTGCCACTAATCTCTATAAATGATAGTTATAGAGATCAGCCTGTATGTGGACCAATATTCTGTTGGCTGATTAAATGATTTGGTAAGACAAAATAGAAATTCAAGTTTCATTGGGTCAACTTAAAAGGTCTGATGTACTCGACAGCGGGAATGCAGATTTGTAAAGACTGTTTGATCTTAGGCAGTGTCAAACGTGTTGTTAGAAGATGTCCGGTCGTGTTGCAGGTTAAAGGCCAAGGAAGATGAATGGCGCGAAGCCCAGCATGGGTTTAATAAGATATGGCGTGACCAGAATGAAAAATACTACCTAAAGTCACTTGATCACCAAGGCATCAACTTCAAACAGAACGACATAAAACAGATCCGCTCAAAGAGCCTGCTAAACGAAATAGAAACCATCTTTGATGAGGTGAGTGGCCGTGTTTGTTAACATCAGTTTATTGTGAACAACGGTTCAGAATGTGTTATGAGCTGAGTACAAAGACTCATAAAAACGGATGTGTCAGGCAATCTCAACACATTCTCGTTATATTGTTGTAAATAGATAGACGAATGCATTGGTGAGCAAATGAGGAAAAGTACTGTTAAAATAACTGTTCACATTCTGTTTCCTACTAGCATTACACTATAAACAAATCATAGATACTTGTGTCTAAAGTAGTAATAATAATAATCATTTAAAAAATGTTTAGAGGCATAATCAAACAGTGCTCTATGGCGCTTTACAAAAGACGAAACATTGATGATTATAGTTTTTTACCCTGTTCATGTTGCTGGGACCCATCATGACACATTTCCCTGTTTATTGTGGACCTAACTGCTCCTGTACAGTTAGACTACTCTGGAAGGCTTCTGACAGAGATTTTGGTGTTCAGATGCAGGATCGCACGAACGAGGGGTCGGAAGTGAGCGGACCACACATGACGTTGAAATACCGAGACCGGTCGATCCTGGACGATGCCGTCACACTGATCGTGCACCACATGAAGCGGCAGACGAGTCTACATAACGAGGACAAGCAGAAGATCAAAGAGCTGCTCTATCACCTCATGCCAGACCTGTTCTTTATACCACGTGGCGAGCTCAGCGACGACGAACAGGACAAGGACGATGACAGTCAGTGTCTCTCTTGTTGCTTGCCACTTTGTCCCTCGCATTCGGGTTGACGCTGGCCTCAATTTATGTATTCTGCCTTCTCAGTACCTTTACTTTTATGTTAGTGATGTTCTTAGACTTTGTTAACTAATTTATTGTGGTTAGTTTTAAAGAATGGGTATATGAATATAAGGCGTAGCCTAACATAAGCTGTGTAATATTAACTAAGATGGAATTTCACTAAGATTGATGTTGAAGATATATCATTCACATTAATAAATGTTATAGTAAAAGAAACGTCAGTTAGTTCTTACAGCTGTTTTCTGTGAACAATGTGCGTAAAGAATATTAACCAACGAACTCCGTGGTTTGGTAGACACAAACAACCTATGCTCTCACAACTTGTTCTCGCCAGCATACATCACCACTACTACAGCCTATTTTAAAGTGAAAGTCTCAATGTCTCCCCTCATGTTATTCAACCTCCTCACCCACCGTCCTTGTTCCTGCCCTTGTGAGGACCCAGTTGTTCTGGCTGTCTTGCAGGGAAGTATTATGTGTAATGAGCTCTGTGGCTTGCAGACATGGACACGGATGAAGGTGTTGAGACGGTAGACAAGGCCACAGCATCAACTGCTCCAACGAATGGCAAGGCAGAGAAGGCAGCCACGAAAGAGATATCACCGAACGATGCAGCCAGCTCGGACGATCCCGTTGTGAATGGCGCTGTCAATAGTGGAAGTGGAACAGACTCGGACAAAGAGCAACAACAGATGCCTGCGACCGAGACGAATGTATGTGTATGTTTCACTTCTTGCCGAGGTACAGCATCAAGATTGGGGTGGGGTGGGCCGGTTTTGGCCAAATTCCACTCTTGTCTCTGTTTGTATCTGTAATGGTGATTGTCCAAAGCAGGTCAGATGAAAGCAGACGGGATGTGGTGGTCAATTAGTTATTAATTTCTCTTGGATTATCTTTTTTGTTCTTTGGGCCGAAGGTCCAACGGACTTATGCCATCACTCTGCACCCACCGTGTGCTGTTGGCTGCCATATCTCGGAAACCGTTCAGCAACTTTTTCTCTAATTTTGCATAGACATCTTAGGGTACTGCCACTTTGCATGAGAAATCTGTATTTGATTGAATCAAAACATTTTCACATTTTGCATATTTTTTCAAAAACTTGTCCGTAACTTTTTCATTGATATTGCAGACATTTCATGTGGTATTGCCACTATACACAAGAAATCTGTATTGCATTGAATTATTCTAAGGGCACCTCAGGGCCCCCAAAATGCAAAATGTTCACAATTTTGTATATTTTCTCAAAAACTGCAGTAACTTTTTATCTAATTTTGCAAACACATTCCATGTGGTAGTGCCACTATACACAAGAAATCTGTATTTGATTGAATCATTCTAAGTGCCCCAAAAATGCTAAATTTTCACATTTTGCCTATTTTCTTCAAAACTGCAGTAATTTTGTCTCTAATTTGGTATTGACATTCCATGTTGTAGTGCCACCACAATATATTCCACAGGACTTCAGGGCCTCTTGGCCCATTTTTTTCAAATTGTGTGTATGTTTGTAAATCGCTGCCAACAACTTACACTACTTACATGCTGATACTGATTGTCGTGTGATGTTTGTTTGTGGGGAGTGTTGATTGCTTGATAGAGTTCCGGACTGTCGATCGAGGGAATGGTGGTTTAATTCCATCTGCCGCCATTTTGAAACTTGGGCAATTTCATTCACCACATTTTATATATGTCATTTGGAAGAGATACTGAAATGAGTTTATCCCTTTTAACTGGTGTCTGTGCCAGGGGAAGTAAATCATCCCACACAGTGTCATAGGTATTAAATGTGTGACCTGTCATGGATTCACTGATCACTATTTTTGTTGCTCTCTGCAGCCGGAGCTGCTTCCATGTTGGGTGTGTGAGAGGGACCAAGCAGGCAGTGTATATAATAGCAATGTCATTCTTGCCTCCCTACAGTGCCTGACAGCAGTATCTAGATAGTTGATGTTGTGTTTCAGGATGAGATGTACTCGCTGTTCTTTGTCAACAACAACTGGTACCTGTTCCTGCGGTTACACCAACTCTTGTGCGAGAGACTGGAAGTGATTGCTCAACAGGCGCGTCGTATCGCTGCTGACGAGTGTCGCTACAAGAAGGAGAGGAAGGAGTCAACTGCCATCGCACTGCGCCTCAAAGCACCCAGTAAGTCTCGGTGTTATATATGTAAAATAAACAATACTGAAGCAAAATGTTGACAGCGTGTACAGTAGAAAATGATGTATGAACATAACCCTAGCTTTGATAGCAGTGTCTGAAAGTTTTGATTTGTGTGTTTGAGCTTAGTACACTGTAAGGCTTCAGTGAGATACATATTTGTATTTTAAATACTGCAGGTTTATGTTTGTGAAGTTCAGGATAGGTACATTTGTACTTTTACCATGTTTTATTCAGAATTGTTGTGTTTGTACTGCCTTTTGGAGGTTTCTTTGCCCTATTGGTTGTGATGGCCAGGGATGTTACACACATACACTGTGTATGTGTGTGTTACATACAAGATAGAACCTGTACAGTATCGTACACTGTATGTGTACAACAGGCGAGGTAGAACCTGTATGACAATGTATGTGTCTACAACAGGTGAGGTCGAGCCTGAGGACTACTACCCGTACTTCTTGGACATGGTCAAGAATGTGCTGGATGGCAACCTTGAGTCGAGTGTCTATGAGGACACGCTTCGGGAACTATTCGGCATTCATGCCTACATCGCATTCACCATGGACAAGTTGATACAGAACATCGTTAGACAGGTATGGGTGCTCTTTGTTCACATGTGGCTGTTTACGTTGTCTTTGCAGTTATTCTGATTTTTGCATGGTTTATTTTTGTATAGGTATTTCACAGGATGTTATTATCAGAAATTCTCCTGTAACATTTATGGAGGGAGAGAGGGATGGGGTGGGAGGAGAGGGATGGGGTGGGAGGAGAGGGATGGGGTGGGAGGTGAGGGGAGGTAGACTTCTAGATGAGTTGTTAAATTGATTCTTTCCTACACTGAGAGTGTTGTTGGTACTACAATGTCACTTGTGTGCCACAGCTGCAGCACCTGGCGGGAGACGAGGGATGTCTACAGGTGACGAAGCTTGTGGATGACGAGAAGAAGCACGGGGCGACAGGGGGTGTTATAAACACAGCCCACCAGCGGCTCGGGGCAGAGACAACGTACCAGCACAAGGCTGAACAACTAATGGCCGACGAAAACTGCTTCAAGATCGTCATCGTGAGTTGTGTTTGTTTACTGTAAAAGTCAACTAGTTTCTGTGCTTGTTTGTTTACACGGGTCACAGAAGTGGGTATTCGGTTGTGTTGTCTGTGTTCTAATCAATGGAATTTGATAGGAAAAACAGTAAAAATTGTGTGTATAAAAATAAAATAGAGGGCGCTGTTGTGGCGACCTGGAGTGTTTGTATTTAGCCTCTGTGTTGTTTATCGTTTTTCGTCAGTTTTAACTGAAGGACGTTAAATAGGTTCATCGAGAAGTAATATGAAGATGTTGTGCGGCAGAACAACCAAAGTTTTGGCAGTTTTATGGACCATTTTACTCGTGTGTGTGAGTGGTGAACCGATCTGGCAAGATGGCAGATTCAAGATGCGCTGTTGGCCTTGCGACCCAGTGTCACTGACAATCTTTCTGGTCCACTCCTGGATTTAAATGACTTTACAGTGCTCTCGGACACTAACAATAGAAACAACCCGCGATGCAAGCGGGGCTAGAGAGGCGGCGTTCGCTAGAGATTGAAGAAAAAGAAGGTACACACCCTCCCCCTGCCCTCTATCATGTTAGCTAATGTCCGATCATTACGTTCGAAAATTGACGAACTTCAGACCAATGTTGCACTACAGTGGGCCTATAAAGAAGCTTGTTTGATATGTATGACTGAAACCTGGTTAGATCAAACATTACCGGACAGTGAACTTTACGTTGATGGCTTTGGTACCCAAGTGAGATTGGACCGGGACAAAAAGCTGAGTGGCAAATCACAGGGTGGAGGGATCTGTGTGTATATTAACCAGCGCTGGTGCAAGTCTCTCATCGTGAGGGAAGAACTGTGTACCCCGGACATGGAGCTATTGTCAGTGTCGCTGCGTCCGACCTATTTACCCAGAGAGTTCGGACAGCTGTTTTTAACTCTGGTCTATGTGCCACCGTCAGCTAATGTTGCACGCGCAGCTGATGCAATCACTAGCTGTGTGCACCGGCGTGAGACAATGTCACCAGACGCGCCTAACATAATACTCGGAGATTTCAATAGCTGCCGATTAGACAAAACATTGCCTGTTTACCAGCTGTACGTGACGTGTCAGACACGAGGTAGTAACACCCTGGATCTTTGTTATGGCAACATTAAGGACGCGTACAAGTCCGTGAAGAAGATGGCACTCGGTACAGCTGATCACAATGTGGTACATCTGATCCCGGCGTATAGAACTAAACTGCAGAGACAGAAAGCAGTGCAGAAAACTGTAAAAACGTGGGACTTGAACTCGGTCGACGCCCTCAGGGGGTGTTTTGACTGTACTTTGTGGGATCCAGTTCTTCGCTTGAAGAAGCAGTTGATGTCGTCACAGACTATATCAAGTTTTGTGAAGATATGATTGTCCCCATAAAGACAAAATCTTCTCAAATAACAAACCGTGGGTGAGTAAAGAACTGAAAAACATAATCAACGAGAAGAAGAGGGCTTTCATGTCTAACAACCGCACTGAAGCAAAAAGGATCCAGTGTACTCTAAAAAAGCAGATCAGGCACGCTAAACTAGAATACAAGGACAAAATTGAATGCCTGTTCCAATACGGCAATATGCGCAGGGCATGGCAGGGACTAAAACCTCTGTCTGGTGTTGAGTCCGGCAAACGTGTCATACAAACCTCAGAGTCAGCGGAAGAGAGTCTCAAGTTCGCTGAGGACTTGAATTCCTTCTTTGGGCGTTTTGACCGGCATGACTTCTCACGTGAGCGTCAGGAGGCTGTGGATGATATTGAGTCTCGGCTCACTGAGGATGATACCCCAGAAACAACTCCTGATGACATCAGTAAGATCTTCAAGCACGTTAATCCTCACAAGGCAGCTGGGCCTGACAACATCAGTGGCCGGGTCCTCAAGGAGTGCCATGCTCATCTGGGTGCAGTGTTCAGCATCCTTTTCAACTGGTCTCTGAAGCAGCATCGCATCCCCCCGGCCTGGAAATCGTCAGTTATATGTCCTGTCCCCAAGAAACCTGTGCCATCTGTTCTCAACGACTACCGCCCAATGGCGCTTACCTCAATCGTCATGAAGTGCTTTGAGCGACTCGTACTTCGTCCTCTCCTGCAGCATGTTGGGGATCAACTGGATTTGCGTATAAACACAATCGAGGTGTGGATGATGCAGTTTTCACTCTATGTCATAGTGTGTATACTCACCTGGAAAAGCCCAAGTTGTTTGCCAGGATAGTCTTTATTGATTTTTCGTCGGCTTTCAACACCATCCAGCCACACATCATGATGAGTAAACTTGTCAATATGCATGTGAACCCACACATCATCTTGTGGGTAAACCAGTTTCTTACTGAGCGTAAGCAAGGAGTGCGCTATAATGGTGCTGTTTCGAGCTCGCTCTTCACTTTCACCGGTGCCCCCCAGGGCTCGGTGATCTCCCCTGTTCTGTTCACACTTTACACAGACGACTGTCGTAGCAGCCAGGAGAGCGTCAATTTCATGACACAGCTATCGTCGACCTATCCGGCTCTGATCAAGTGTGCGTGCGCTGAAGCTGATTTCACAGTGTGGTGTGACAATCATTTCCTAGACCTGAACGTTCGTAAAACTGAAGAACTCATAATAGATTTTAGACAAAATCCTACTTCTCCCAAGAGACTATTCATTAACCGAGAGTGTGTAAAGAGAGTAGATGAATACAAGTATTTCGGCACTATCATTGATGCAAAGCTCACATTTGGTGAAAACACAGCGGTAATTAACAGAAAATGCCAGCAAAAGCTGTATTTCTTACGCAAGCTCAGGTCATTCAGTGTCAGACACATGTTCTACAAACCTTCTACAGATGCTACATAGAAAGCTCTATTACATTTGGGTTTCTTGTGTGGTATGGCGGCCTGAGTATCGTGCATCGCAACACTCTGGCACGAACAGTCAGGGTTAGTGGCAAGGTGGTGGGAAAAAAAGCAGACCACTCTAGAAGATCTATACAGACAACGGGCAGAGAGAAAGGGAAGGAACGTCTCCTCAGACCCCGAACATCCCCTGTTTCCATGCTATAAACTACTTCCTTCTGGCCGCCGCTTTCAACTCCCTCACTGCAAATTGAACCGCACTCGAAACTCTTTTGTCCCCTCGTCAATAAGACTAATGAATGAGTAACTGACCTTCGTTCCCCTCCATCTCTGGCAGTCTTCCCTGCCAGTTTGACACTGAGTGAGCCTGAGACGATTTGACTTTTTAAAAACTGTTGTAACATATTCAACTTATTTATTTATTTAACTGATATAACTTTTATTACTTTTAATCTTTTTATTTTTACATTTTTTATATTGCATGTACATTTGTTTTAATTGTCTTAATATGCTGCTCTACACTCCAAATGAATTTCCCTCCCAAGGGACAATAAAGTATCGTCATTGTGACTGTATTAACATGTTTTTAGTGGAAATATTAGTAATCTCTCACATCAAATTATTTTTGTAAGTTAATTCCGGTTAAATGTCAACAGCTGCATACAAGTCTGTAGATGCTAAGTGATAGGTCTGCTGCTAGAACTAAACATATGTAGGCTAGGGAATGTACATACAATGTACAAAGTAGTCACTGGCTTACACCCACCGCTGGATCAACGACCAAGGGCAACTGTTAGAATCATCACAGTATTTTGAACTTAAACTCATTCTTAGTGACCATGTTATCTGTTGTTGCCAATTGCACCATTGCATGCAGCTGGTAATATCCCAAAGATAACACCGCTGTAGCCCCTCTGGAAAATGTCTCATTCAATTTGTCCACTAAAAAAGTAGATAACTCTAAATAACCATTGTTGTGTTTTCTGAAATACATCGCCAGTTGGTACATCAGAGACCAATGGTCCAAGAAAGCAGATGAAAATAAAGGCGCATGGACCTTAGCACTCCAGACGAGATGCACTTACGATGCTCCCAAGTGAGCATATTGATGTATAGGAGACTGATGTGGTGTGTTTCAGTACAAGACGAGCTGCATGATGACCATAGAGTTGCTGGACACGGACACGGAGCAGGGCGGGGAAATGGCAGAAGTGGACCGGTGGTCCGAGTACGTTGACAAGTACCTGTGTATTGGAGACAACATCTCGGACGAGCTCAAGCAGCAGCTGGCACGTAAACCCGTCTTCCTCTCACGGTAAGTTTCTCTCTGTTTCTTCGGGCTGGGTGGGGAGCATCTGGGCATTGTGAATTCTCGGGTAGTTCCGTGTTGCACCGAGTTTTAGTGGGTGTAATTTCAGCTAGGATAAAACTATTCTGCAGGAGGGTGTGATGTTGTTTTCAGTTGCTGTGTGTTGTGTGAAATTGGGTTTAGTGAAGTGTCTCATATATATATGGTGTTGCTAGAAGCACCCGTGGACTGCAAAACATTATTTTGTGTAAATGTTCGTTTACATGACCAATTTTCGGGTTCGATTTTGTCGTATGACACAGTGTCGCATAATGACACACATTGTAAGTCTATACACTGTGAATGCGATCTAGTAAAACCTATTGACTCACGCCAGACCTAACAGGAGCTTTGATGAAAGGCCACAACAGGACCACATAGTGTTAGTCACTGTTTAACCTGACACAAAATTGGGACCAGTCCCAATTCTGTGGCACAACCATAGTTTCAAATTGGCTTCATTAACTGATCTCACATTATATTGTAAGAAAAAATTACTTCTGTAAACATACTAACCTTTTCCAGTTCTGTGGTTATCCTTGAATCTCTGATGCGCTGATAATGCTTCAATGTACAGATGAATAATTTCTGCAGGAGTATACGCCAGTGGCGTAGACTAAACAAGCAGCAACAACAACAGAGCAAGGCGAGTGAGTCAACGGAAGAGGTGACGCCAGCTGCATCGACAACCTCCAATCTCGCGCAAAACAAGTCGAACAGCAGTTGCAGCGACGGTGCATGCGATGGCGCCACCAGTGGCTCGACGGAGAACCTGAACATTTTGGAGAACACCGAGTGCAAGTTCAATGTGAACTCGTTCAAGCTGGTGTACGTAGTCAACAGTGAGAGTTATCTCTACAAGAGGATGGCACTGAAGCGGGCCAAGGAGGTATGTAAACGTTCAGGCGACATCAATACTCGCTAGTGGAGAGAAAATGGTTTTTGTTTCTTCAAAATTGCGCAATTTTGGGAATCATTTATAGTTCTAAATCCAAGAGGGTTGCTGGTTGTAAATAAATTAAATCAGAATACTATGATATTTCATGTGTATGTAAATGAGACATGGTCAGAGAGGATGAAAGATTTGTTTACTATTTTTCTTATCTTTTTTACCATTTCATTCTTGTTCTGGAGTAAGAGCTGAGCTGCTCTGGAATTTGTTGATCAATTGATGCCTTGCATGCCTGTTGTGGTGGACTAGGGGACCGTTTCACTAACATTCTTATCAGCTCATGAGCACGATTTTGCTCTTCGAAATTGATTTTGCTCCTTAACAGTGATCTTGCATACTGAAAACTCGACACTAGGAGGCGACACTGACACACTTTTGCCAGTGTGTCACGGAAATAGTGTCTGGCGATATGATATGGCAGTGGCTTTTGCATTTAAATTTTTTTAAATTTAACAACGGATTCTGTTTAACTCTACTGCATAACACACGGCACTTTGTGTGCGCAAGCCGTCAAAAAGCGCCCACAAAACTTGCTGCACCTAGGCCTTGCATTTACCGCGATCGGATCCTTTTACACTAACTAGCCAGGTTAAATTGGTGACTTAGATTCTAGAAGGTCAAGAATATGTGTGTTTTCGCCATTTTGCAAAAGCAGTTTGTGAATTAAAAGAGTTTATTTGGAAGGAAGTTGAGTTGTGTTCGTCAAAATGAACTCCGACATTATGCATCATTTGGCGGATTTGATCGAGATCGTTTTTCGTTAATTTTGAGTCACAAATCGATGTATACAACATCAGTAGTATTGTTATTTCATGTTGTTATTTCATTCAGTAATATGATCAGTAGATGCTAGCCATTTTGTAAATTATTATTTTATGTTTTCACGCAAGTTTATGTCATTTACAAAATAATGCGTAATTTCAAAACTAACCATCAGAATTGGATGTTTTACTAGGGCAAAACTAACCTGCCTGGCTACATTTGTTTCACTGGAGAACTTATGGTAAGTTCTGTGATTTTTTGGTTATAGCATGATGAAATTGACGTTACTGTTGAACTTTGCTTCAAGATCTGAAACTTGATTGAGTGCAACACGGCAATTTTAACCATTTCAGTGCGAGAGCCCGCTGCAATGGGCTACCGATTTATGACGCTTGAATGCGATAGCCCTCTGCAGCGGGAATAGCGCCACAGCAGCTTATCCCTTACTAGTTCAAATTAACGTTAACTGTAGCGCCACCAAACGACTATGACTGGAACCACAAAATCTAGAACTTTCCATTGATATAAATATCGTAGGATGTTTCTATGCAAAAAAATAAAATATTTAGGATTTTTGACTTGATGGATGAACACGCCAGCATGGGCCTGTGATATGCGTGGTGGCTGTTTCGCATGTTATTGTTTTATTGCGCATTGGAATTAGTTGTCTTCATAAACAACAAAGTCGAAACGAGGTGGACGATGATAGGGATAAGAGAGAATATTACAAATATCATTCCAGTTTTGGTTTATTATGTTTACGTGATGAGTATGCAGTAAGTTTGTGAGGCACTAATTATGACGGTGCACTCACACAGTGGCATCATTAGTATAATTAGTGCACTCCTGATAATTTATGCACAGTTGCTTTATTATTGTTTTGTTGGCACTGTCTGTATTTTCACAAATTCTTCAATATGATTTACCATTTTTGTAAAAACCAAACATGTCAGAAGCTAGTGACAGTATTCCAGATTATGTTCTCAATCAGTTATATGAAAGTTTATCGGAACTTTCTGAAAACTCATCTGAATTTGAAGACATTTCTATTTCACTGGCCATCTTGAATGTCAAGAAACTCAAAAGTATTCAATGTTAACTGGCTGTCCAGAAACTCAGCACTGAAATGGTTAACAACATATTTTATTCAAAGATTCACAGACTGAGAAATAAGTCTGGTTCGATCGTCCCGGATGAGTAGTTTTAGGGACCAGACTAGTCCATGTTTAGAGGAGCAGTCCCATCGGACTAGCTGTGATTATGTGAATTGTGTACATGCTAGTTGGGTGTTGTGATGGAATAAAACAAAATAAGACAATTATGTAACATTTTATTACACAGCTAGATATTCCCTAAGACTAGAATAGGAAACTTGCTGAACATGGAGAACGTAAATGGCGGCTGTTTACATCCGGCTAGGATAGGTAGTGCCGCCTAGCGACCATGAGTGATGAGTGACATGGACAAACATACATGCGTGGGTTACAGACATCTTGATGTGATATCCCATCGTAATTGCATTATTCCCGCATTGGTTTATTATCTTGGCACGTTACCAAACGCCAGCAGTGTTACTGATTGTTCAGTCGTTGGCTTCGGGAAAAGAAACGCTAATGAAAAACACAGGCCAAATGATGCAACTTACTCCAACAATGTCGGTCCTTCGTTGCCATCGACATCAGGCTTCAAATTCTGCAGACATTGCCTTGTCCACTATTACCAGACATTTAGTTGAACATTTAATTGAAATAAGAAACGGCTTGCTTTCTTTATGAAATAAAGCCACTTTTAATTTCACCATAACTGTCACTATAATATATATATAAATAATATCGGGACTAGTTGTTTTCCCTGAGACTGCCAGACCGACGGACTACCTAACTGTCAGCTAAATCCATTGTGCACCCTGCATTCATTTCTATAATTAATTTTATGTATTTTCATCCACTTGTTGTCGAGATATCCAATGCACAGTACAGTTCACAATTGGCTGCCATCTTTAAATTGTCTGCCAACAGCAGGTGTCAAACAAGATTTTCCTGATGAGCTCATTATCATGGTGAAGCAATGCCCAAATTGATGTCTCCTACTCAGCCACACGTATTGTGCTCTACAACTGCTTTACATCTCGCTTGTTCTGTTGCAGACCCATAAGAAGGTGTCTCTGCGACTGCACAACAAGTTCCAGTTGTGGCTTGACGGATGGGCACGGGAGAACGTGAGCACCGAGCAGACCAAGGCATGCAAGGACTGGCTGATGGGTGATGTCGAAGGCCTAAAGGACTCGACCACGAAGCGCGTAGACCTGCACCCTTCAGAGCATGCCCCCTTCTGTCCCTACAACAAGTACACGGTCGTGTACCACACGCAGCAGCCACAGAAAGACTGAACAGGTGCGATATCATTCCGTTCAGCCAGCGTAAATACAGTTGATGGCACCAAAATGTTGCTTTTATTATGTATCGTTTGTGTGAGAAATGTTAGGTGCAGTTGTGATATCGATATATCGGGCAACAATGTTTAAAGAAGTTTTTATTACCACAGACAGAAACCACAGAAGGGCTGGTTTTTTAATTCTGGTCTACCAAACAAGAACCACAAAAAGACTGGTTTTTATTCTGGTCTACCAAAAGAACAGCCAGAGAAAGGCAGCTTAGTGGTATTATTATTACAACAACCACATAGAAACATGGTTTTTATTTTGGTCTACCAAACAATGATCTTAGAAAGACGGTCTACTTATCAATGTTTTCCCAACAATAACCTTGTAATTGAGTGTAATTATTGTTCACTTCTTTTGTATGGGATGTCATCCAACAAACTGTTAATGGTACGCTTCAGTTTTTTGTTATATCAGAAAGTTATGTACAACTATGTCTGATTGGTGTTGATTATTACATGATAATTGGGGCTATTTATTACATGCAAGCCCTGAGTTAGTATTGTTGTCATCATTCAGTCCATGAGGTGTACTTTTGTGATGACTGTCAAACTGGAGCAGTGTTTTATTCCGTGCTGGTTTGTGTTGCAGGTAGCTTGTCGACGACTTGATACGCTTAGAGAAGTACAAGATTGAAATGCCTGACTGGACCACGCCGGCGGAGAGACCAGAGACGTATTAGAGAGCAATCCAACGGGGCTGAGTGTCCAGTTGGCACAGCCAGCTGTCTGCGGTAGAACGACTGTTGCCAAGTTCTGATTTGTAGAGCCTTATTTATTTACACCAAATGAAATGATGAGAGTGAGAACGTTACGTAAGATGTCGTGTTGTACATCCTGTTCATGTGTGTCGTCGGCCCTTGCCGTTGAGGCAGCTATGACAATTCTGTTCATGCAATGTACAGTCATCAAAGTGAAGCCTGCTCACTCACCCACACGCACGAACTTGGATGGTTCGACTATTTTTATAACAAAACTTCAAAAAGGAAAATTGCATCGATGCTGCCAATGACGTGACTTGCAGGATGACCGTGTTTGCACCGTGCTGTGCCCGTCGCATTCGACGTGGCGCCGGGCGGTTGGCGCCTTTGTACATAGTTGTAAATGAAGTTGTAGAGTGTAGACGGCTAGAGGGAGGGGGAGATGAGTGTTCCCGAGTCGTGGTGCCACTCGGACCACTGGCGTGCACACAGCTGACTGCCAAATGTTGCCGGTTTAGAATCCTTCAGCGCGCAGGTTTTTAAAGTTCTTTTACTGCGTGTTTTATGTGGCCGTGTCCATTGAAAACGCTGCCAGCAAACTCCTGTGTTTGCGCTACAGAATCTGAAAATGTTTTCTACAATGAATTATAAACATTCCACGCACGAGGCATTCTGAAGTTGGCGACAACGGTGTGTTTCACATAGGCTGTGTTGTTGCTGCCTCGCTGGCCGGGATGCCTGCGGTGGGGTGGTCGGCGATGGTTGGTCCTGTCCGCTCCTCAGAAACACAGGATTGGGCACTCAGTTGTTGCATTAGCTTTGTAGCATTAGTTGAAGATTAAACTGCCAAACAGTGCTGATGTCCGACGTGTCGCTACGTGTGTCAGTTGTTTTATAAAGCACCTGTACATACACGCACGCACACACACAGGTGTCGCCTTTGAAGCAGATGTTGTGGTAATATCGTCGGCACTTGTTAAACACCAGCTCGTGGCCATATGTTGATGTTATCGTCCCTTTTGTAAAATATGTATAAATTTGCCTCACAAATGGAATTGTTAAAGTGAAAGTGATGATGATGTGTTTTATACACACTGCACATAGCAGCTGGAGATATTTAAAGGTCGGCACATGTAGACAATCCATGTTTCTTATATTCTTCTGTGTCTGATGTTTGAGACATGTATCTGGAGGAGACGGTTCAGTGGGTAGACATGCAAATAAACTCGTCATCTAAATAAAACTGGTCTTAGCTTGTTTTATTCCAGCAAATTATTCTGCAAGTTATTGCTATAAAGCAATCATTATATATATTTAGTAAAATGGCTATTATTTTAAATAATAATTTGTTTGGGAATATGTGTGCGAACAATACCGTGTTATAATTTGATAATTATAGTGCCTCGCCAGCGTGATCGCCTCGCCAACGAGATGATTGAATGTCATGTTTTGTTAACTGTAGTGTAATGTTTTCTAGTTGCGAAAATGTTAGTCAATATTTGTTTTGAACTTTAAAAGGAGGAAATGTGGTAGGCATCAAAACATGAAGGGGAAACATGTGGTAGGTGTCAAAACATAAAGGGGAAACATGTGGTAGGTGTCAAAACATCAAGGGGAAACATGTGGTAGGTGTCAAAACATAAAGGGGAAACATGTGGTAGGTGTCAAAACATCAAGGGGAAACATGTGGTAGGTGTCAAAACATCAAGGGGAAACATGTGGTAGGTGTCAAAACATCAAGGGGAAACATGTGGTAGGTGTCAAAACATCAAGGGGAAACATGAGGTAGGCATCAAGGGGAAACATGTGGTAGGTGTCAAAACATCAAGGGGAAACATGTGGTAGGTGTCAAAACATAAAGGGGAAACATGTGGTAGGTGTCAAAACATCAAGGGGAAACATGTGGTAGGCATCAAAACATTAAGGGGAAACATGTGGTAGGTGTCAAAACATCAAGGGGAAACATGTGGTAGGTGTCAAAAAACATCAAGGGAAACATGTGGTAGGTGTCAAAACATCAAGGGGAAACATGTGGTAGGTGTCAAAACATCAAGGGGAAACATGTGGTAGGTGTCAAAACATCAAGGGGGAACATGAGGTAGGCATCAAAACATCAAGGGGAAACATGTGGTAGGTGTCAAAACATTAAGGGAAACATGAGGTAGGCATCAAAACATCAAGGGGAAACATGAGGTAGGCATCAAAACATCAAGGGGAAACATGTGGTAGGTGTCAAAACATTAAGGGAAACATGTGGTAGGCATCAAAACATCAAGGGGAAACATTGTGGTAGGTGTCAAAACATTAAGGGAAACATGAGGTAGGCATCAAGGGGAAACATGAGGTAGGCATCAAAACATCAAGGGGAAACATGTGGTAGGTGTCAAAACATTAAGGGAAACATGTGGTAGGCATCAAAACATAAAGGGGAAACATGTGGTAGGTATCAAAACATCAAGGGGAAACATTGTGGTAGGTGTCAAAACATCAAGGGGAAACATGAGGTAGGCATCAAGGGGAAACATGTGGTAGGTGTCAAAACATCAAGGGGAAACATGAGGTAGGCATCAAAACATCAAGGGAAACATGTGGTAGGCATCAAAACATAAAGGGGAAACATGTGGTAGGTGTCAAAACATCAAGGGGAAACATGTGGTAGGCATCAAAACATTAAGGGGAAACATGTGGTAGGTGTCAAAACATAAAGGGGAAACATGTGGTAGGCATCAAAACATCAAGGGGAAACATGAGGTAGGCATCAAAACATCAAGGGGAAACATGTGGGAGGTGTCAAAACATCAAGGGGAAACATGTGGTAGGTGTCAAAACATTAAGGGAAACATGTGGTAGGCATCAAAACATAAAGGGGAAACATGTGGTAGGTGTCAAAACATCAAAGGGAAACATGTGGTAGGTATCAAAACATCAAGGGGAAACATTGTGGTAGGTGTCAAAACATCAAGGGGAAACATGAGGTAGGCATCAAGGGGAAACATGTGGTAGGTGTCAAAACATCAAGGGGAAACATGAGGTAGGCATCAAAACATCAAGGGAAACATGTGGTAGGCATCAAAACATAAAGGGGAAACATGTGGTAGGTGTCAAAACATCAAGGGGAAACATGTGGTAGGCATCAAAACATTAAGGGGAAACATGTGGTAGGTGTCAAAACATCAAGGGGAAACATGTGGTAGGTGTCAAAACATCAAGGGAAACATGTGGTAGGTGTCAAAACATCAAGGGGAAACATGTGGTAGGTGTCAAAACATCAAGGGGAAACATGAGGTAGGCATCAAGGGGAAACATGTGGTAGGTGTCAAAACATCAAGGGGAAACATGAGGTAGGCATCAAAACATCAAGGGAAACATGTGGTAGGCATCAAAACATAAAGGGGAAACATGTGGTAGGTGTCAAAACATCAAGGGGAAACATGTGGTAGGCATCAAAACATTAAGGGGAAACATGTGGTAGGTGTCAAAACATCAAGGAGAAACATGTGGTAGGTGTCAAAAAACATCAAGGGAAACATGTGGTAGGTGTCAAAACATCAAGGGGAAACATGTGGTAGGCATCAAAACATCAAGGGGAAACATATGGTAGGTGTCAAAACATCAAGGGGGAACATGAGGTAGGCATCAAAACATTAAGGGGAAACATGAGGTAGGCATCAAAACATCAAGGGGAAACATCAAGGGGAAACATGTGGTAGGTGTCAAAACATCAAGGGGAAACATGTGGTAGGCATCAAAACATCAAGGGGAAACATGTGGGAGGTGTCAATACATCAAGGGGAAACATGTGGGAGGTGTCAAAACATCAAGAGGAAACATGTGGGAGATGTGAAAACATCAAGGTGAAACATGTGATAGGCATCAAAACAAAGGGGGAACATGTGGTAGGTGTCAAAACATCAAGGGGAAACATGTGGTAGGTGTCAAAACATCAAGGGGAAACATGAGGTAGGCATCAAAACATCAAGGGGAAACATGAGGTAGGCATCAAAACATAAAGGGGAAACATGTGGGAGGTGTCAAAATATCAAGGGGAAACATGTGGTAGGTGTCAAAACATCAAGGGGAAACATGTGGGAGGTGTCAAATCATCAAGGGGAAACATGTGGTAGGCATCAAAACATCAAGGGGAAAAATGTGGTAGGCATTAAAACATCAAGGGGAAACATGTGGTCGGCATCAAAACATCAAGGGGAAACATGTGGTAGGCATCAAAACATCAAGGGGAAACATGTGGGAGGCATGAAAACGTCAAGGGGAAACATGTGGTAGGCATGAAAACATCAAGGGGAAACATGTGGTAGGCATGAAAACATGAAGGGGAAACATGTGGTAGGCATCAAAACATCAAGGGGAAACATGAGGTAGGCATCAAAACATCAAGGGGAAACATGAGGTAGGCATCAAAACATCAAGGGGAAACATGGGTTAGGCATCAAAACATCAAGGGGAAACATGTGGGAGGTGTCAAAACATCAAGGGGAAACATGAGGTAGGCATCAAAACATCAAGAGGAAACATGTGGGAGGTGTCAAAACATCAAGGGGAAACATGAAGTAGGCATCAAAACATCAAGGGGAAACATGAGGTAGGCATCAAAACATCAAGGGGAAACATGTGGGAGGTGTCAAAACATCAAGGGGAAACATGTGGGAGGCATCAAATCAAAGGGGAAACATGTGGTAGGCATCAAAACAAAGGGGAAACATGTGGTAGGCATCAAAACATCAAGGGGAAACATGTGGGAGGTGTCAAAACATCAAGGGGAAACATGTGGGAGGCATGAAAACATCAAGGGGAAACATGAGGTAGGCATCAAAACAAAGGGGAAACATGTGGTTGGCATCAAAACATAAAGGGGAAACATGAGGTAGGCATCAAAACAAAGGGGAAACGTGGTAGGCATCAAAACATCAAGGGGAAACATGAGGTAGGCATCAAAACATCAAGGGGAAACGTGTGGTAGGCATCAAAACAAAGGGGAAACATGTGGTAGGCATCAAAACATCAGAAGTAGGTAAGAATGTGGTGGGCTATAACCTACATGCTGTTGTATAATAACTGCAGATTAGCTGCTTATTGGAACGCCTCCTTGGGGTATATAAGGGCCGCAGAACTAACTACCCATTGCTGTTACTGTGAATAAAAACCTATGATGCAACGTCCAATCGTCGTCGTATTAGGTCATCTCAGTAGCAGTCACTCCATGTAGTTCGTGTGCAGGGCAAGGAAGATGACAACATACTGTAGGTATCACACATATAGCTGTTGCCGTCTTCCCAGACACTGAGAACCACTTTCCACAATACGTTAAAAATTGTAATTAAGTCCGAATGCAACTTAAAGCTGGTCAATCCACCACCAGCAGCGGGGCGTATTGCGGGTTGAGGTGCTTGGTACTGTCTTGTTAGAATCGTGTCTGGAACAGCTGCTTTGTCGTGGAAAACGGGTCAGTGGGCATCAGTGTATGTTGCTGATCTTCCAACATCTAAACGAGAATCATGGTACGAAGACCACATGACCAGAGCAACAGCATCTGTTTCTGGCCCTCCACGAAACTGATGTAATGTATATATCAACACTGCTTCGTCCTCTTCTTCTTCCAATACACGTCTAGCCTCAACAAGCTGAGGATACAGGCGGTGCCGTGGCATGGCAGGCGAACAGGAAATTTTTGTTTTGTTTTTGGAGTGCAATATATAAGAACACAAATTATCGTGTAAATAAACATAAATAAGTGCAGAAGAACTTGTTAACGTCTAAAACATGGGGTACTGCAAAGTCTGGATGTTGCTTTTAAACGCATCCAGGCTGTTTTGATTTACAATATATTGAGGGAGGGAATTCCAAAGTCGAATGGTACTGGGGAAAAAAGAATACAAGTGGTAGTTGCATCTGGAGTGAGGGATAAGGTAAGATAAGGAATGTTGTTTTCTAGTGACTATATTTACAGGAATAAGGTATTGGTTTGCTGGTATACCCACTAGGCCATTTGCTATATTGTACATCATACATCATACATAGTTTTGCATCGGTTCTTCTGTCTGATACGGATCTCCATCCTAATGTCTGGAGCATGTATGTTACACTGGAGGTATTGTGGTGGCGATATAAGACATATCGGGCTGCACGGCGTTGAATCATTTCTAGTTTGTTTATTTGTGTAAGGGTATATGGATCCCAGACAGTACAGCTGTTCTCCACGATGGGTCTGACAAAGGTGAAGTAGGCCTGAGTTTTTATTTGAATTGACGGAACTTTGAGATTTCTGCGGAGGAAGCCTAGTGATCTATTTGCTTTTAGACAAATGTTATTTATGTGGGCATTCCACTGGAGATCTGAGGTTATGGTTATACCAAGATATTTTACCTGTGAAACAGTTTCTAGTGTTTGACCGTGAAGCATGTATTGATTGTTAATGACAATTTTGTTTCTTGTTACAGGTATGACATGGCATTTTTGAAGATTGAATTCCATGTTCCAGGTTATGGCCCAGTTTCCAAGTTTGTGAAGATCTTCCTGGAGCACAGCTGTATTTGTCTTAGGCTTAAGGGCTATATACATTATGGTGTCATCAGCAAAAAGTCTAACTGTAGATGTAATATTGTCTGGGATGTCATTTATGTAAAAGAGGAATAGACAAGGGTCAAGTACAGAGCCTTGTGGTACTCCTGATGTTACGGGTACCTCAGAGGAGGCCTCGCCCTCTATTATGACTCTGAGTTCTGTCTGTTAAAAATGATCGAATCCAGGAATTTGTTTTGCCTTGGATGCCATAGTGATGGAGTTTGTAAATCAGTTTTTTTATGGCTGACCTTATCAAATGCTTTAGAGAAGTCCATCACTATGACATCCGTTTGCATGCCAGACTGCATATGGGTAACTAAGTCATGTATGAACTGAATAAGCTGTGTCTCACAAGATACTTGGGAGCGAAAGCCATGTTGAAGATGATAAAGAATGTTGTGTGAATGTGCATGTTTCATTATACTACTAACCAAGACATGTTCCATTAGTTTTGATGATATGCATGTCAGGGAAATGGGCCTATAATTTGAATCTATGTATTTTTGACCATTCTTGAAAATAGGTGAGACATTTGCTTTTAGCCAGTCTGTGGGGACTTCTCCTGTAGCATATGACTTCTGAAAGATTAAAGTTAGCGATGGCGCAATTTCAACAGCCAATTCTTTTAGAATTCTTGGGTTGATGTTGTCTGGTCCTTGTGCTTTATATGGTTTAAGATTTTGTAGGAGTTTTAGTACACCAGCTTCTGTAATTTCTATTTCTGGCATTTCTGGTAGTGTTGGATTGGGTAGTTTGGTTACTTGGGGAGATGGGTCATCTGTAAAGACTGATTGAAACTGATGATTTAGTATCTCCGCTTTGGCTTTAGGGTTTGAGTGTAGGATTCCATTTTGTTTGAGAGGCGATATCGCTGTGTGGTTTGTACGGCAGTGTTTCATGTAAGTCCAGAATCTCTTAGCATAACCTTGTTTTTGTTGACTATCTTCAGTAGAGGTGACAATTTCATTTACATAGTTCCAGTAGGCAGTTCTCAGTTGTTGCTGTATAGTTTGTTTTAGATGTTTGTATTTTGGAGTGTGCTTGTGGCATTTGTACATTCTGTCCCTTTTTGGCATAAGTTTCTTTAGTGTTGGTGTAATCCAGGGGTATCCGTCCCTACATCTAGCCATTCTGGATGGTATTTACAACCCAGTACCTTTGACAATGCTATCCCGAAACATACACCACAACTTGTTTGCATTGTTTTGTTCATAGCAATTTTGAAGATTTTTACTTACATCTTTCATATGTTTTCTAAATTTGTCCCTGTCTGCCTTATTGAAAAGGGGAATATTTCTAGGTTTCTGTTTGTGTTTCATTGGGTTTATGTCTAGCTCTGTGTAACAACAGTCATGATCTGAGATTCCTGGTAATATCTCTGTTGGGTTGACGTTGGGAGGGTTATTTGTGATCATTAAGTCTAGAGTGTTTTCTCCTCTTGTTGGCTTGTCTATAATCTGGATAAGACCAAGGTCATCTAGAATGTTTCAAAATTTATCATGAAGTAGTACGTTTTGGCAGTTTGGTTTTAACATTCCATTCTGCCAGTCCCATCCAGGAAAATTAAAATCTCCTGCAATGAATAAGTGTTGCTTTAGATTTACTCTGCCTAGAGATATTTCAAATTGTTCTAATCTGTGTTCATCATTTACGTCAGGTCTGTAGTAGGCACATATGTGAAGTAATTTACAACCAGCTATGCTAATCTTAGCCCAAATGATTTCGCAGTATGTCTCTAATTCAAATTCTTCTTCACTAAGCAGGTCAGAATGTATAGCAATGAATACCCCTCCTCCTCTCTGTTCATCTGTTCTGTCCTTTTAATTTTGAATTTATCTGGGAAATATTCAGAATCTAATATGCTATTGCTAAGCCAGGATTCAGTGCCAATAATTATGTCTGGTTTGGAGCTATCAATGAGTGAAAGGAATTCTGCCTTCTTGTTTTTTAGTGATTGACAATTTAGGTTGATGATTCTCAATGGTTTTTTAGTATTAGGAGTATGACGGTAATTGTGCTGTTTCCTTTGATTAGAAGGAGATGATGTATGTAGTGGAGGTCCTAACCCTGCTGGTGTTGTAGGGAGTTGAATGGAGTCATCATTTGATTGAGAGATGTGTTGATCTATATTTTCAGAAAGTTCAATGTCGTCATAATTGAAAAGGGTACTACTGAAATTAGGCATTCCACATTTTAGGCAATTCCATGATGTGTTGGTGTTTTGCATCGTTTCATATATTGTGTCTCTGACATTTTCACATTGCGTGTGGAACCAAGTATTGCAGGAGTCGCAACAAATTGCTTTCTGTTTCCAAGTTACTGTTTTTTGGCAAACACCACAAGGGTACTTGAGTGCTCTGGGGCCGGGATTTAATTCAATGTTGTTTGCCAGTACAAGAAGATATAGCATAAAGTATGATGGGAATTTTTGGGGGTTTGCTCCGGACATCCTTGGTTTATGCAGCAAGTTGATGGACAATGCCTTGATGAGAGAAATCGATCCTGATGTGTTTACAGAAATTTCATGTGAAGTTGCATAACAGTCATTCGTACTATTTTTAATCTCTACAAATACAACCAATCTCTTCATAGAACAAAATCGTCAGTTGCCCCACATCTTTCACAGGTGGTTTAGGAATGAGCGTGTATGACTGAGGGAACAACGCACAAGCCACATCCAACAAACAAGTTGCTACTCCTTATTTTGAATCCACTTTGATGTACAATGTACAGTTTAGAAATTAGGCTCGGTTCACTTTGTTCTCGTAAAAGTACCCCATGATCCACACCAACTATCAATTATATTATTTATATTTTATTCGGAAGGAGCCAACAAATAAAATATATTAAAGGTATGTCGTTACTCCGTAAGTAAATTCAGTTACTGCTGTAGACTCCTGTATGGAGTCGGCGACGACTGCTATTTATCACACGATTGACACAAATGCATCTCGGTCCGCAAGGAGCAAGAACCAGTTGATTAAAGACCACCATTCTGAGTCCATGACAGGTTACGTAATTATATCGGTTATTCAGTGTTCTACACCTAGACACCGTACCCCACCTGTAAGTCAGTGTTTCCATATTCTCCTTCAGCTCATCTGAACACAGAAATGATTGTAAACCTTGTGGCAAGCTTCTTCAGGTCACCTGCACCATGCTTCATCCGAGATGGAATACCACCAGAGTGGGTGAACATGGCATCTTCCTCGTCATATTCAACATTGAAGAGAGATGGTCTTGACTGTTCTGAAATTCGTGATCATTCTGACCATGTGACACAAAACGAGTAGTGGCTTCATCATCACTTGTAATGCCGATGATGACATTTTGCACCTTCCATAACCTACTTGTAATGCCAATGATGTCACTCTACATCTTCCATAACCTACTTGTAATGCTGATGATGTCACTCTACACCTTCCATACCCTTCTCATCCCTTCAGTTGGCTGATCTGCTGGAACTTGGCTGAAGCACCTTTTGGTTTTTTACAACAATGTCAACCATGCATGAACCCATAGTGCTGTCTTCTCATGGAATTTCGTGTCTACAAGATGGACCAGTCCCCACCAGGCATAGTTTGCGTAATAAAGACGTTGTGTAACCATAGGTAGTCATGGCAACAATGGCTTCTAGTTGCCGTCCCTCTCAGCCCTGGTGATATTTAACATGATCTTCATAATGTTCGCGTGTGATGATCACATATTGAAGTTTGGATTGCTAGAATGTCTCCTGCCAAACCCCTCTATACGATAGAGAACATTCTTGTTCCTCCAAATATATGACACTTGGTCCATTGCGTTACAGAGTTCTTCTCTGTGATTGTCATCTTTCTTCTTAAAGAACTTATTCAGTTTGGCTAGTTCTTTGACTTTCACATTGTGATCATGATTATATAAAGGTCTGTAGGTTTTTAAAACTTGCCCATATGTAAGGATTGGGTGTGGAAACAACTTTGATATACACGATAAACACATTTCGATGAAATCATGTATTTATGTTGGATTACTTTATGCATTTGTCAGTAAATTCAATGTTTAGCATCAGTTAACACAGACAGTACATATGCCAATGGGATTCTGAAAACATGATTGCATAGAATGATTGGCTGTGTAAACAACTTTGATATACGTTGTAAACACTTTTCGAGAAAATCATGTTTATATGTTAGATTAGTCCATACATTTATGGGTAAATTGAACGTTCAACTTTAGAACACCTTGAGGCTGACCAAACTTTTTGTCTGGATACCTTGTCACGGTAGTTGGCTCGGTTGAGTTGTTTTGCCATCTTGACGTCTCCCATCAGGAGCGCCTCAAACAACCTGTCTCCTGCAACGGAAGAGTTCTTGTAGCTTATTGTACTGAACGACCATTTACAAGTAGCATAAAACAACAGGATCCAAGGAATGTACAGAGAAGCAGTTAACGTGACAAAACCTAAACATTGAAAGTAGTTGGGAGAACAGTGTGATGGGCACGAGATATGCAGAGGTTAGATGACCAAACAGAGCATGGTGACAAAAGACAGAGGCAGAAGGAGAAGACGAGGAACAACATTAATGTGGAATGTTTGAAGAGAGATCTCGAAAGGGCAGGTAACGTCAGCCACGAGAGGAAGATCATTACAGAAGACTATGAATGCTGGAGAAGAATAAAAGGACAAGGTAAGTTCTTATGTAATGTATAGTAAAGGTACGTTCTAATACAACACAGTATCCAGTCCTTGCGACTGCTCAAAGCGCTTTACATTTTAGTCCCTGGCAAACCTGTTCAATCGAACAACAAAACGACTTCTGTGGGAAACATTCAGCCATGCCGCAATTAATGCGCGAAGACTATTCGTACACATATACTCATCCATAGGGTGTATGGGGTGTTTCAGGGAGGGGTAGTACCTCTGAAGGGGAACATGTCGAACTCTTTTGGTGGTTTGTCCTAAACTGGGTGGGTCGTCCTGCATTGGTCCCCATCGGCACACAGCTCTCACCTCTGGCTCCAAGTAGCTATCTGGCGTGCTAAACCAGGTGATGGTAGCCGATGGTTTTATCCTCGGTGAGTAGGGATTTGTCTGTCCCTAGCCTATAAAGACTGTTTCCGGCAAAATGGGCGGATGAGATCAGTCATGGTCCAACGGCTATAAAGGCGGCCTCGGAAATGTGTTGTGGAACGCGGCAAGCACGACAAGACACTAAAGGCATCCTAGTCATCCACTGCATCCAGAGATATCCCCACTACGGCTGTACAATGATTATGATGTTGCTGGTGTGGCCAATCCTACAATGACAGTGTCGACAGTTGTTGTCATTCACGAATGATGCCAGGTCTGCCAGGGAGTAAAGTGTAAAGTGCTTTGAGCAGTCCTGAAGACTGGATAGTGCGCTATATAAGAACTTACCTTTACCTTTTTATTGAGCACGTGTTATTTGTTTCCTGCAATGTCACTTCTTGTATCTCTCTTGCTTCCCGTCACGTAATGTCTGTGGAAGGTTGGGATGTGTTGTGAGTGGAATGTATAAGGGTGATAATATAAGGGTGATAATCTCAACTTGGCAGCAGTTGGGAAAAATGGTTATTTACAATCACTTATATACGAGACACCATAAGCAACCATCCCTTGTAAATAAGTCATCCCTGATTATATCCTATCTTAAATGACTCCATTACTTAGTTTACAAGAGGTCAAATGTGTGGTAATTGTATGCTGCCACAATATGCATTCAATTTTCACTGTACAGTTTAATCTGGTAATCGTTGATTACCACGTTGCTGGATCGAACAGAACACGTGTGGTTACGTTTTAACGTCACAAATAACTGAAAACAAGTTTGGTTTGTTTTATAGGGCATAAAGTTCTGGTTCTCAACACAGAAAACTTGTGCTTTTATTTTAGTGCTCGTATCAAATCGAAATCACACAACTGTCAATCTTTGTAATGGTTGGATGTATAAATCATTTGTAAAAGGTGTATACCGTTCAATTCTATTGGATACTGTTATATTTAGTGGTTATACAGATACCACTCATGAATACACTAGTACTGGTGGCTATCGGTCACATACAACATTTATTCAGAAAGGGAGCGGTTCTTAATTCGTCTAACATAATACGCAGGATAATCCAGATAGGGCCTAAATGGAGATAAGATGGTGAAATTGATCTGAGCTATTTATAAAATTAAAATATAAAAAGGTAAGTTCTTATATAGCGCAGTATCCCATCCGTAGGACTGCTCAAAGTGCTTTACACTTTACTCCCTGGCAGACCTGTTCAAAATAATATTATCTCGACTTTTCTGGGAAGCATTCAGCCACACTACAATTGATGCATAAAGGCTATTCATTCACAAATATCCGCCATTGCTATTGCAAGGTACTCATTCATATAGCTGAATGAACTGGAGCAACGTAGAGTGAACGAACTTACCCAAGGTTTGACATGGCAGCACAGGATTTAAACCAGGTTCTCTCGACAATGTTCTAGTTCCTGTGCCACTGTGCTCCATTGCATGACATGCGATCTATCGCATGAACTGGACACCCAGTGAACACGTAGGACATCTAGTAATCATGTTTGCACATATTTAAGCCGGTTAGGTTTTGATATATTATAATCATAGCACTGTCTTAGATGGTAATTAATAAACTTTTGGATTTGTTTAATTCATGCCACATTATGTAGCTTTAAAATTATAATTTTTTTAATGGAAACACGATATCATGAATTTGCATCATATATCATAGGCGCCGGAATGAAATTAATATTGGATAGGCTGAGCGGGAGCTTCAGCACCACACCACGTCCGCTGATATCGGATCATGACATCGGAAGATGGGAAGGGGAGCTGTTGAATAAGCCACCAGTTGTTCCTCCCTTTGAGACACCAGAAGCCACCAGTTGTTCCTCCCTTTGAGACTCACCAGAAGCCACCAGTTGTTCCTCCCTTTGAGACACCAGAAGCCACCAGTTGTTTCTCCCTTTGAGACACCAGAAGCCACCAGTTGTTCCTTCCTCCCTTTGAGACTCACCAGAAGCCACCAGTTGTTCCTTCCTCCCTTTGAGACTCACCAGAAGCCACCAGTTGTTCCTCCCTTTGAGACACCAGAAGCCACCAGTTGTTCCTCCCTTTGAGATTCACCAGAAGCCACCAGTTGTTCCTCCCTTTGAGACTCACCAGAAGCCACCAGTTGTTCCTCCCTTTGATACTCGCCAGAAGCCACCAGTTGTTCCTCCCTTTGAGACTCACCAGAAGCCACCAGTTGTTCCTCCCTTTGATACTCGCCAGAAGCCACCAGTTGTTCCTCCCTTTGAGACTCACCAGAAGCCACCAGTTGTTCCTCCCTTTGATACTCGCCAGAAGCCACCAGTTGTTCCTCCCTTTGAGACTCACCAGAAGCCACCAGTTGTTCCTCCCTTTGAGACTCACCAGAAGCCACCAGTTGTTCCTCCCTTTGAGACTCACCAGAAGCCACCAGTTGTTCCTCCCTTTGAGACACCAGAAGCCACCAGTTGTTCCTCCCTTTGAGACTCACCAGAAGCCACCAGTTGTTCCTCCCTTTGAGACACCAGAAGCCACCAGTTGTTTCTCCCTTTGAGACACCAGAAGCCACCAGTTGTTCCTTCCTCCCTTTGAGACTCACCAGAAGCCACCAGTTGTTCCTCCTTTTGAGACACCAGAAGCCACCAGTTGTTCCTCCCTTTGAGACACGAGAAGCCACCAGTTGTTCCTCCCTTTGAGACACCAGAAGCCACCAGTTGTTTCTCCCTTTGAGACACCAGAAGCCACCAGTTGTTCCTTCCTCCCTTTGAGACTCACCAGAAGCCATCAGTTGTTCCTCCCTTTGAGACACCAGAAGCCACCAGTTGTTCCTCCCTTTGAGACACCAGAAGCCACCAGTTGTTCCTCCCTTTGAGACTCACCAGAAGCCATCAGTTGTTCCTCCCTTTGATACTTGCCAGAAGCCACCAGTTGTTCCTCCCTTTGATACTCGCCAGAAGCACCCACCAGTTGTTCCTCCTTTTGAGACTCACCAGAAGCCACCAGTTGTTCCTCCGTTTGAGACTCACCAGAAGCCACAAGTTGTTCCTCCCTTTGAGACTCACCAGAAGCCACCAGTTGTTCCTCTGTTTGAGACTCACCAGAAGCCACCAGTTGTTCCTCCCTTTGATACTCACCAGAAGCCTCCAGTTGTTCCTCCCTTTGAGACACCAGAAGCCACCAGTTGTTCATCCCTTTGAGACTCACCAGAAGCCACCAGTTGTTCCTCCCTTTGAGACTCACCAGAAGCCACCAGTTGTTCCTCCCTTTGAGACTCACCAGAAGCCACCAGTTGTTCCTCCCTTTGAGACACCAGAAGCCACCAGTTGTTCATCCCTTTGAGACTCACCAGAAGCCACCAGTTGTTCCTCCCTTTGATACTCGCCAGAAGCAGCCACCAGTTGTTCCTCCTTTTGAGACTCACCAGAAGCCACCAGTTGTTCCTCCGTTTGAGACTCACCAGAAGCCACCAGTTGTTCCTCCCTTTGAGACTCACCAGAAGCCACCAGTTGTTCCTCTGTTTGAGACTCACCAGAAGCCAACAGTTGTTCCTCTGTTTGAGACTCACCAGAAGCCAACAGTTGTTCCTCCCTTTGATACTCACCAGAAGCCTCCAGTTGTTCCTCCCTTTGAGACTCACCAGAAGCCACCAGTTGTTCCTCCCTTTCAGACACCAGAAGCCACCAGTTGTTCCACCCTTTGAGACACCAGAAGCCACCAGTTGTTCCTCCCTTTGAGAAACCAGAAGCCACCAGTTGTTCCTCCCTTTGAGACTCACCAGAAGCCATCAGTTGTTCCTCCCTTTGAGACTCACCAGAAGCCACCAGTTGTTCCTCCCTTTGAGACACCAGAAGCCACCAGTTATTCCTCCCTTGGAGACTCACCAGAAGCCACCAGTTGTTCCTCCCTTTGAGACTCACCAGAAGCCACCAGTTGTTCCTCCCTTTGAGACACCAGAAGCCACCAGTTGTTACTCCCTTTGAGACTCACCAGAAGCCACCAGTTGTTCCTCCCTTTGAGACTCACCAGAAATCACCAGTTGTTCCTCACTTTGAGACTCACCAGAAGCCACCAGTTGTTCCTCCCTTTGAGATTCACCAGAAGCCACCAGTTGTTCCTCCCTTTGAGACACCAGAAGCCACCAGTTGTTCCTCCCTTTGAGACTCACCAGAAGCCACCAGTTGTTCCTCCCTTTGAGACACCAGAAGCCACCAGTTGTTCCTCCCTTTGAGACTCGCCAAAAAAACGATCCTTCGGACTCTCCAAAAGCCTCGATCTACACCCACCATTGAGGCTCGCTAAAATCACCTTTAGGCTTTACATATACCGTTTCGTTCTATTAAGTGTACAGTATGCTTAGCAAATATTTAAGACATGGAAATATGTCAAATTTTGTGTTCCAATAAGCATGCAGTGGTGTGCACCCATTTTCTTTGGTTCCTGTGATTCCTGAGTACAGCCATTTCAGCAGACATGACTGGCAAGCGATGTATGCATCTCACATACTAACAATAGGATACCAGAACACTGTAAAAATCTGATAATTTTGGTGGACCTTTCGATGTTGTTTCATCACAAAGCTTTGAATCTAGTGTGATATTGATAGATATTAAAACACAATGATGGATTCAACAGTCAAGGTTGGCATTGAGATCACTGTCATGGCATTGGATGCTACTAGAAAGGAGGTGAATGCTAATTAGGGCATGTACGCTTAATAGAATGAATACTCCGAATTGCATTCCCTCTAAAAAAATCTCAATTTGCACCCTCCTTGAGGTTCACCAAAAAACCTTCTGGCTCACCAGACATGAAATTGCACCCCAAAATGCACTCTTTCTTAAATATTGAGGGGCTAATCCTATCTCCAGCCCACACCCCACCAAAATATTGGGGGTAATTTCTGTGTTCTGATGAGCTGAAGAAGAATATGGAAACACTGACTTACAGGTGGGGTACAGTGGTCTAGCGGTAGAACACATAATAATATATATAAACATGTAACCAGAATGGTGGTCTTTAACCAACTGGTTCTTGCTCCTCGCGGACTGAGATGCGTTTGATAAATACTGAACAGGCAGTGTATATGTTAGCAGTCGTCGCCGACTCCATACAGGAGTCTACAGCAGTAACTGGATTGACTTACAAAGTAACGACATACCTTTAAGTTTTAATACCTTTTATTTGTTGGTAACTAAAGACTGCATCATGTGGCGTGGCCTATAATCGTAACAGCCGAAGACCGAGAAATAGCACGTTATCACCACCGTGAAGCAGACTGGTTGAGGAAGCTATAAATGTTTCATGATGCACTGAGGAAGCTACGCTCATTAACCTTTGCTGATCTGTACAAAGCAACTATTTTCACCTACCAGAGTGGTATGGCAAGACTGTGGTTCCAGACATGGCTAAAAACATAAAATGTGCTTAATGGGTGTGAAAATCTGACATGTCGCCCTGTTTTCAATTGACTATGTCTCCAAGACTATTATCTGGAATTAAGGCTTGACAAATTGTAAACATATTTAGTAGGATTTTTTAACTGGATTATGAGAATCTGAGTCACCTGGGAAACTATCTGAATGTTAGATGAGTTGATATATAACGACAGAGCTGCATGTTTATGGATTTGTGAGCATTTAAAAAAAATATTCATTTACTGTTATGTTAAATATGAACCTGAATATAAATACCTGTGATTGAATAACAGTCACAAATACTAACAAATTCAATGTTACAATAACCCATAAACTAAAACAGAAACCTGATTGCGATTGGAAAAATTAAAATTTCTTACAGTAAATATACCACAGCATTGAAGATCAATTATACTGTGAATTATTATTAATTATTGTTAATCTAGTGTTTTATAAAAAATAGTAAAATGTGGAATTTTAAATATTATGTGAAAGCTGCATTTCAGTTACCAATGAAAACATCTGTTACAAAGTGCCAAATAATGGATGACTGTTATCTATTTATAATGGTGCAACTTCCAGTGATGAACAAAACCATGAAAAAGTATGACTTTATTACTTTATTTATCAAATCTGTCTTGAAACGATAACGACATACATACAGTGTAATCAGTTGTTACATGTCATCCTAGTAATGGCTGATACTACAGTACAAACACGTAGAACTCAACTACACACATTTGGTGGCCAAAATGTTCACGCAATATCTGCATACTCGGACATAGAACTTGAATAAAACGTACTTCAAATAACCTTCCGGTTAATGTTCTCTAGAATTCACAAATATCACCTACTTATAACTCTGTACTGATACAACATATTTTTTCCGCCCGGTATATATCACTGCTTATGTATAAGAATATACATAGGTCTCAACAGATTATGCTTAAGATAAACAACGTTGGACGTGTGATAGAAAAGACTTGCGATTTGCCACCACAGTCCTGTTGCTTCCACTGATGACTAAACATACCGACCACATGTTTGTTTGGTAAATCAAGATTCCAATGAACCACACACACACAACACAGGAGACAGACTGCTATCTAAAACTAGCACGTCGTACTATGCATCTTGCACAATCAAACAAGTTACCCCATATAACCACCCCTATATGCTATGCCTTTGCTGACTGAACACGTTTAAAGTGTCTCGTCCGTCTGACAGGCTGCTATTATTACATAAACCCTTGAACAGGTTCAACATCAAATGCAATTCATGACAGGCCTGCGATGAAACGCTTCATCACAACACAAAGCCTCGGTACACAAAATGTGTCCAGACCGCAGAAAGCACTAATACTGGCCTGGCTTCGACCGATTCACGAGTAAATAGTTTATTTCACTATAGCAGAAAGTTTTCGTGTTTGCGATTGTTGATAAACAACACCAGGAAAGCGCCACCCCTGGGGATTACTAGCAACGATTGCTGGGTACAAATATCAAGACGTGTTTAAATGACACACATTTCTGAAGACGGTCACATTAAAAACCCTTACGTACCCGTATTTTAACAGTTTGGAATAAATATGTACTTATTATATAGTTGTACTTATAATATAGTAAATAAACAGACTACACTGAAACCAGTCCCACCACACGTAATTATACATTCCATTATTATGACCACACCTTTCTTGACAGGGTAAACATCCTACCCTCCCCAGGGGGTTACTGCCTAGACTCTATGTCTACAGCACCAAAGCCAGGAAGTTGATTTTAGCGCAAATTACACGATGATAATAATATACACAACAGTTCATCCTGCCAGGGTAATAAATACAATGTAAACAGACATGAATAAACATCTCTAACAGCTACCTGTATTGCTTGGTACAAAACGTGCTCGAGTCACATTAAGTATGATCAATGTGCCGTCCTTGAATCCCTGAGTGACACTGAGCCGATGCTGATAACCTGCGCAGGCGACAACGGGGGATATTTGCGGCCTCTTTGACAGTTTCCATAACATGCATCGCATGTTATGTTGCTATGAAATAATTTATCGTTAACAGCCCTACTTACTTCATCAGACTTGTAAGTTGCTCGCGTTGAATGCAACAATTTGTGACATTTTGATCCATGCCAAAACAACACATATGGTATTGAGTGTAAGGCTAGATTGTTATCATATTTTCATTATTTTTTATATGTGTGGAAGGTCAAAGTTCACGCCAAAGGACAGACATATATACCATACGTCCTCTTGTGGATGTTCACAGTACCATACATATGCTCTACCAGTCAAGATATTAGAGAATGCGAATAAAACAGTGAACACCATTATAAATCTTACAAAACGTTCGTCTCAGAAAATAGTTAGCATTGTCATACTCCACATGACACATGACACGAGCTGGTATTAATGACGATGATGTAAAAAACATTTGTATTCAGTGTCAGAAATTACAACAGCTTGGTGACGGTTGATGACAATGCTTCTGACGATTCTGCCAGGCCACCTGCCTGTTTTCTTATGTGAAAAAGCTCGAGACCATCGCAGCAAATACTTACGTAACCTGATCGGTCACTATACAACCGGCCAACGAGTGACCACATTTCAACACCGTTAACAGCATTTGATGCACAAAGACAATATATAATTATGTCCATTGCAAAATGTCCAGTGCCTACGAATCCCTGACCGCTTTACCGGTCAACGTCTTCACATGACTCTTCCGATACGGCCACTTTTGCAGGCACAAAAACGATCTTGTTTTGTGACCATCAAGTGAACCGTTCTATCCCGGTCCGTACGTTTACAGCAGAGTGGTCGCAGTGACTCCAAGACTCACTGAAGGCAACCAAAGTTAGTTAGTGTGAAAACACGTACGAGAGACTCCCTTGCATAAATCCCAAATGGCAGGATTGATGCAGGAACTCTGTGTGACGTCTAAAAACGTTCACATCGCCCAAACTACTGTCAGTTGCAATGTTTGTTGGACGTGTCTCGATTAGCATCACGTCACGAGTCGAGGTGTGCCGAGTGAGTGGATCTCGAGGCTAACATTCAAACTCTTGCTGAGTAATGGCTGTCAAGTCCTTCATAAGACCTTCCAGGTTCGCCATCTCCGCTGTCAGTTCCTCCGTGCTGTACGACTTCTGCAAGCAACACAGCCACGTCAGCAACATGTACAAGTCAGCAAGGCAGTGTGTGGTGTCGACAGTCAGCAAACAAGTCATCTGTAGTGTCACTAGTCAAGGCAGTGTGTGGTGTCGACAGTCAGCAAACAAATCAATCAGTAGTGTCACTAGTCAAGGGAATATGTAGTGTTGAATGTCAGCATGCAAGACAATCTGTAGTGTCACTAGTCATCAGAAGTTCAATAGATATATATATATATATAGTGTTAGCATAAATTAATCTGTAACACAGAATCAGCATTTTAGCAGGAAGAGCAGCCAGACATCAAACCGAGTTTAATTACCAAATATTGGTTACAACACTAACAGTTTTTCCATTATCGGTTTTATGTAGTTGGTAAAGAAACTTTTTAGACATATTAAAAATATATTTCGATGAACCTGCCAAAATGACCTCAACTCCATATCCTGTATGACTGAACTCATGAATCACAGCCGAGACTGTATCGTACAATACTTACATGCATACTATCATCTCTGTTGTTCTTCATCGTTACATCTGGTGCCATAGGTGTCACCACTGGTACTGGGGTGCGGCAGTTTGCAGGTGTTGTACAGGAGGCGTTGTTGCTGCCTGTAGGGGGCGACGGCTTCTTGTAGGCTGTGATCTGAGGCGTGGGTTTCACTGAAACGGGCAAATGTTAACAATAAAGCTAAAGTATACTCATTCTGTTCTTGCCACTTCGACTGATATTTTATGCAAACTTCAAAGTAAAAAAAAAAATTTCTCATTTATTATCTCATTCACACAATTTAGTTTGTATAGTGTATGCACGACTGTATTTTGATTGATGAATTGTTTTGTTCTTTATATAATGTTTGAAATTACGAAAAAGTGGTCAATGATTTGAAATTTTAACTGAGCAGCATTGTTAATTAATTTAGGAAAAGATATTAAAATTATATTTTTATACATGTAATTTAGTTCATCCAATAAATCCCAGTATTAAAGACAGTGGAAGATTAGCAAAAATTATGTATACAACATAGCGTTGAAATGCAAGTCACAAGAGGTGTCATACATACTGTATGGGTTAGTACATGCAAATCAAGCTGTTAATCTCATCACAAAAAAGCACCACATAAATTCCCAAAAGCAAACACAACGAAGGGAATTGTTACTTTTGTGTGTGTACGTGTGGTGTGTGTGTGGTGTGTGTGTGGTGTGTGCGTGGTGTGTGTGGTGAGTGTGGTGTGTGTGTGGTGAGTGTGGTGTGTGTGGTGCGTGTGGTGCGTGTGGTGCGTGTGGTGCTTGTGGTGTGTGTGTGCGTGTGTGTGTGTGTGTGTGTGAGGCGTGTGTGTGTGGTGTGTGTGTGTGTGTGTATTAGTATTAATGGTGTGTATTAGTATGGTGTGTGTGTCTGCAGAGTGTGTGTGTGTGTCGTGTAGCGGTAATGTGTGTGTGTAATGTGTGTGTGTGTGTGTGTAATTATGTAGCATGTATGGTAATATGTGTATTAATGTGGTAATGTGTGTGTGTGTGTGGAGTGTATGTGGTGTGTGTGTGTGTGTGTGGGTATGTGTGTAGGGTGTGTGTGTGTGTGTAAGCGTGTATGCGTGTGTGTGGTGTGTGTGAAGCGTGTGTGTGTGTGTATGTGTGTGTGTAGTGTGTGTGTGTGAGTGTGTGTGCGTGTGTGTGTGTGTGTGTGTGTGAGTGTGTGGTAATGGCATGTGTGGTGTGTGTGTGGTGTGTGCGTGGAAGGTGTGTGTGTGTGTGTGTGTGTGTCGTGTGTGAATTATTATTATTAGTTATTATTATGTGGTGGGTGTGTATGTGGGTGGGTGGTGTGTGTGTGGGTGATGTGTGTGTGTGTGTGTGGTGTGTGTGGGTTAATGTGTGTAATGTGTGTGTGTGTGGCATGTGTGGTGGTGTGTGTGTGTGTGTGTGGTGCGTGTGTGGCATGTGTGGCGTGTGTGTGGCGTGTGTGTGGTGTGTGTGTGACATGTGTGGCGTGTGTGTGGTGTGTGTGTGCGTGTGTGTGGTGTGTGTGTGTGTGTGGTGTGCGTGCGTGCGTGCGTGTGCGTGCGTGCGTGCGTGCGTGCGTGCGTGCGTGCGTGCGTATGTGTGCGTGCATGCAGTTCTTTCACAGATGGTTAAAGTAATCAGGGACGTGTTAATGACTTCCAAAGAATGCGCTTCCATGTAGCACTGGCCAGGAACACAAAGTTTGCTGTGTCACCCAGGAATGAGGGAGAGAGGGATAGACTGGGACAGGGAGAAGCAGGAGGACAGTGAACAGGGAAACAGACTACAAATCGAAACTAAACCGGCAGTTCCAGTTCAGTTTGATCATCTTCCCGAGATCAACAAAATCTATGTCAACGTGAACTATATTAATTTCAGATGAGGGACAACAGAATTAACTAAGAAAATAGCGAAATCAGTATATAGTAGAGAGTATGGCGATGTATTAGACTACGATACAGCTCTGAATGATATAATTCTCATGCACATACTACTATTCATAAACACATGATCACACACGCACACACACACACACTACCACCACGCACACGCACACGCGCACACACACCACACACACCACACACACACACACACACACACACACACACACACACACACACACACACTACCCCCACCTGCCTATTGAGCCTACCTATGTGTTTGGGTGGACTGGGGGTGTTTGGCGTGCTGCCTTGAGACGGGGGCGGTCCCGGAACCGAAAAACTTTTCAGTGGATGCTGTGGATGACGGGGCAGACTCTGCGTCCCATCAGTGCCCCCTGGCGGTGGCTGCGCAGCGGACACGACAGCTGCCGACGGCAGCGTACCAGTCTGCCCTGGCTGGTCGTATGGAATGGGAGTCTGCTGTTGGTTTTGGTAAGTTGGTGAGTTGGGCGACTGGGGCCCTGCAACACATGGCACACGCGGGTTACGCGGCGGAACAAAGCATGTACAAGCACCGTCACCAGCGCGGCCAATCAAACACGCACACACTGACAGAAGACACACACCAAATAATGAGCACTTCCTCGAACTTTGAAAGTAGCCAGTGCATGACCCCTCGTCATTCTATAGTCTTGTAATCTGCTTAATCTTATAAATTTAATTCATGTTGTAATCACCTTCATTCTAACATGTAATTTTTTCTGTAACGCTAAATGAAACCTTTAAAAGAAACCAAGTCCTTGTCGACTGCCGTACTAATCTAGATAAACTGACACCTCTAATACATCAATAAATCACTCATTAATCAATTTATCTTACAAAATTCCGACCGACCACAAGCTTACAATAATTTACAAACAATCCCCCAATTTGTTAAAATTCTAAGGCTTATTGCAATTCTCCGACAAAATTCATGCGCATTTAACATACAGTCGTGAATAATTAAGTATCGACATGCATCAAAGCCTTGAAATACGACCTGTGGTGCGAGAGAATTGACGTTAGGCAGAATCCGAGCAAGCAGAAGCACAGTGTAGCCCCTGTTAGGTGAAGGCAGTCAAACAGATTAGCGAGTCCATCTTTCATTACTGCACTCATTGGTGCACCAGTGAAATGGCTTTAGGAGTGCTAGTGCATTAACCCTCTCCTCCGCGTGTCAGTGCATTAAACCTTTCCCATATTAACCCTTTTCCTCTCCTCCAGTCAAACTGTAGGAGGCGCGAATACGTTGTTTCCATAAACTCGCACGAGTTTAAGAATAAATGAACAACGAAAATCGGGTTCACGGCGAATCAATGAATAATTATGTTTGGTTTTCGTTGTGCTGATGCAGTCGTGTCAGGCCATTCACTGGTGCCACACATCTAATGTTAAGTAGGTTTTAACTTAACATTTGACGTCAAGTACATAATGTTATGCGTGATACAGACAGGCCAGCATGCAGCTCATCTGGAGCCTCTTTAATTCACTATATGTAAAAAGCTCAAAGGCATAATCACATTTCACAAAACGTGTGCCACGCAAGAAAGAACTAAGGCAATCTTTTCATTACAAAATTCGCAAGAAAAAGTAAACACTGAAAAACAACTGTACAATGAATGATAAAATCAGCTTCAAAGTTGGTTATCTTATATAGCACAAACGAGCAAAAAGATCACTGTATATTTGTCAGAAATAGCCACTGGGAAAAGTTTTATATTTCGTGTGTGTTATTACATTTTTTGCTGTTATATTATGACTAAAGCAGAGATATCCCCACATGGTCACAAGACCAGCCCAAGTCCAGGCACCCAACACCCGCATTAGTTGCTAGTAATCAGATTCATCCACTAGGGGACAGCAGTAACCTGGTAGCTTGCTGTTGCTGTTTGAATTTGAATGTCGTCGCTGTTTTGCTTTCCGTTGTTCCCACGTTGACCTGCCATACTCTTCTGTAAAGGAGATTTGGAAGTGCATGCACATTTGCTCAGGTGACAGTTCGGCTAATCTGCAGCATGCCATATGTAATTCACTTGTTGCATCGATGTTGGTCTACAAATTAACTGCTGATCTCTCACCTTATAGGAATGAATAATTTGGATGAGTTCTGCTTGTTTAGCTGAAATATTACTAGTGATTTTACTTTGTGAAAAATTACAAAAATATTAACGAACCATTAGTCACTAAAACAAGTTAAGAAAATCCATGTCAATTTGGAGTAGAAAATAAATATAAATATGTGTCTAATAATAATAAAGGTATATTTAACATAATTTCACGAGCAATCCATCAAAAACAACATATCTTAGAAGGCATCTGAACAAGGCATGCTGAATAGTATATTTGCTCTGACCCAAAAACTGGGATTAAATGTAGTTGACATGAACGATGATTTTTCCACTAAAGTATGTCAGACATTCATGGTGTGGGCAGATTTCCACTCATTGTGATTTACTACTGTTTTAAAAACCAATACTCTGAAAAAAAAATTTCCATAACAAACTCAATATAAAACAAATTATGTTTCTACACCCATTAATTTATTGGATGCTCACTGTTTCTTTTGAAATTGTGGCAAGCAATTATCTGAAATTTGCGCAATTATGCAGAGTTTCTACAACTATCCACGCAAACAAAACATGATATCGGGTTGCACTGAAGCAACAAACACTCAGCAAGTGACCCAATTTCACGACCAAATCCGGGGCTTAGTTCAAAGGTCATGCTGCATACATCAAACACAAACACATCCAAATGACATGCAAGATTTATGACAACATCAACCGTCAAAAACAATCAAAACACAACACAAACATGAACTATTCAACATTAGTGATTCGCCATAACATCAAAATAATGTATTATTAAGGGATGATCGAATAAGTTCATGAAGACCCAAAATACGTTAAGAATTACATATCAGAGGGGGTTGAGTTTGGTTGTCACCATTTATCACGGGGAAAAATATATTGCTACAGTGGTGCCACTTAGTGAGTGAAACATAAGTGGATGCAAACTGAGACTAACAGCAATTTTGGATTGTAAAATTATGTATTGGATAGGGGGTTGAACCAATACTAAAAACGTTATTTGGATTCTGTGGACTTACGAGATCATCCTTTAGCAGAAACAAATGAGGAGAGCGTTGCCTTGTCCCTACCTGAGTTGGGTTGTGAGATGTCTCCCGCATGCACACGTGGCGTGCTCGCATACTGCATGCTGTACTGCGTGCGCGGGTACACTGGACGTGCGGGCATGTCATCACCGCCAGACACTTGGCCGTTTGGCACTGCGGTTGCTATGGCTACAGTGTAAACAAAGCCATTATTGTAACTCTGGTGAGTATATGCAACATGCGAGATACTAAATCTTCTGTATATAGTCATGAAAATGAAATGTCAGACAAGTTCTGCATTTAGAAGAAGTGAAATATAGATAACCTTTGTTAATTATGTTAGGTCAGGCCTGAACACTAACTCTAAATGCATCACCAGACTCTGTTTACCTCCCAAAAAACTTGGTTTCCACCTCTGAATACTTCGGCTGTGTCTTATGGACTTACACAACTGGCTTTGTTACGTTCCATTTAAAAAATGTTCACATTATACGCAATTTTAAGATAAAACAGTGCAATAGATGAAAACTTATATCCACGTGCCTTACATTTATTATTCACTGGACAAGCCTGGCGACCAGCAATTTTACAAAAGCATAAGTTATCAAATAATATATACAATGCGAACATATACGTATATACTACATATTTGGTATCACGTATGATGAAGTTAATATTATTCATGTTGCACATAAAACAGTTAAAAATTATAGTTGAACTCAGAACACAACCTTAAGAGTGAAGTGTTTCGTAAGCAGGGAAGACCTGACACAAATTGAGCTGGCCCACCCAAGATTGTTCAGGCTGGAGGAAATTTGCCTTATGCTGCAGTGTGAGCGAAGAGGATAGGCAAGGTAAGGTTTCTTTAGTACGGCATGGGAACCAAGTGATACATACGTTCCCTTGGAGGGGGAGGCTGGTCGACCGGGATCATGATGGGCTTCGGCCGAACGGGAGTACGCCGGTATCGGTCTTCCTCATACGCGTCGTAGTTCGGGGGGTTGCCTGGACACAGAAATAACACGCAGGATAGGATGTTGGAAGATGAAATGACTGCAATGCTGGTACAAGAAACATTTAAATCTATTCGTTAACATGCACTGCTTGGTTGAAATTCTTTGGTTAACTGGCGGAAACCTTCATACATGTGTTTCAACTATTGTAAATTTGTCATTGTGTTTTACATTTGTGTGACAAACACAACAAAATAAGTGAGTGATAATGATTTTTCCATATCAGAAACAAATCCATATAAAATGAGATATGGCCACAAACCTTCCAGAACCTGTGACATACAGAAACTTGTATGATTTGACAGTTCTGTGCCAACATAATGAAAGGTTTTATAATAGTATATCTATTGTATGAAATGCTGTATCCATCTATATTCATAGCCCCGTACATAAAACTAATGAAAAAATAGAACAAATAAAACCAATTTTGACACAACAATAAATATAACAGACCTGTATAAAAACAGGAGACTAAAATGTGTTTGTTTTAACAAATTAATACTATTCTTTGACAAATATTCATACTACACACCTAGGAATAATTTACTTTATACATATATCAACATCAGTTAGCTATTTAAACAAGTTAATAAGTTTACAGAAGACTGAACAAAATCCAAATATCAAAAGCAAACGAAGTTACACTGAATAATAACATAAAAATAAAAAGTACAGTATGTTAAAACAATTTTAATTTGCTCAAGATAAATAAAAAGATATTGCTAAAATTATGCAGTACTTATTTAAGTCTATACTGTAATAAAGAGGTGTGTCTTTGAAGTTGTCTTGAAGGAATCAAGAGTCGATCGTCCCACCTGTTGAGCCATCCTCCCCTGCCTTCATGTCCTGTGAGTTGCGACCAGTCGTAGTGACCGCTCCGTCTTGACCCCCCTTGTCCATGTTTTTCAGTTCCATCCACAGGTCGGGGGGAGGCTTGCGGTCATTGGTCGGGATTGGCTTCATCTTGCCCTTGCTCGCAGACATGTACGCACTCCTGGGGGCCAGCAAACACACAGCTCAATAAAACACTAAAGGTAAGTTCTTATATAGCGCAGTATCCAGTCCTCAGGACTAGTCAAAGCGCTTTACACTTTACTCCCTGCCAGACCTGTTCATTCGACGCCATCACGACTTATCAAAGAAGCATTCAGCAAAGCTGCAACTAATGCACAGAATATTCGTACACAAATGTCCACCACCAGGTACTCATTCATATCGTTGAGTGAACTGGAGCAACGTAAAGGGAACGGATTTGCCCATGGTTTTAAATGTTAGCACAGTATTCAAACTCGGTTTCTCTCGATTGAGAGCTCGATGCTCTAGCCACTTCGTCACCTAAAAACTAGATGTATTTGCTGGAAACTTGACCAAAATACTTAAATACTTTTGTAGTAATTATTAACAGGCAGTTCGTTGAATAGGTTTCCTCGAATATGGAAAAATCGCGATTCCACTTAACCATTTCAGTAGTACAGCCCTGATCAGCTGTGACCACTGAATACTGCATTCCCAGTGAATTTGCAAGACAATGGACTACCTCACTTCAAGTCAAGATTTGAGCAACAAAAACGCATTTTATGAATAGGAATGTTATACATTTTCGGAAAGTATGATAATCAGCAAGTAAAATGAGCCTATCATTTTACATTATGTTGTCATGGTAACCAGCAATCCAAGATGGCCACCAAGATTTAAACGTTTTTGTTGTCACCGTCACTTTCGTCTCCGACTCTGTCGCTAAGTTCGCCGACATTATCATTGTGTTGATCGTCAACATCAGACAAGATTCTTTGTTAAAACTATCAAATAATCTGTCCAAAACATACGGTGGTAAATTGCCAGTTGAAGTAATGCTGTCTGCCATTGTGGCCGCCGCAGATTTTGATAATCCATCATTAAAAACCGCGAAAATCTCCGTAAACTAGTATTGAGCAATAATCCATGATGACCACTGCTGAACAGGTAATTTATTCGCCATGACAACCGTACACAACAAGTGGCTCCACTTAGTGGATAATTATGAATAAAAATGATTTGAATAGCGGACATCGTCAATGCTGCCACACTGGCCTGTCGTACTGAAATGATTAACATGCCTCAACTTCATATAGAAACATTTTGAGCAATCATCACATTAACAAACAAACAGAGAAAAGTCACTGTGACCTTCATATCGTTGAATGACGACAACTGCAAAGTACAGTTCTACACGAGATGTAGATGAAAAGTTGTACGTACGATCGTTTCCTGCGTTCGGTGTCTGCCATCCTTCGCTTGCAGAGTATGCCAGTGACAATGAGCACGGCCAAGAGGGTGATGACAGTGACACACCCTATGCTCACCCACAGGATGAGGGGCGGGATACCGTTGCTCTGGCGGTTCTTCTTCTCCCGATCTACACAAACACCACTGCTATAGAATCTCATCTTCTCACTTTTGTCATTTAACCATTTAGACCCTCCTCTGCCCACAACTGGCTAGTTTGTTGTGGTTTGTAACCACCCGAAACTGCCCACAGAAAAACAGAACTTTAGTACCTCATATGTGTGGAGGATAACTGAATAACTGCATGCTATATGTTATTTTAAAGTCAAGTCTATTTGCTATACACTTAGGGTGTTTCTTGTATGGCTCAATATTGGAATTTATTGAGTTAGCCCCATTTGAAAACATATCTCGCTGAATGTGTACGAGTGCTGTTAGGAATTTGAATGGATTTCATTAAAATGTAAATGGATGAGAAGGGCTAAACCTGTCTTGGTGTAAGGTGACGAGACAAGGAACCCGGGCATCGTCCCCACGAAATGATGATAATGAAAATTACTTTATTTTAAAAATAATGCAGATTCATTGAAATATGTATATTATACATAGAACATTTACAAAAAACTGTACTAGTGCTAAAACTAATAACATTGATTTAAATAAATGTATATTAAAATGTTTAACAGATTTACATTTACAATATCAAAACAAAACAAAATACAGTGAATCGGGAAGAATACAAAGCCACCATGCATGTACACCATGCAAGGGTAGAAATCCGGTTATAAACACAAAGCGCATTAAAACTGTGCCAAGCGAATGATATTTGAGTAATTTAGTCAAATAATAAACAATTAAAATACCTGTAATTCATGACAATCACAAAACTGTCAGTGTAATAATGATAAGAAGATTAGTATAAAACCTCCCATTAATCAAAGTGCAAGTCACAAGAATGCAGGTATACCTTTGTTGCGTGATGCAATCACTGAGTAGTCGTACTGACCCCGGGAACCTGGTGGCAGTGACAGGAACCACACAGTGAAGACAAAGCAAACAAAATCAAGTCCTATTCGACAGCAGCAAACGCACACACGTGAAACCACATTACAGTTTGATGTCCCTGTTTTATCAACAAATGTTTAATTTCTGCCAAAAAAATCAAATTTTCCCCAAACTTTCATGGAGAACACAGGAAATGGTGTATGAATTTGTAAGCTGTGTGTGATTTTTTGCATAAAAAGCGCAGTGGTTTTGTTGTGTGCATTTGGTCTGTTAAGAAAATCCTAACACTTACAGCAACACAACTTGAAACGTGTTTAATAAACAACAACAACAGAAGACTACGAAACAAAGGCGCACGAACACGGAATTATTAACACAAACAAAGGTAAGCACAGAAATAAACGAATAAAACAAACCCGACAGTGGATGAGCTGGGCACACAGAATGTCAAACAGAAAGTGAAACCAAACTCACTGCAAAACAAACCGTGAAAACTGGCACGTTACTTGCCAAAACTAAACATTCACACCTTGAAACGAAACCATATGTACATTGGCTAGAAAAGATGATAATGCACGTGGAAGGCAGAGTTAGAGTTTACCTTTTTTCCCATCTTGTCGTCCGATTGGTCGACCGTAATCATCAGGTGTCTCGATTTTTCCACCGCCCGTCCCGTCAGCTGAACCATTGAACAACAACAATTAGTTGATAATGAAAAACACGCAACATGAAAAAACCCAGATAAATTAATCAGCATATGCACTACTCAACAACATAAGAAATATTATCAATGACAGTTATATAATCTATGTTGAATAACCACAAACAGTATCTCGTTGAAATAATCTTACCTTATTATTTAAACTATTACATACATATCGCATTAACCAGATAAATTAATCAGAACATATGCCACTCTAACAGATACAAAATATGATGATATTATTACTTCATCACCACTGTTGTACAATCATGTTCAGGAAAAAGATATCATAATTTAAATTATTACACAAATAATGTCCAAAATGTCAATGATGTGCATTAACATTTTCGTAACTCTTCAAGACTGAAAGCGCCAACCAAATGTTGCAGAAACATGGAGAAGCAACTATATTTTCTGTATATTCTAATATAATTTACCTCCAAATCCCCATTATAAAGTTTTTCAACAAGTTTGCCACTCACATTTTGGGGTCGCAAAAATGACAGTCGGGGACATGGGGCCATAACCCTTGCTGTTGCGGGCCTGCAGTTTGAAGTAGTATGTCGTCTCCGGCGTGAGATCTCGTATAATCTTGGAGAGCTTATCTCCAGGGATGCCGTCAACCACCCAGTCTCGATCCGGTTGAGTCGCGTCAGTTGTGTAGAACACTAGATATCCTATGACACCAGACACATATGACCTTGTAGAGCAAATGTATGACCTTGTAGACTCATAATGAATGAAACGCCAATAAATACACAACTGGTGACATGCAGTTGGAACAACAAGATGCAGTCGATGTGAGTGAGAATCTCCACGATGCTAACAACTAAGAATACAAAGGGTGGAGCAACTTGCTAAATAATACATAAATACACACACACACATATATATATACTGTATATATGTATTTATATATATATATATATACAGTGTATACGTATATACACTAAGTGCCAATGCAGATAAGCTCAATCATAATCAGAAATATAAATAAACATAAAATGTCTTTTGAGATTGTTTTTTTCTTCAAAACTGTTATTTACAGATCGAAGACTACAAATTTTTCCAACTGTTCACATATTCAGAATTCTGAAGTGGTACATACAACGCCATGACAAGAGGGGGTAAAGTTGAGGGGGTCTCAAGCTGGGAGCATAGACAAGGGGGTCTCAAGCTCTGATAAAGAAACTTCCCGCCAACGATAGTGGCTTAGAATGATGTCGAATACACCAACCGAAACCAAAGCGGCACATCTTGACATTCAGAAAGTCATGCTTTTACTGAAACCAAGTCGGTGAAGCCAATACTACGAAACACCAACGCTCCGGACCAAATGTCGAACAAAACACAAAACCAATCCAGGCAAGAGTTGAAACAGTCTTGATGAAATTCAAACACAACACGTAAACCTGATCTGCTAGACCCTAAACGGGAAAGGAGACGTGAACACATGGGTGGGAGTTTGTTGGGGACACTATTTCTGTGCTACACCTAGTCATACCTGAAGGTTCTGGAGGTAGGAGGCATGGTGGAACAAAAGAAACGAACAGTCAAACGTGCGACAGGAAGTACTAAACATACACGCAGATACGTGCGACAGGAAGTACTAAACATACCCGCAGATACGACTCTTGTATGCAGTAACTGCTGCATGCAGAGTTCATTTACGCCTTTTAGTAATTTCATAAAAACGTACATTAAAATTCCTCAATCTTACAATCTGTATATGGTTGCGAATTGTTCTGCAGTAATCATGCCTTATCTGCGAGTATAATGAGCCTACATTAAAACAAACAAGAAATAAATATATTTTGACAATCAATGGATACTTTGTTGTGTTAAATGTTCCACCATTTTGTATGGTGGAACATAAATACAATGTACTGCTCCTAATCAAACTGATAAAACTGTGATGTTACCGACACATCGAAACTGTCTACTTTCATTAACTTCATTATCATCAATTTACTATCGGACTACGCAAAATTTACAAATATAATGCTTGTTTAATAACAAGTTACACTCCTAATTAAACCAACTTTCAAATTACATAATAAATAAAATTACATCCGTATTTAAAAGATTATTAACAGAACAAGTTAAAATCTGCCATGCAAAATGTACAATTTTATCCTGTGTTCATATAATAAGCAAACAACACTAATTACAACTATACATCTGTACTGCAGGCACTTAGCGAAAACCCACCATATTTAAATTAATATTCAAATCCACCCAATTATGTACCTAACTGCTTCAATGACACCTTAAACTACTCCTGGTGAATTAGTATCAACATAAAATCTAATAGTCATCCCTTTTGGTCTTTCCCCAAACTACAGGCTGTACGTGCTGATTACTACAAAGCGTGCCGGTGTTCCGCCAAACAAGTGCCGACTGTTGTTACCCAACATGCCTTGCAGCAGCACTGACCTGTGATCTGTCCGTTGGCGTGGCGTGGTGGTTGCCAGCTGAGACTGATCCAGGCTGGTCGACCCTCGACGGCGACTGCTGTCAGATCGCGAGGGGCTGTCGTTGGAACTGAAAGGAAACATGACTCTGTGTAGGATAACTCACCTCCAGGGGACCATATCAATAAGAATGAAAATCCATCATTAAATAGAATTCACTGTTAAATTTACGAAGTGTTTTCAAAATGTATTTCTGTGGCACACTGGTGAAAGTGTCCCAGTGGCGCGTCAGTTTTCAGTGGCTTAAGAATGTCAGTGAAATGGTTCCCAGGAAATAGAAAGAATCTGTTTGCCCCCAATTTAATTTCCTGAGTTCGTAAATCAAAAATTATTTCAACATTGACAATAAATAGAATAGTGAGAGTGAAGAGGGTGAAGAGGGTGAAGACGGCAGAATGCTAAGAGGGCAAGTCTCTGGTCAGAAATGTTTCAATTTCATCTGAACGCGTAATTACCTTGGTAGCAAAATTATCAGACGTAGAGTGTCTGGGAAAAACATCTTCATTTACCATCCTCGAAGGTCTTGTTGAAGACACTCAGACTCCAGGTGCTCTGGCGACGACCTTTGATGACCTTTACGCTGAACTCATACTCAGTGTTCGGCTTGAGTTCGTCGATGTGTGCGTTCAGGTCGGTTGAGTTGACACTGCGGGGGCGTCGTGCGGACTTGGCGGTGTAACGCACGGTGTAGTAACGATGGTCCGTGATCCGCTGGTTCCTGCCAAGGCTCGTGTCCGACCAGGTCAGCAGGATGGTGGAGGAAGATAATACGACGGCCTGGAGCCCCACCGGAGGGATCATGGGGGTCAGGGGCTCCGGACCTGTGATGCAACACGACATCATAATGAGGGGTGGTGTCAAACGTTATCGGATTTTTACTGTGCGAACTTACACGATGATCCCTTAATGTGGATCATTTCTACACATAAAGGGTCGTCTCATAAATCATCAAAGACTTTTACTACGTGAACGTACACGATGATCCCTTAACCCATTAGACCCCGCGCGTCCGAAAGCGCCCGGGCGTTTTTTTCCCCAGAGCACCCGAAAGCGTCCGGTGGAGATAAAGTCTCTAGCGGTGCCCCCATTTTGCGGATACTAATACTGGCTGATTCCTTGCTATCTGAGCTATGAATTGCGGGTATTTTCAACATGTGCTAGCATTGAAAAAAATTGAGTTTTTTGCGATAGAAGTTCGCCACCTGTGGACCTTCAAAAATGGCAGCGCCTTAGACATCGTAGTTGTTTACTAATGACAAGGTTTGCGCTATTATTTTGTTGGATGGAACATTTCTAAAGGTAATTACGTTCGAAATGCAACTGAATGAGCGATAAAATGGATGACTTGGGTTTTGTTTATGTTTCGTTATCCAAGTTTGGTCACCGTCAGTTGAGTTTTCGGCACGGAGACTGCTGTTTATATGTTGCTATATGAAAATTATGTCTTTAATTATAATGAATTATTAGGGTACATATTCTGACACTCTGTCAATTGTTCTAATGGTTGACATTTGGTTGTTTCAGGTGTCAATATGCTAGTGATCACAATGTCAACACTGACATTGATGCGACACAGAAGCCATATGTAGGATGACAGCAACCAAGATAAAAGACTTATAAAGCTGTGTTTGCTATCTATATTCAAAGTGAACTGATTTACATTGTCTCATCTGTTTGTCACATATAAATGACAACATATGTTTAACCAATCGACACCACAGCCACACCATTTTAAAGATAATTCAATGGACATCAAAATAAACACAACTTGCAATTATAGAAAATCAATAGTTTTGAAGATACAGCTTAATAACTGCAGACACCCAGAAATGTTTAGATCTGTGGCAGCAGCCTGGGGAACAGGGACACATGCCAATTTAATTGGCCGGGGTCTAATGGGTTAATGTAGATGATTTCTATTGATGGGTTTCTACACATAAAGGGTTGTCTCATAAATCATCAAATTTTTTTACTAAGCGAACATAAGTGATCATCCCTTAGGATGGATTATTTTCATTTATGGGTTTATGTATATTTCTCGGTTCTTTCCTGTCTCTCTATCGTTTCTCATCGTAGTGATGAGCGAATTTTCTTTAAGTTGCTATCAAGTGTAACCAAAAATTTGTTAAACTTTTAAAATTGTCATCATAATTTATATCATGTAACACTTGCTGCATTTATCAACAACACCACAAAACTTGTGTTCATAGAAGTTGTGGATATGACAATGGTAATGTTGTGGATACGACAATGGTAATGTTGTGGATACGACAATGGTAATGTCGTGGATACGACAATGGTAATGTTGTGGATATGACAATGGTAATGTTGTGGATACGACAATGGTAATGTTGTAGATACGACAATGGTAATGTTGTGGATACGACAATGGTAATGTTCGTGGATACGACAATGGTAATGTCGTGGATACGACAATGGTAATGTCGTGGATACGACAATGGTAATGTCGTGGATACGTCAATGGTAATGTCGTGTATACGACAATGGTAATGTCGTGGATACGACAATGGTAATGTTGTGGATATGACAATGGTAATGTTGTGGATACAACAATGGTAATGTTGTGGATACGACAATGGTAATGTTGTAGATACGACAATGGTAATGTTGTGGATACGACAAAGGTAATGTTGTAGATACGACAATGGTAATGTCGTGGATACGACAATGGTAATGTTGTGGATACGACAATGGTAATGTTGTGGATACGACAATGGTAATGTTGTGGATACGACAATGGTAATGTTGTAGATACGACAATGGTAATGTTGTGGATATGACAATGGTAATGTTGTGAACAACTTGTTAAATACAGTTCTACTATTTACACACGAGTTGTTTCATTTCAAGAGGTAAAGCATTGATTGGGGAAACACTAAGCAACAAAACATAGCTTCTCATGTTTCCGAAATACATTTTGTATTTCTAACTTATAACTTCTCCATAAATGGTTGTAGTGCTACCATACCTATATAGACATTTTTTTATACAATATTGTTACATCTTTTAAAAATTTTAAATACTCCCTTGAAATGTTACTTATGAGGTTCATACTAAATAACTGCACTGAGGATATTTCAGGTGCGCCTACTTGATTCCTGTCTTGTCGTCACTGTTTCGTAGATGGCAAGTCCTTCACCGATATTGTTGTACGCTCGCAGACTGATGACATATTCAGACGAAGGCCCTGATGAACAAAGGCAGAACCACACATAAACACCACATTAAAGCTTCTCTTAATTGTAAAACATAAAAAATGTTTACTAGAAATATTTTTTTTATTATAATAATATAAATACCTCTCACAGACTTAAAAACTCACACAAATACAAATGTGTGTTAAAAATACAACAAATAATTATAATATAAAAAACAAAACCACCACTGTACAAAATAATAACTATTGTACATTTTCCGACAGCTATTTCCAATGTGCTTGTTGTAAAAAATGTCTCACTACGCACTGTGGCAAGATGAAAAAGATTACTAATAAAAATGTAATTAATCCATGTCTTCTACATTGCATATCTCAGCATTTTGCATCAAAGTATACTGAAAAATCTTGCATGTAGTTCCACTTCAAATTGCTCGCAACTGACCAATCCATCACATGACCTAGCAAAAGCTTTGTCAAGCCATAAAAAATGGATGCCAAACAATTGGCAGGTCCATGCATTCTGTTGTATATTCTGTTAAAAAGGTGTTTCTTTGTAACAAAAACATAAGACGAAATTTGTGCAGTGAAATTATGTGCGGGATTGTTTGATTTATGAGATGTAACGCAGCAGTAGTAATGTACTTCACATATACAACCGTCATCAACATTGTTTGATTTATGAGATGTCACGCAGCAGTAGTAATGTACTTCACATATACAACCGTTATCAACATTGTTTGATTTATGAGATGTCACGCAGCAGTAGTAATGTACTTCACATATACAACCGTCATCAACATTGTTTGATTTATGAGATGTCACGCAGCAGTAGTAATGTACTTCACATATACAACCGTCATCAACATTGTTTGATTTATGAGATGTCACGCAGCAGTAGTAATGTACTTCACATATACAACCGTCATCAACATTGTTTGATTTATGAGATGTCACGCAGCAGTAGTAATGTACTTCACATATACAACCGTTATCAACATTGTTTGATTTATGAGATGTCACGCAGCAGTAGTAATGTACTTCACATATACAACCGTCATCAACATTGTTTGATTTATGAGATGTCACGCAGCAGTAGTAATGTACTTCACATATACAACCGTCATCAACATTGTTTGATTTATGAGATGTCACGCAGCAGTAGTAATGTACTTCACATATACAACCGTTATCAACATTGTTTGATTTATGAGATGTCACGCAGCAGTAGTAATGTACTTCACATATACAACCGTTATCAACATTGTTTGATTTATGAGATGTCACGCAGCAGTAGTAATGTACTTCACATATACAACCGTCATCAACATTGTTTGATTTGAGATGTCACGCAGCAGTAGTAATGTACTTCACATATACAACCGTCATCAACATTGTTTGATTTATGAGATGTCACGCAGCAGTAGTAATGTACTTCACATATACAACCGTCATCAACATTGTTTGATTTATGAGATGTCACGCAGCAGTAGTAATGTACTTCACATATACAACCGTCATCAACATTGTTTGATTTATGAGATGTCACGCAGCAGTAGTAATGTACTTCACATATACAACCGTTATCAACATTGTTTGATTTATGAGATGTCACGCAGCAGTATTAATGTACTTCACATATACAACCGTTATCAACATTGTTTGATTTATGAGATGTAACGCAGCAGTATTAATGTACTTCACATATACAACCGTTATCAACATTGTTTGATTTATGAGATGTAACGCAGCACCAGTAGTAATGTACTTCACATATACAACCGTCATCAACATTGTTTGATTGATGAGATGTCACGCAGCAGTAGTAATGTACTTCACATATACAACCGTCATCAACATTGTTTGATTTATGAGATGTCACGCAGCAGTAGTAATGTACTTCACATATACAATCGTTATCAACATTGTTTGATTTATGAGATGTCACGCAGCAGTAGTAATGTACTTCACATATACAACCGTTATCAACATGGTTTGATTTATGAGATGTCACGCAGCAGTAGTAATGTACTTCACATATACAACCGTTATCAACATTGTTTGATTTGAGATGTCACGCAGCAGTAGTAATGTACTTCACATATACAACCGTCATCAACATTGTTTGATTTATGAGATGTCACGCAGCAGTAGTAATGTACTTCACATATACAACCGTCATCAACATTGTTTGATTTATGAGATGTCACGCAGCAGTAGTAATGTACTTCACATATACAACCGTCATCAACATTGTTTGATTTATGAGATGTCACGCAGCAGTAGTAATGTACTTCACATATACAACCGTTATCAACATTGTTTGATTTATGAGATGTCACGCAGCAGTATTAATGTACTTCACATATACAACCGTTATCAACATTGTTTGATTTATGAGATGTAACGCAGCAGTATTAATGTACTTCACATATACAACCGTTATCAACATTGTTTGATTTATGAGATGTAACGCAGCACCAGTAGTAATGTACTTCACATATACAACCGTCATCAACATTGTTTGATTGATGAGATGTCACGCAGCAGTAGTAATGTACTTCACATATACAACCGTTATCAACATTGTTTGATTTATGAGATGTCACGCAGCAGTAGTAATGTACTTCACATATACAACCGTTATCAACATTGTTGGCAAAGGCAAAGTTTGACAGAGTTAACACGCACAATTTTGTGACATACGCAAACGGCAATGTACTGGATACATCAATTCTGGAGAAGGGTCTAATGACCCAATGACCTGATGACCCAATGAACTCCTTCTGTCTACTTACTCAGATTGCGGATGGTGTGGTATCGCTGCTTCGCGTCGAGCACCTGTTTGTAGACATAAGGTGAGCCAATGCCGTAGCTGAGCACATAGCCTCGGATCATGATGTCTTGTTCCCTTGGTGGTGTCCAGCTCACCACGATCGAGTTTGTCAGCGGCCGGACTTGCAGCGATGTCGGCTGACCAGGCACGGTCGACTCTGAAGATACACCAAAACTTTTATTTTGTTTTATTATTTTAATAATTTGGTTTTATTTTATTAACTTATTTTGTTTATTGTATTTTATATACAATGTTATTTACCCCACAATGACATTACAAACTGAAGAAGAATTAAGTATCAGTTTTCCGCAGTATATCTGTGAAGATTTGAAGATATTCAAAGCAGGTGCTTTTTTACTGTTTGAAGCTGACACAAAAACAAGATTTTACATATTTGTTATTACGGGTCATAGCACATTTCAGGACCAATATTTAAAAACCTGTTTTCAAAACTTATTTTAATGATAAGGCATATATTTTGAATATAACAGAAAAATATTAAATAAAAAAATCAATGTTCACATATATAATAGTCAGTCATATATGTATAAGATGAAGTAGCACAAAAACCTGGAAGGCTACCACACTATCCGGAAGAAGAAAAAATGTAACCAAAAAAGTAAAACAAACAAAATCCTAACTAGGAGTAGGAGTCGGGACTCCTCCCAAATAGTTCCTTTAAATCTTCAATTATGAAAATATTACATATAACTGAGGAGTGTGTAAATGCCCATCTTTCACCTCCATTGAATCTATATATGTTGCTACTAGAGCAACTAATAGAGCAGTGTTTTAACCTTCCTGGAGGTCAGACTTACCGTCGAGGTCGTGCATGAATGTTTCCGCATAGTGCCACTGGGTGGCTGAACTGCTGCCGTTCACATTCAGTGCTTGAATGCGGAACTGGTACTCGGTGTTTCGCTCCAGCTCTGAAAACAAGGCACAGTTCTCTTGATTCATTCGCGAGGAATATTAATAACTTCATCTCAACTGTGAAAACCTTCCTGTGCACGAGTTACCTGACATTTATGATGAATATTGTTTTAATTGACATGCAGACAAGGTATGGAACGAATTGCCAAATAATATTAATCAACTAAAGACTCTGAGCTGAATTAAGAAACATAACACAACATAATTTTTTAGCAGCATACAATAAATAACGTGAATGTATCACATTCCCTGCATACTGACCCGAGATGTCAATAGCTGTCATATTTTACTTTATATGCACATATTTATTATAATTGTAATCGATTTATATATATATATATGTATATATATATATACATAGTTATTAAATGTCTTAATCACCTCTTCTATTAAATACTGTTTACTTTTTAACTAAATCACTTATGCAATTTTTTGTGCCAGAGTTCCATTGAAATTTAGTCTGGAGCTATATAAATTTATATATTCATTAACAAGGCTACATCACTGCCACAACTACTATAAATCTAATGTAATATATATATATATATATATATATATATATATACAGTCGTGCCCCATTATAACGCACCCTGTTATTATACGGATTCGGTTATAACACAGTCGGTCATTGATCCCGAATTTCTGCCGCCAGGGGAAATGAGGGCTATGGCAAACTATATTAACGCGGTAATAACTGTCACTTGTTTTGAGTTAAGTTATCCTCGTCTTTGTCCACTACATGTGTATTTTGAAAGACTACTTTAGTTGGCATACAATAAATTTTACGTTGGCATAGCCTACAGGCACAGGTTACAACTGTGTAACGAATCTAGTGTGAGTCACGTTGCTATGTTGCTGTTGTTTGTTCTGCACTGCCATGTCTATCAAAGGCATCAATTTCTTTGATTACCGTGAATTAATTTTAGGCACAGTAAATGTGGAGCAAGGCATTGTTTGTTTCATGCTGAAATCAAGCAAATCCTTTCCATTCTGCCAGTCGTGGCTTCCACGGATCGGCGCCTTCGCTTCGCCTTCAGCCGGTTTGCCTGGCTTCTGCGCCAATCAGCTTATCATGTACAATTGAAATTCACAGATAAGCCTTGCTTAGGAATGGAGCAAGAATGGAATAAGAACGTTTTAATGCAGCTTAGCAAGGAAGATCAGTATTCTAACATTGCATCACAAATATTAGCTTTTTCGCTGCAATGAACGTAAAGCTACTGGTGTGCCAAAATACAAATTCATCAACCACGTATATGAAATGGTGAATTGCAATATTGTTATGCACGATAAATTTGCATTCTGAATTGGTCTTTTGATACTGATTGAAAGATGAAGTTAAGCCAATTGTGAGTACCCTGGTATATTTATTATTTAAAAAAAATCTTTAGTCGACTCTAGCACACCGTTTGTCAACTCATTTGCGTATTCGGCTGGCGAGTGCCAGGTTATTACTTTAGATCTTACATCAACGGTACCATATTATCATTCAGTTGACTGTGGCCTGTTGGTCCAATATCTATTTTTAAAATGTACACCATTCGTGAATTTTATTCAGTTCAACAGTGTATGACATTTAAACATAATACACTTTACGTTGACTGACATCTTAATAAGCTTCATAGAATACGTATAGACCACGCGACCAACACACCGACTGTGGCTTCGATGGCGTTCTTGGTGCAGCATCCGTGATGGTCGTCGCCGTAGTGCCCCTGGTGGCAGATACGGGAACCCGTTATCGCACCCCGCTTATACTGCCGATTCATTTCATGGACCCCGACTACCATGTTATAACGAGGCGCGACTGTATATATATACAATTAGTTTTTGAATTACGATCTATGATATTTTGAGATGCCCCTGACCTGTGAGAGCATAGGATCGGCGGTTTCCGTCGGTGGTCACTGTGTCGCCCTTCCTCGCTCCTTTGCGCTTGTAGCGGATCTTGTAGCCCGTGATGAGCCCATTCTGGGCCTCAAGAGGGGGAGGTTCCCAGTTCACAATGATGCTCTGAAGGGGAACAGATACTCACTGCAATATGACGTCATGATAATACTGATGTTTTTGTTTCAGAGAGTCAATCAGTATCATTGGATATGGTGTTGTACACTTTAATTTGATCTACTGACATCTATTTTAATTAATTTATTATCATTATTTTATGTAACTTATCAATGTTGTGCCTATATGTAATGATGCACTTTAAGCACCTCTGAATGGATTTATCTAGATTTAAGGTACTATGTAAGTGTTCTTATTATCATGAATATATTAAAAATAAATCCATAGATGAAGAGTCCATTAAAAAATTACACAAAGCTAAGATCTATAATTGATGCCACAATTTCAATGTACATTACATGTAGTTAGTTACAATGTTCTAGATAATGATACATTTACTCGAGTTGATTATTAGCCATGGCAAGCATATGGCGCTTAGCCAGTCTATTGAATATCCTATAAGAACTGTTATATATGCGACAACCAATTGCTGAAAATGAATCTACTCTTCTGTTTAATGTTTACCTGTCACACATCATCCTACTCAGCCATTGCAGGGTTGGCACAGCTCCAGTCATATACAGTGGTGAATACAACAAGACTAGCACTAGAGACGGCAACAATGATGACTGTCATAAAAACTTACATTTGAACTGTCCGTCTCCAGGCTCACGTTCTGTGGGGGTTTTGACGGAACTACAACACAAAACACCACGGTCACTTCAACACACAAACATGACTCGGTGATGACCATGCCAGATGCAAAACACAATTTTTTAATAATATAGTGTGGACCTCTCTGCTTAAGCAACTCACAACCCACTTACAGAAATGGGCAGACTAAGTCATTGTTATGTAACAAAATACAAGATAATACATACTGTTTAGTCATACCAGTTACTCCAGTGTTTCCAGCAAATACCTAATAGCCTATACATGGTGTACCACTGTTATACACTATACTAACATTTTCAGAAATCAGATTTTTCAGGAAATTTATGCTAGAGGCATTGCAGAATAGCAGTAGTGTCTAGTCTGACAAGAGGGTACCAGGTTTCAACCCTTGCTGGGGTAATTTCATTCACCCTCTCTAGATCCATCTCTCTCAGCTGTGTTTATCTTAACCTTGCTATGGGATTACGTAACTGATAGTGAAAAACTCTTGCACACACGCATGCACGCTCACACGCGTGTACACACACACGCATGCACGCACACACGCGTGTACACACAAACACACACAAATGTTACATTTTACTATTAGTTCACCCAGAACTACCTGAGTGTGACACCCCTACATCAAGTCGGGAGTGACCTCCTGGGTACGTACCATCTGAGTAGCTGCGGGCTATCACCTCCTCTGCACTGTCTCCCGGTCCATTGCTGTTGTACGCCACCACCTACAGCACATACACAGGTCTACTTGTGACAACACAGATACTTACTAGTACCAACACCTGCTTTGATCAAAAACAGTCAGTCGATGCAACTGTTGCTGCTGTAGTCATGCCTGCTTCATAGCTTCTTGTTTCCTTCATTTTTAAACTGTGAGTCCATTGATTGGCTACTGGAGCTAGATATCCAACAACAAACAAATATTTTTGGTGTGTCACCCATTTTCTTTGGTTCTTGGGAATCTCAGCAGACGTGACTGACAAGCGATTTACGCATCTCACATATAGCAACAAGATATCAGAACACTGTAAAGTCTAATAATTTAGGTGGAACTTTCAATACTTTTTCATCACTGATCTTTGAATCTAGTGTGACATTGATAGAAATAAAATTACAACGACGGATTCAACAGTCAAGGTTGACACTGGAGGTGACTGTCACAGTGTCACGCTGCTAAAAGGGGGGGGGTGTATGCTAATAATGATAGAACAAATATGGTACATTTACATCATACAGAATGGTTGAAATCTCAATACTTTAAATGAAAAAATTCACAAAATATAAATCCCCTCATCAACCCACCCACATCCCCACCCATACACCCCCACCCATACACCCCCACCCATACACCCCCACCCATACACCTCCATCCATACACCCCCACCCATACACCTCCACCCATACACCCCCACCCATACACCTCCACCCATACACCCCCATCCATACACCCCATCCATATACCTCCATCCATACACCCCCATCCATACACCTCCATCCATACACTCCCACCCATACACCCCCACCCATACACCTCCATCCATACACCCCCACCCATACACCCCCACCCATACACCTCCATCCATACACCCCCATCCATATACTCGGACTCACCCTGAAGCTGTACTGTCGGAAGATCTTGAGCGCAGTGAGGACGTGACTATGACCGTTGACCTCCACGTCGTGTTCGCCAGGCCCCTCAGTGCCTTCCTCAAAGTACACCAGCTTGTACTTAGTGATGTAGCCAGTCGTCTTTGCTGGCGGGTCCCACGTTATCTTCATCGCCGTTGGCGACAACACCTCCACCCGCAGGTTGAGGGGCGGCCCCGGAACATGCACTGTAAAGTTTCATTCCACGGTTTATGTGACATCCATACGTTCAACAACTGTTTCTAGTGTTTCCAAAACTATCCACTAGATGGCACCACCACGTTATACAGCATTACACGGCAAGGGGTTATGATACAGTTAGACTTCCTGTTTCGTTACATACGAAAATGTACAGAGATTTTTTTAGAAATGATTTTTTTAACCAAATTCACATGTTCTGACATGTGCATTTGAATAGGCAGATTTTCAGGTGTGATTTTAGAAGGAGTTGTCTGTAAAATGGTAGATTTCTAGATGATTTGAGTAAGCGGAATGATATTTGGGAGCAATTTGCCTGTTTGACCCTTTGGCGGAGTAATTGCCAGCATTCGTAAATATTGATGGGTGTCACACATACAGGCATTTTACGAGAGCTAGAAATATTAGATTTTGACTAAACTTGACCGGCATGTCACTGAGATAACAATAACAGCAGGCGAGAAGTTTAAGAAGTTTTCTTATAATCACACAAAACGTTAACATGGTCGCCAATGGGGAAAATAATTGTATCATAAGCTGTTATTTTGGACTGGGTTTGCGGGGTTTTTGTCTACTAAAGTCATACTACAAATGTGTACATTGTAAATCTCTAATAGTCAAGCATAGACCTATTAACTCGGACTGGTATATACTAAACCTATTAACTCGGACTGGTATATACTAAACCTATTAACTCGGACTGGTATATACTAAACCTATTAACTCGGACTGGTATATACTAAACCTATTAACTCGGACTGGTATATACTAAACCTATTAACTCGGACTGGTATATACTAAACCTATTAACTCGGACTGGTATATACTAAACCTATTAACTCGGACTGGTATATACTAAACCTATTAACTCGGACTGGTATATACTAAACCTATTAACTCGGACTGGTATATACTAAACCTATTAACTCGGACTGGTATATACTAAACCTATTAACTCGGACTGGTATATACTAAATGTATGTCACAATTATTTTCAATATTCAGATGCATTGTGACTAGTTTGATTGAACCGTTACCAGTTGAATATAATTACTCAACAACATAACACTAACTTATGTGTCCAAAATTGTTTAGGAAGAGTAGTTACAAGATCTCGTTTTTCTCGCTCTGTACCACTTTTGAAGTCTTTGCATTGGCTTCCTGTACGATATCGAATAATATTTACATTCCAGGCACTGTCCAGTAAGCAACCATCTTATTTGCATTCATTGCTTACTCCTGTAAGAAAACCTATCCAGCTTCGATCATCTAGTTCTGACCTACATTTTGTTCCTAGAGTCAACACTAACATTAGAACTAGGGTTTTTTTCTGTTGCTGCACCAACTCTTAGTGTTAGATCAGTTGAAAATATTACAAAATTCAGTCGACATTTAAAAACTTATCTTTACAACCTTGCTTATCCACCGTAGCTTCCTAGCGTCTTGACCCATCAGTTGACAACTGGAATACTGCTTACGGATTTTGAGATTGACCAATCCTTTTGTTTTGATGCACCTCTGAGCTTGGTTTCCAAGGATTTAGGCGCAATAGAAGTTATCTTATTATCATTATTATTATTATATCACAGACACGTTAGCTAAAATTGACATCAGATGATTTCACCGGATATGAAAATGTTTTCATGGGAAACGATCGAAGTTTAATGATTACTTCCTCCAGCAAGTAACATGACCTTCACTGTGGGTCTAACCCAGACCCTAACACTAACCTTCTGATTGCGTTTCCACGGTGATCTGCGCCCCGCGTTGGCCAGCTCCTGCTGCATTGTGGGCAATGACCTTGAAACGATAGCGAGTCGCGGGCTTCAGGTGCTGTATGTTGGCTTCTAGCGTTGTTGTGTTCAATTCCCGCTCTCTGGAGTTGTCAGAACACACACTCAACAACAACCAGAACATGTTTTCCCACATGTGTATCAGTCAGTGCAACACATTGTGAAACCAATGTGGTTTATTATCAAGCGTTCGGGGAGCATTCACAAAGATAATAAGCTTGTAACAAATATCCTTCATTAAACAGAATAGCTTGTTAAATTTAAGACGTTTTTTCAAAATACAAAAAGATATATCACTGGGGACATTATTTCTGTGACGCACTGGCAAAAGTGTCCTGGTGGCCCATCCTGGTGTTGACTGTTTTCAGTGTACAAGATCACTGTTTGATGATCGCCAATTTTCGTGACATGTGCAAACATAAAATTGTGGGGATAATTTAAAAAAAAATGTAAACAGGAATGTATGGCAAATATTTTTTTTTGCGTTGTAATTTGACTACCGATTTATATAGTTATTGTGTGTTGTGTGTGCAATATCAAACTCACTTTGACCGCAGTCACGCATTTTTACCCGGATACCTTGTGTAGATCCGAAATGAACAGTCAATGGAGCAAAATAAATTTGTAAGGGCAAAATTGGGCTTATGAGCTCATACGAATGTTAATATAATGGTTTCATCGACACGTTCCCCACCTTCCCCACATTCCCCTACCTGTTTGATCCGTTCTCTCGCCAGAACACCGAATATCCTGTTACGTCCGACGATCCAGCGTGGTACGGCGGTTGCCATGACAACGTGACGAACCTCTTTGAGACGATCGCGGCTATGAGTCGGGTGGGTGGGGTCAGGGGGTCGGGGCTCGTTGACGTGCTGTACCCTGTATGACGGGTGTGGGGGGTTGTGAGAGAGGGTGAGGCATGAGGGGCGTCTGAGAGTGCCGGTGGGGGGAGGGGTGGTGGGCATGGCAAAAGAGACAAAAAGCAACCGAGTAAACCCAAGCACAACACAAAAAGCAACGACAGTGCAAAAGCAAAACTAATGACTATGTATGAAATAAACAAATACTGGGGGTATAACTGGTCAACCCCAAACTTCATACCATGTGACAGACAGAGGAAAAAGGTGCCATCAAGGTAGGATGCATTGGAATTAATTTAGTAGAGAACTTCCAACACAAGAGTTGTTGTTTCTTCAAGTTACATGGCTATCAAGTTATTTTTAAGAGGCCAACAGTTTTCAGCGGCAACACCAAATTTGAGTTGTTATTGTGCGCCATACAATGTTAGTTCATAATGTACATAATTTGGTAGAGGACATGGTATGAAGTTCAATATAAACCTACTAAACAGTTTACCCACTAACCCATAGGTTTACTAAATACGTTTCTATAGCTTAGAAATGTTCTACATGCTGAAACTATCGTTATGCAAAATGTGGCTCAAATGAACATATGCAGAATGTACTAAACAGGACATGCAGCTGCTTTAAGCACAAAACAATGCCAAACAAATTTCAAAGTTTTATCTAGATAAGCAATTCCATTCCAGCATGTGTAAAAGAGAAACAAACTAGGACACATCAATACAGCAGGCTAAGTGATTAACATGAAATTAAGTTACTACAATGGTGACTTAAAGCGTCAAATTAAGTTACTACAATGGTGACTTAAAGCGTCAAATTAAGTTACTACAATGGTGACTTAAAGCGTCAAATTAAGTTCCTACAATGGTGACTTAAAGCATCAAATTAAGTTACTACAATGGTGACTTAAAGAATCAAATTAAGTTACTACAATGGTGACTTAAAGCGTCAAATTAAGTTCCTACAATGGTGACTTAAAGCGTCAAATTAAGTTACTACAATGGTGACTTAAAGCGTCAAATTAAGTTACTACAATGGTGACTTAAAGCGTCAAATTAAGTTACTACAATGGTGACTTAAAGCGTCAAATTAAGTTACTACAATGGTGAAGTAATGCACCAAAATATGCAACTCAAATGGTGATTTAATACACAAAAATAAGTGGCTAAAATGGTGACCTAATGCACCTAATTAAGTGAATACAATGGTGAACTAATACACTAAATTAAGTAAAAAAGTTAACTAATATACCAAAGTACACCACTCAAATAGTGATTTAATACACCAAACTAAGTGGCTAAAATGTTGAATTATTACACCAAACTAAGTAACTAAAATGGTAAAGTAATACACAAGATAAAGTGTCAAAATGTGTGAACTAATACCACACAGTACTGATTAGCTAAAATGGTGATCTAATGCAGCAAACTAAGTGAACTAGTGTATCAAACTAAGTGAACTAGTGTATCAAACTAAACGGTAACTAAAACTTCAGACTAAAATAAAAGGAGCTGTATGGTGCCAACAACAACACAGTATAACTAAAATTCCTAAGGCAAGTTAGAGCCGTATACATTGTGCATACTAATAGTAGACACCAGTCTTAGATCAAACACAAGACAAAGCAGGACACATCAACTTGACAAAGTTTCTACACTACCGACATGAGTGTTCGTGTGTGCAAGTTGAGCTACTGTCAGAACCTCCACCCAAAATAAATTACTACATTAACTAGACAAGTCAGAAATCTACATCTGGCATTCTACAGCAACAGTCTGTGTACGAGGTGTGGTATACATGCAGGACATGTACAATGTTCTTAAGTAAAAGCTGTGTATGCAGGATGTGTACAATTTCTTTTAAGAAGATGTACATGCAGGATGTGTACAATTTTCTTAAATAGACGGTATACATGTAGGATGTGAACAATTTTCTTAAAAGTTCACAGGATGTGTACATTTTTTGTAAATAAAACATAATAAAATGGTTCAGCAATAAAAGCTGAACATGTGAAATCATAAAACTACAACGCATGTTTCGCTGGCACTCGCAATGTGCGAGAGATAGTTACGAGAGAGGAGATTCACAGCCATAGTGGTGTGACACTTCTTTATTACATCATACAAAATCAACTGACAAAATCATTCAACTGCTTCCTGTGACTGGGCTTAAATTATATCAAAATAGACTGCAAATCCTCTCGTATTTTACCACGTGTTGTCTTATTCATAACTAACCAACATGTTTTACTAACATGTAACAATAACTAACTCATATCAAACAGGGGAACTTATTTGATGCAACAGCAAAATAAATCTTGCGATCTTTATCATCGTCTTTTTACCAATCTTTAATAGATTCTGGCCTATCAAATCACGACTAAAGCTGTATTTACGAAACATCTCAGTGTCTGTACAACACCGACTTCCTTATTTATCTTGTCAATGGCTCCACCTACCGGGATGTGTGATTATCAGCTGCGCGCTCGACTGCGTGTTTCCAACGGCATTCTCAGCGAAGCACTGGTACATGCCGTCGTCGGTGTTGAGCAATCCCAGAATCCTCAGGTTGTGACCATCGACGATCTGGAAGTACTCGCTCGGAATGAGGACATCACCATTCTTAATCCAGCGAACCGTGGGCTCCGGCATCCCGTGAACGTCACACTGGAACTCCACGTCTCCCTTTGTGTGTGCGTAACGGTTATGTGGGCGCTTGCGGAACGTCGGCGGTACTGCACAGAGAAATCGGTGATGTCATCACGGTCTATATACGGTTTGCTCCTGGAGTCAACATTAATATTGGAACTACCGGTAGGGCTTTTTCTGTTGCTGCACCAACTCTTTGGAAGATGCTCTTACTTAGTGATGCCACTAGATTCAGCACCGTCTCTGCATGACTGAGAACTGAACTCCAAGGCAGTTACGCCAACATCTGTCTTTCATTTGCTTAGTAACTGCCCGGACACTTAATCCTGATAGCTGTGTTTAGGCGGGATGGTGATTTTTGTTGTTGAAAATTACGAGTATTTCAGTAAAACCAACTTGTCTTAACAATTGGTTTAAATAACATTAAATAAATATGTGGTAGGAATTTACAATATGGATCTATTTCACAAGCGTTTCTTCAGATTTTTATGAAAACGACATGGTTATATTAAGTGGCATGGTCAATGGCTAGCCCAGTATAATCCATCTTTCAGCAACAAAATATATCATGACAACATTTTAAAGTCCGTTTTCGTGTTGTTTCTCATACCGTGCACTGTGAGTGTCACCTCGGCGTCAACCGAGTCCTCCATGTTGGTGGCACGACACGTGTAGGTGCTGGTGTCTCCCTCGTTGATACTGTCAATCCTCATGCTTCCTTGACCCTCCAGAGAGAACCGACTCTGAAGGTTCCTGCAATCACATAACGATAACACTCAACTGCTGGCATCCATAACAGTGCCGCACAGTGGCTAGACGGACGCACGGACAGACGGAGGGACGGACGGACGGACGGACAGACATATACATGCTTCCCTAATGCTTACACAGCTGAACTGAGGCAACATGGTGTGAACAAAATTGGTCAGGTTTTGAAAGAGTCGCCAGAGGATGCGAACTGTAGTCCTCTCAATGGAGACTTTAACGTCGAACCAACACATTACTATGCTCATGAGCCAGGGTCTGTGCTGCTAAGTGAGTTAGTGACACTGACATGGCATATTTTACCTGTACACTTGCGGTCACAGTGAACCTACTCGAGTAGTCATTTTGAATCATCGTCATACACAATGAAACCCATTTAAATTTACAACACATTTAACACACAAAATGTTCAAAGAATCACTGCAACAGGCTGCAGAAAATATCACAAAATTTATGTTGTGTTCCAACCCTGAAACCAAAGGACCCAGCACTTACGCCATGTCGATGGTGATGCCATTGCGCAGCCAACTTATTTTCGGTCGCTGCTTCTGTCGATCTCGGCCATTCGCAGCGCAGTGCAGCACAACAGTGTCGCCCTCTAATGCCACGGTGTCCTTTGGTTTGATCAATAGTCTTGGTGGAACACCTTCGTAGGTTGCTGCGAGACACACACAGTGGAACTCGATGGTATTTTCAGTTCTAAAAATGTCTCTACACCTGTACTTCAGCATGTCATAACGATGATATATTGTACATATTTTCAATTATTATTCATTGTGATACTAGAATAACAACAGTATCATCCTTGACAAATACCAAGGAACAGAAAATCTACAACACATAGAACACAGCAAAAGAAAGAAGAGTTATTATAACCTGAGAAGAATATAGCTGACTGGAAAGACTCAATTCAGAGATTTAATTTTAAAACACATTTTTAAATGAACAAAAAATTCCCACTATCTCTCACAGATGTCGCTGTCTTCCGTCAAGTTTGCTGTCAACATTACAGATTTAATTTTTTTATTTTTAAAATGAACAATTCCAGCCGTCACTTCAGACACCTTTGTCTTGCGTCAACTTTGCTGTCAACATTATAATTTTTTTTTTTTTTTTTAAAACGAGCAATTCCCGCTACACTCACAGACGTCGCTGTCTTGTGTCAACATGACGTTCTCACTGACTCGAGTGCGTTTCATGCTCTCAGTGCGGCATTTGTAGCGACCAAAGTCTGAGAACTGGACGCTGCTTATTTCGAGGACGCCGTCCATGTGTATGTAGTAGTTGGCGTCATCTGGACCAATCAGGGCATCGTCCTTGTACCACCGAATACTCGGCTTGGGTATACCCTCCATGCCACACGAGAACATCGCTGTGTCGCCAAGGTGAACTTGTAATGACTTTGGAGGTTCTGCAAAGTTCCTTGATAAATCTGGAAACAAACATGTTTAACAGTAAATATTATTGCCATCCAAAGCAACAATAGCAAATTTTTATGATGCCTGTATGTGATGTTTTCTTAAATGCATCACTACTAATAAAGCTTATTTTTTATTATCTATTTTATATATATATAATATTATATATATATATATGCAGGGTAATACAAAATAACTTGTATTAATAGTGGACCTGGGCAGGGCACATCAGCAGACTACGAGATACCCGATGGACATCGCGTATCACAATCTGGAGACCTTACGAAGGGAAACGATCTAGAGGAAGACTGGCGAGACGGTGGAGAGATGAACTAGACGAGTACTGGAAGGGCACCATCTGGCAGAGGATTGCGCAAGACAGGCAGATTTGGAAACGACATGCTGAGGCCGTCGCCCAACCACGGGACACTATGGCTGCACAATGATGATGATGCTTAATAGTGATGCAATTAAAATAAATCACATATATATGTCATAAAAACTTGCCATTGTTGCTTTGGATAGCAATATTACATATATCTGTATATTATATATACACACACCATGTTTTAACCAATTTACCATTATTTACTTCTTTAATTAATTCAGCATTTCACACCTCACATTCAAATGCCATATTTTAACCAATTTATCATCATTTACTTCTATAATAAATTTTGCACCTGATGTATTTTAAACGCCTCCAGTGTAATTGGTTTTGTCCAGTTATAAACCAAAACCAATTTAAAATTGCTTTCAATTTTATAAGTAGTCAGCCAAGTAAAAATCATGTCATCATTAGCAACATTTCTGATGAAATATTATATTCTCAATATTTATCCCATCGAGATACTTACATGCTACTTGTAACTTGGCTTTCCGACTAACTATGCTCCCTAGCTCGGGTACGGATGCCACACACTGATAGGTCCCTTCGTCGGGCTGGTGGGAACGGGAATGTTCGATCGACATGAAATATAATGACCCATTCGATAATTTTTGCCTGCAACAGAAAAACGATTAACGTTTAGTATTATTTATGACAAAATTACACTCCTTTTGAAATCACAAAGCCTTGTGATGAGACAGCTGCTATTCATTAGACCATTTTTTTGAAAGATATTTGATACTCTGTAAAAAGCTGACATGTTCTGGTGTCAGGTTTAGTTGCTGCAGGCTGCTTTGAATCTGTCAATGTCACAGCACCTTAGGGATAGTACCTGGATACCCTGGGTAGTCTAGGTAACCTTGGTAACCTAGGTAGCCTGGCAGATGTGTCATTGCATTGTTGGTGGCTTATTATTATGCATACATCGAAATTCGTTTTTATTTAACCATTTCAGTACTACAGCCCTGATTAGCTGTGACCACTGAATACTGCATTCCCAGTGAATATGCAACATAATGGACTACCTCACTTCAAGTCAAAATTTGAGCAACAAAAATGCATTTTATGAATAGGAATGTTATACATTTTCAGAACGTATGATAATCAGCGAATAAAATGAGCCATATCATTTTACATTCCGTAGTCATGGTAACCAACAATCCAAGATGGCCACCAAGATTTCAACGTTTTTGCAGTTGCTGAGTGCAGTTGTATACTAAGTTCGCCAACATCGTTATTATTAATTTTTATGTCGATCGTCAACATCCGACAAAGATTCTTTGTTAAAACTATCAAATAATCTGTCCAAAACATACGGTGGTAAATCGCTAGTTGAGGTAATGCAGTCCGCCATTGTGGCCGCCGCAGATTTTGATTTTTTCCATCATTAAAAACCGTGAAAATCACAGTTAACTATTATTGAGCGATAATAAACGATGACCACTGCTGAATAGCTAATTTATTCGCCTTGACAACCATATAGAACAAGTGGCTCCAAGCAGTGGATTATTATGAATAAAAACGATTTGAATAGCAGACATCGTCAATGCCGGAAAACCGGCCTGTCGTACTGAAGCGTCACAGACAGTGCGGCCGGAAAACCAGCCTGTCGTACTGAAATGGTTAATGTATTATAACAAATTATTTATTCAAATTTATTCAGTATGCCTACCTTTCATGTATTTAATGTTGTCATTGCATCTAACAGATAACTAATTTCTATTTCATAAAATTAGTTTATAAATGTACCATTACATAATTAATTGCTACTTATTTTAATCATATATTCTCACATTTAATTTATTATTAGTGTTCTTTTGCTTGTTCCAGTAATGTTATAACTAGGCAACAGCACAACACTTTGTCAACTAATAAAATAAAATGTAACATGATTAAATGTTATCATTAAATTTCACACCAGCAGGTACACGCATACAAAGTATAATATTTCTCTGTGTGTTTTTTGCTGGGCCTGGTGGGTTTCCCTCTCCACTCTGGAGGTGGGTGCTGAAACTGCTGATGCCCTACCCCAAAACATCGAATCTTCTTAACAAATTTTACGTTCTTTGCCCCGATGGTAACTATTCCCTCAAGACGTTTAACAATTTTTTTAATATTTCTACTTTTTAATGGTGTTATACAACCACAAACTTAATTTGGTAGTTGTTTATCATCGTAATTTACTAACTGTTGTACTGCTTACTTACCCTCTGAATGAAACATTGAAAATAACTAGTTTCTAATTATCCACTAGGTGTCGCTACTGGCCTGTCAAACATACGCTCCAGTATCCTAAAACCTCTTTTTGGCCTACAAAACTTTTAAAAGTAAAACGTTGACCATTGTGGAGTTGTAATATAATGCTTATCTTTCTTTAGACAACGTGTAACATAGTCAGGAAAACTTATTCTTGATAGAGCAACTTATATTCAAGTAAATTGGCAAATAAGTATACAGTTGTGGTTGCATAAAATATGTTTAAAATTCAGGTTCATAGCTGTTGCTGAAAGGAAATTATTAACATAAACCTATAATTGAATTACTTTATCATTGCCAACCACCTAGGAAAATGCCAGGAAAACTAAAATTTGGGAAAATATATATGAAATGAGCCACTTGTTTTTAGACATAGGAAGATGAAACAGAGGTTAGACATAAAAGATGGCAAATTTTGGGAGAACAAGGAATGAAAATGAAAGGTTTTTCAACCAATTTACGATAATTTGATAAATTTGGCAATGTAAATTACAGAACAGACTAACAATATCTGCAAAAATCAACTATATGCCATGAGAAAAGAACCACACAAAAACATCCTGGCCATTGTGAAATCTACGTTCGAGAGAATAGTGACAAGATGCACTCACAGAGAAAGAATACACTAAACAAAGCCTAGAGACATTTTTCGGGATACTACATATCAAACTATACATACCTGCTTATATATAGAAAACAGTGTGTGATAAACTAGTATTCTCTATGAGAAAGTACCTGATAAAAGTACGGTATGCTAGTTTAATAGAAATGCTTACAGATATTATCAGAGATTTTCAGTTGATATGCAATCAATCATTGTAAGAAATGACAATGTGCTGTAAAAATAGTAACCACATTACCCAATCGGGTACAAAGCCTGAAGGAACACCCAACTCTAGGCTATGATAATTCTTCTTTGTGGGGCACACACTGAAATCTTGAGTGGTGACAAGATGTAGTGAAATAAAATTATTACCTCTGTTTACTGTTACATCCCTTACAATTTAGTGTGGGCAAGACATTTAAAAACATATTTTAAGGAATATATTTTAGAGTAGATAAGTATTTTTTTAAGATAAGTCATTTTGAAGATTTTTTATTTAGAGAATTACTAGCAAACCAATGTGATCATCCTCGGTGTTCCACTTAGAATATTGTCAAGATTTTTGATGAAGGGCTTCAAATAAAGATTTCACCCAAACTTTCTTTAGATCGATACAGGAAAAACATGTTTTTTTCTGAGAGATTGTGTCAAATAACAAAGGCTAGATGTCTTGCTCATTTAAAATGCATTACTAATGAAGCGACTGTCACAGATCAAAGAGTTTGTATAGGAGAAAATATCACACCCGCACCCTACATATTCACAGGTGCATATGGACCTCAGACTAAATACTGGCACAAGGCCTCAGCTTTGCCTGGGGCCATGAAACCAGTATGTCTATAAGGTGGGCCTATCTACAAGATCTGGTGTCCAAATAAAGCCCAGTGTACTTAAAGGAATGTTGAATCAGTCATATAATCTCTTCATCTCCACAGGTGTTTCTTAAAGCATGCGGAATAGCCATGAGCATAAAACCAGCACCTCAAACAAAGGCAGTTGTTCTCGGCTAGAACACACAACCTTTGGATGACAAACTGTCTCTTTGTGAGCTGGCCAGAAGATGGCACTGCAGGCGATGCCGCTCATATGACAATAGTCAAACCCGATACGTGCCATTTAGAAAGACACACATAGACAGATTAGCTGTGACATCAATATGGGAGCTTTATCGAACATCACAGCGGCAACAAATGCCTCCTTCCAGTAGTTCGCATGTTCCCCTTATGTTCCCCTTATGTTCCCCTTATGTTCCCCTTATGTCCCCCTTCATCATGGTCTCGATGTCAGTTCTGTGCATAGTGTTTTCGCTTCATTGGCTGATGTTATCAATACGAAATTATTTACCAGTGCCAAAACTCGCCGAAGAAAAAAAAAGAAACCACATGATCCAAACAGTCCACATGTCAGAATGATAAAATCCACAATTTGTCAATTTCATAACTAAAATTTTGTAAAACGTACGTGGTTCCAATATTTTTTAAACTTCTGTTTATTATTATGATATTGACCATATGTCTTTGGACAAATGAAAATAACAAAATTCTCAGCTTTCCAAAAACCTGCCGTACACAAAAGTGACAAAACTTAAATTACTTGAACGACACACTGTTCAAATCTTTACACAGGTGAGTAGGCCCTGATGTCATGACCTATTTTGTTCAAATACCCGATATACTATAAAATAGCACTACACTGATATTATTAATGTTTATAGATTTTTTTGGCCTAAAACATACGGTGTCCAAATACACACATACATGGTCAATGTGGTATATATTTTTGTATTATTTATCATACCACATGCAGTATTGCACACTATGCTTGACAGGTGGCAACATCTGAGTGAGTGAGTAAAAAATTGAGAATAAATCCAGATATCTCTGGAACAGGATAACATACAAATATTTATAAAAAGTAAAAACGACAGCAAACAACTGTCTCTCTCTCCAGGAGACCAACTGATGGCGAGAGAGTGCTGACCTTGTAACATGACCCACATTTGTACACACCAGCATGGAGCAGTGTTTGTTTTACCTAAGTCCTTTGATCTTGCAGTAATTGTCTTGCTGTTGTAATGCACCATTTACCCAGATGGAATTTCTAAAGCCTACTAACAGGGGCAGCTTAAATGGACAAACAGTGATGTCAGACTTCCTGGGTTAAAATTACTCATTCAGATGCCACCCTCTACCGACCCATTTTGATAAGCTTACTACATTTGATGATGCTTATCCTCGAACTGCCAACATTGACTCAAAGCTCAACAACGGAGTAACGCAGAGTTTAATATCTATCGTTCTATGTTATTATTTCATATAATATTATTATTATTTTTATTGATTTTTAATACATGACAAACACCTATGCAAAATTTCAGGAGACAATAATTCTCACAATTACTACCCCTGGTAAATAGTCAACTCCAGAAATCTTCTCATTTCTACTGACGGTGACAACAGCATGGAGCTTATTAACCAAATTATGATATTATTAATTTCTACAGTTTTAAATAGTGTTATTACTGACAAAGAAGATGTGTTCTTCAAATATACTGCTGAACTTATTTCATGCCACACCTACCTCCGACTCCTACTACCCTGGTCAAAGTTCATCATTACATCGTCCCGCAACCAGCGAATCTGTGGCATCTGCGAGGACCCCTGGAGGTAAGCAGAACAGTTAAGCACTGCTGGTTGGTCGCGTTCAACCACCGTGTCCGATGGCTGTTCGATGAAGCGGAACACATCGAATCGTGGCGTAGCAGAACCTACAATAGTGAAGAAAAAACTGTTAAAATTTACAAAATCACAGCAAGAGCTGATCGTAATTTTATTATTACCCAGGTATAAACAGTAAATTAGTGCACTTTTAGCAGTTATAAATTTCTGGTGACACATCAAATTATTCTTGTAATTCCTGCTTCTTAATCTGGCATCTTAATTTAGAAGATGAGGTTGATCATTAATTAAAACATTGTCTTCATATCAAGTACAGTAAATAATCAATGGGCTCATTAATCAAACTTATATAAATTAACATAATTATATGTTCTTATAAATATACACAAAATGTTTTTATATACATATTATATATGCGGGCATGCACACATGCACAAGCATGCTTATACACATATTGCCACACATCGCCGTTCAGCTCATTTGCCACTGAGTTTTTTAGGATATTGGCACGAAAGAAGTAATTTGATTAATCTTATTTTTTAGTTTATTATTTATTTATTTTAAGTGTTTTAATTATTATATTATTATTTATTCTTATTTTATGATTTTTTTTCTTATTTATTTTATATAACATACACAATTTCTACAAAAAGTTAATTATTGAAGGCTCCTACCCCTACCACCCTTCCATTGAACACCTGGACCGTATTTCATCAATCTAACCCTCATCCGCTATAGGCCGGATGTACCGCATACAGCCAGACAAGCGTGATATAAAAACCTACACCATAAAAAGTAAATTGCCTTAACATATACACCCAAAACAACATCAACTAAAACACATGTTTGTGAAACGTCTGGGCATCAATGGCATTTGTGCCTACACTGCAACTTAGTACAATCCAGAGGATTCAGCGTTCTCAGCGAATGATGCAGTTATTGCACATGTAACTTATCTCGTACAATATATCACAAAATATGTTCGCAATCTATGAACCAAATGCAATAGATCAGCCATGGTGAATGCAATTTCATGTATGCTTTGTGTTATCGTAGGTATATTAGATCCATGATTGCCCGTCTCCATTCATGTGGGAATGGATGCCTCAGTTGACAATCTTCTCCACATGCATGGACATTGCCACTTGATGGAGAAAAAATTCCAGCCATTCAGTGCGGCTTACTACCGTTAACATTTCATTATTTACTCTGCCAGTCACGTCACACTTCCAACAATGACATCACAGTAGGTGCTTACAAAGTCGGCAAATTCCACAAATATCTGACCAGCTCATAATTGGTATTATAAAAAGGTCGCTGCTATAAAACTGTGCCATGCAGAATCCCAGATCTATGCATAAGTACATCTCAACTCAAACTGCCTGAAAAACCTAAACACTGACAACGATAATGAATGCTCCCAGAAGGTAAAAGACTGATCGAGATGGAAGATTGTGTGAAGACGAGATCTGGTGAGATTGTGAGGGAACTGTAGAACAAGAACAAAAGTTAGGGAGAAATGGAGACCAATGGTGGCTATGACAATAAAACAAGACGAATGTGTTAGGAGAAAATCAATGTCAACCCCATCCCTGGACTTCAGAGACATTTAGAACGAGAGCAACAACCATTGATATTTGAATGCAGCCAATTTAAGCAGGTTCTTGGTTCTATAACAAAGGTGACTAGGACACGTCAGTGATTTGTCCCACAACATGACCCAGTTGAGACAGAGAGAGGCTCTGTTATATATGACCAACACACACAGGGTCATTGAAGATGTCATTACAACAAACCACACCAGTACCGCAGCAAATATTGCACAGCAGAAACATGCACCTGTTTTGAAACTCATCCAGGATTTTATTTCAATCACTTTCAATAAACCGACCTTGTCAATTGCTCATTTATTAATACTTTATTATGTTTGTAATATATTAGAATAAATATGTTGAAGAACAAATTGCAATTAATAGCATGAAGCATGGTTCACAATTTGAATATTTTGCCAACGAAATATTCAAACTGAATGCGAAACGTCCAAATAATAAAACAAGCTATAAACGGAGGGATCGGGACTAACGGCCAGTTCATGGAACTGTTCTTTTACAACGAAACAGACAAGATCGTTTTAATTGTTATTACAACTATGCAGACATGTTTGCTTTCATTTTAAGTAAATATTTACAGTAGATTATTGCTGGAATTTTCATAAGGACCATCTGATAAAGGAACAGATCTGAAACGCCCATTGAAGCCTGCAATGTGTTTATAGTATAATACTGATGGACTACGGAACATCAGATATATATATACATTTATTTATATATATATGGAACAGTGCAATAACAGAACCACTGTTACGCAGTTTTTAAAGTATAAAATGTACACTAACAGACACAGTTTTCCAGAATCACACAGAATGACTAGTGAGGAACTGTTACTACCAAAGTGCAAAGTGAATTACTTGTTACAAAAATACACACATCTTAGCCGATATTAGATTTAATTATAGCTGATGTCCCAAGGAACGCTTCTGAGTCGTTCCCTCAAGTGTCAGTCTGCAGCTGCCCTCGGATGAGTCAGACAAACCAACGGAAAATCATGTGAATCATAGCTACAATTGCTGCTACAAGACACTTGTATGAATCAGAGCTCCACACATCAATTACGTGAATCGTAGTAACAAGAAATGTTCTTGTAAAAATATCAAATGCACGCAATTCATTGCTATAAGAAAATTATGTGAATCATAGCAATGAGACAATTATGTGAATCATACTTACAAAATCATACCTACAAGATATTTATGTGAATAGTATTTGCAATTTACAAAATATCCATTGGTTCTTCAAATAAGAATATATTGCCACAGAAACACAGAACTCTCAATAGACATTTGACAAGTTTCAGTGAAGCCATACGGATATATCCTCCACGACTTTCATATATCACAAACATTCATACAACCGTTTCACTGAAACTAGCATTGTCATTTTTTATCAGACCTGTCACACAATTACAGTTCATCAACTCACATTAATTGTAGAACACATTTGTTTAATTACGTGATCACTAGTAGTAAAATACAATAATCATAGTCTGGATGAAAGCTTGGCACATCAAACAGCTACACAACACAACTATTAGCTAAAAGACTATCAAAGCTTGAAAATTGTGCAACCTGCTGAATTATTAAATTTTCATTTTCTGAGGCTAGGTTTCATTGTGGCAGCTTTTGTCGCCACAGCTGTTGTGTTGTAGCTAATTCATGTGTGTCACTAACGAACTCAATCACTAATTCATGTTACACCTGCACTGTCTACGCCAACCCGGACAGCTAGGTTACCACGTCCCACCATGTCTTATCCTGCCCTGCCACCTTCTACCGTGTTCTATAATGTTCTATTATCTACCATGTTCATGTCTCACCATGTTCCATGATTCCCATCATGCCTCACTGTCCCATCAAATCCCACCATGTTCCACCATATCCTACAACATTCTACCTTATTCCGCCATGTCCTAAATTGTACTATTATGTTCTACCATGTTCTGCCATGTTCTGCCATGTTCTACCCTGTCCTACCATAGTAAACAATTATCACAATAAAACTGCTTGTTGAATGAGATAGTCAGAAATATAATAACAGAAAAAAATATCGTAATGAACAGATTTTGCTACAGAAAAGTCACAGGGAAAAGTAACATTTGGAAAGAAACTCACATATCTCATACAAAATACAAACTAATAAAATAACACATTTTGCTCAGAATATAATATTTTAATATATGTATTTACCAATTTGCAACATCTTTAAAATCAACATTGTTTCTCAACACTTTTCGACTTTTCATCAGGATTCACTGACATTTATTAATCTGAATGTTATCTTTTCATTGTATGCATACTGACTGTAAGTACACGTGCAGTAAACACACAACATTTCAACACAAAGATACTGTCATACTGTATAAAATAGTAATAACAATCAACATTTTCTTTGTTACTTTTTCCTGTTACTTTTTGTCCGTAATTTTTTCATGTTACTTCCTTTCCCACAACTATAGAATGAAGCCAGTTACTGGTGACACTGACAGAATTGCTGTCACACAAGGTGTGTAGCAGATCATTAGCATGACACTGATTACCATCCTGTCACAAGATGTGACATTGTCTTGTCAGTTGTCACCATGCTGTGTCTTGTCACTAACACTGACTGCATTCTAGATGTCATCTCCTGTACATAGCCTTTCTATCACACTATTATTCTCAGTACATATACAACTGTTTTAAACTATATTCTGTACACAAAGCAAGCACAAGTTGTTGTGGGAGGCATCAGGCTGGCTTTATCTCTTTGTCAGTAATAACTAAATAGAATTCTGTGGTTGAATAAGTTTATAGACTTAACTATTTTTTGTTTCCATCCCAAGTCTGCTTTCTCCTCTCATATCCCATTCTATCCCTCAGGCATCTTCCTCTTCCACCCCTCATCCCATCCCCCATCTCTGTCTATGTTCTAGTTGATGGATGTCAACCCAATGGAGGGCAAGCCAGTACAAATGTCAAATCCGTATAAACTTTTTTTAAACCTATGCCTATCACAAGCAATCAATACTTCACACCCGTATCAACGTCTGCAAATGTAATGTCTGAATGAAAGCAGCCGATGAATTATACAGCAAACCTTGGATGAATCATCTAAGAACATCGCCCACAGGAATCGGAAAACTAAAAGAACAACAAAACCAGGTCAACACTGTTACAGGTACAGTACCTCATTCTTAACGGTCAACAATAAAAAGCTGACCTTCAAGAGTGGACAGCTGCTTAACCCACAAACTAACCATCAATATTTCAGCTAATAGGACATAGATCACGTGGCATTCATGAACCAGCATGCACATGTTCGCCATCTGTCCCTCATACATAAGCATGCACATACACCAAGTCATTTAATATGGAGATTAACCATGACAAGCACTCACAAAGATCAAACTGCAGCCTGGGGGACTTGTATTTTCCTCAGGCTCTGCATATGTTCACCTGTTATCAGATGCAAAACCTGCAGCCTTTCTTCACAGCCCAGACAGAATTTATAATCCTGGTTACCTTCATGGGAAATATATCGCAAAGCCAGACAATTACAGATCAGGCAGTTAGTGCCAATCAATTCACATATCTGGTCAGTTGACCCTGTGCTCAACCAATACTAGTTTTTAGTAAAGTGCTATTTAATGATGGTAACCATATCACATTTGTAGCCCACCCTTTAGCACAATTTATTAAAAATATTCAACAAACAAAATATTAAAAAAAAACAAGAAAATGTGTCAGATTTGTTGACAGTTATTGTCTGTCCGTTGGTACACCCCTCTATTCATTTATTCAAATCACTACGAAAGCACTATGAAAATACCCATAGCTTTGCACTTTTTCATTTCATAATTTCTGACACAATCTGAGATTAATATCATTCAACAGAGATTTCAGCGGACCCTGTTAAGACACATGGTTCATCTCATAAATGACCTTTGGCTGTATTTGTGCAAGGAGTTATGACTTTGCACTGAGTGCTATCACTGATGCCACTAGTATATAGTTTAATCTGATTATAGCTTTGCACCAAGAATAGTCACTGACACTAGTTTGGTCAGTCTACATTTTTTACCACCAGATATGTAGATCTTGAGTCGGCTAATTTCTCTGAACTGATGTAAAATCTCAAAGTTAAAGTACACAGAGGGAAATGTTGTTGCTTTCATCTTGACCAAACACAACTGGTGATGATCTTAATCTAACTGGAAAATGATTACAAGTTGATGACAAAAATCTTCAACAACACCTTCTGGATAATCTTAAATAAGTGGGTTCATAATGAATATGCCCTGCATTAATGACAGAAGACCCTTTGATGTGCCCCAGCAAGGGAGACATAATGAATGACCCCTCCACCCCACACATGGCCAGACAATTAACAGTGCCATCATGTGACCAATTAACTCTGGAATTGTGTTTATCTGGCTTATGTAAAATAAACACAGCTGTTGGAAGATTCCTCATTACTGGGGATGAACATTACATAAACACCATCCCAAAGGGGGAAGGGTAGGAGATTGGTCTACTGGGAAGACGCTCCTTGGCCTCCTCCCTTGAATCACCCTGGAAGTGTTTGCATTGCTCAACCGTGTGTTATAACACCCCATTATTGGGTGCACAAATCGACACTGATGGACCAGTAAATAACGCCACGAGATCACTCACAACTGTTTCACCAGCATTTGCAGCGACAAAATAAAATCTAATTTTAACACGTTCCACAACGAAACCACATGGAAAAACATCCCTCCCCGAAACATCAAACGGCTGCTAATTCGGGAAAAGGGGAAACGGGTGCTTTAGACATTCCTTGTTTTTAGCACCCTGCTTTGGCTTACGCAGAAAAAGCAAGCATCTCTCCAAAGTGGCACCACTAAACTGACAGTTCAGCTGTTGTCTGGGTGCATGTGATATCAGCCTTCATTTGGGCTTGGGCTAGGAAAGAATCAGGGAAGACAGATGCCAACAGGGACCACAGTTTAGCCCTGGGGATGAGCTACAACCTAGTCAATCCCTGAAAGCCCTCCTAATGAATACTTCCCACTGGAGCTAAGTGAATTTTCCTGGGTTGCATAATCTCTGGGAAGGGAATCAAGACAGACAAATTGGGCTGTTGCAACCTAAGCCAGCCTTGATGAAGAAGGTAGGGGAAGGGACTCCTGGGAGGGGAGGACAGTGGGGAAAGCCCCAGGGAGAGGGAGAGTGACATGTTCTTATCAACATCACTGACAAGAGAGACAGCAGGGAGCTGGGCCCTCTTTGTGCTGCAGGGAGCTGTGTGGCCACCACATCTGCAGAATCAACATGTAGCCAGGGCAGCTGACTTGTTTAATTTGTTTTCCATACCATGCAAGAATTTAGATTTATAAATTATGTGATTTGTTTAGCAAACTTATGGAGTGAATTTGTTATCTTTAAATTAATTCACCCAAATATTCACCCAAATATATTTAATATTTCCACTTATATTATAAATATAACAAATTCTAAATTCAAAGAGTTTCCTGTGAATTGTTTGTGATATTTTTAGGTGAGGAGCTTATGTCCGGAGGGGGCTTATGTCTGGAGGGGGCTTTTGTCTGGAGGAGCTTATGTCCGAGGGGCTTTTATTCGAGGAACAATTTTGTCTGGAAGGGCTTTTGTTGTTCTCCATACCCTGCAAATATCTCAGCAACCCTCCTGTGCTGGGTAGAATGAGACGCAATATGGGTTTGGGGCCAAACTTCTGCACTTCCAGGTCTGAGTAGCTGTAATAATCGGTGGAATCCTCAATACTGTAAAAATAAAATCTCGTACTATCACAAAGTCATGACACTTTTCTGTGAAACCCAAGGTGAAGATTAGCCGAAACTGTGACATCAACACGGAGCTGATTATAATATAAACTGCATAAGGTTTAAATAAAATAGACACATTAGTTAGTTTATGCATAAACCTTTATTATAAAAATGTAATGCCTTTGTTTCAGCTGCAGCCCCCTCCTCCAACCCACCCCCACCCCCGGTAGCCCTCTGATAAACTTAAAAGGGGTAAAAATGGTGAGTTTATCACACATATAAACTGTCCGTTGTAGAAGCTGGAATCTCTTGTCTTCTCAATGTATCTGACGTGATAATTGGAAACAAATTGGATCATCAATAACTTAATTATCTCTTCCAATTAAGCCTAATATTCTTGTCCCAACACCGATAATCAAGTTAACAAGCTTGCAATGAATAACATCAATCAGATACTAGTCTCAGCTGTCGATACTTCATAGATGGATCACTTTCATCTGAGTGGAGGTGCTGATCATTTATCCCATCCAAGACAGAGGGCGACAGATCACAATTCAATTTCCCATTGGCGACAATGTCAACATTTGTTACGCTGTTTGCAACCTTTAGATATTTTTAATATTCCTAAAATCAGCCAGCTGCACACAGTTCACCAACTTGTGTCATTTGTTGCTCCACGAATACTAGATGCTCCCGTGAAATTCCGTCCAAAATAACTACACCAGGTGCCACAAGGGATCGTCTAGACTCACTTACACATGCCTTCATTGCCATTTCAATCTGTCTACCGCATCAGTGTGGCAAATACGGCCAAGTGCCCATTCAACAAAAGTTACATGCAACAACAAATTGCCAAAAGAAGGTGCCATTTCAAATCATTGCCATTTCATTTCAATTATCCTTCATTCTTACGCTACAAACCCCGAAATAAATTACAGACCAGTCCGCGTAGGGAAAATGCCCTCCTTTACGAGGGAAGAGGCAGGTACCCCACGCTTACTATGACAAGAAAGGGCAAAATTAGTTTGCTAAAATAAATCAAAGAAGCATACAATGCAGAGGTAACCACAGAGTGACTTAGAGACTTTTCCAGCTGCCAGCCTGCTCACTCATGATATACTCAGGACAGGAACCACATCAATCCACATGCCTCGAACAGTTACATCTTACCCTGGGCGTCAAATGAACGTCCTTCTTGGGCGGACCGATATATTTACAATCACATTCTGTAGAACTATTTACTGTACTCTGAAGATGCTTACAAGATTCAGATGGACTGTATCTCAATATTCTAAAAGGATAAAATATTTGCCTATGAGTACAACAAAAAGTGTCAGTCTTCAGTGTGTTGTGTATTGGATTTATCTGCTTGAATCCCATACATAGTCAATAAATTATTATTAATAATAACATAGTTTTAATAATAAATTATTATTAAAACTTTGTTTTAATTAAAGGGATGTTTCTATCTAACAATAACACTCAGTATACAACCCTATAGCATTACCCTTCAGACTGATTTTCTAGCCCATACCTAACATATTCCATCCTTGGGATTAACATTCAGTGTTGACACGGATTCTTGTGATAATCAGGCCAGTAAGTAAGTGTGTTTACACATATATAATCTGTCTGCCTGACTAACCACACAGGTAGTGTTAGCATATCAAGCCCACCTGAACCCCACTGTCAACAGACAGAGTTCCTAATTTCACTGAAGCCAGCTGGGGTACAGAATACAGTGCCAATCTTGCTTACACAGTCTAGGTGTAAATTTCATAGACCAGGCAGTTAACCAGGACAGATCTGTGCAAACAACACCTGGCAGTAGTCTGACTGCCACTCCTAGCCCTCTCTAGCATGTATTGTTTATTGTCTACATGCTCCAGATGCCTGCCTCATCCCCTGCATCCTGGTAGTAATGATGACATGACTGGTCACAGCAACACCAACACATGCGATCTAATTTCATCTTCCGTGTTTTTTGCGCGTGCACCAAACAGAAAAAATATTGATCCAAAATACCCCTGGACATACATATTGGTTTGTTGTGTCAGCCATATGCATTAGATCTAGCACCCACGCAGTTCTTTCCTTCCTGCTTTACCTAGCCGTGTTTATAAGAATCCCTGATCGATGATGTCCAACTAGATATTCATAAGTGTGGACGAAAACATGAAGGGAATCCCTCACACGATTCTTAGATATTTATAGGAATTCCTTATTTATAAGCATGGGCAGAAACGCGAACAGAATTCCAGACAGAATTCGCAGATATTCATAATTCGGCGCATAGATAGGAAGGGATTCCCCGATGGCGTTCATAGATACTCACAAGTGTGGGCTGAAACAGGAAGCTAATCCCTGGCAATGTGCACAGACGTACATCAATGTAGATGGCGACAAGAACCGAATCCCTCACAATCTTCGTAGACATACATATTATTAACCCTCGGACCAAAATTCGGCCCAACTGTACCTGCCTTTATTGTAACAATTTTCATTTTCTTCACACGCAACTGACTCGCAAATTTTTTTATCTATGGATAGCTGACAAATTTTTCGAGATCATGTATTCATCAGCAGATTCAATGACAGCTACTCACAATCTAGCTTACAAAACATGTGACATTGTTGACGACCACAATTTGGTGATTTTACTATGTCCTGCGTTCTGACTTTACGCATCAATTCATAAAATCTAGACCCCCGCGCACATGGTATCAATGGAAAGCTATGTCATTGGCCGATCTGCCAAAAATTACATCAGTGGGCTGACTTAATTCAGCGAATCAGAACCAAGTTTTCAAATGTAGCGTCATCAGCCCTCAGTGACAGTCAAAAACAAAATGACGGTGTGGTGTTCGGTAATTTGTCCATTTTGAAAGTTTACCTCGGATTATCTCAAGTTTCTGTGTCAATATTTTGACGAAATGCCCGACAGTATTCATAAATAAAGTTATTATACTAGTTCAGATAGTTAGAATGACTTTGGGATGTTTATTATGTGAAAATTCAACAAATTAGCAGCGCAGTGTTTCTCCAGGCGAGCGCGTGGGTTGCAACGGTAATAAGCACGGTAGTGATTGTCCTGCTTGAATCGGACTATTTTTATGTCGGAAAAAAACATAAAAATAAAAGTACTCAACGGGTTTGTTTCATTTTTATGTTATTTGGCAGCTAACATATATGGCTGCATTTATTTCACTAGGTGTAGGGCGTACAGCCACTCAGTAACTATCTGGCAGCACGATGAAATGTTTGTTTTAAAAATATTTGTTGGATGAAGTTCTGGTAGTAATATCCCCACGATTTTAGTATGTGATATAGTTATTATAATTGTATTATAATAAAGCATTCCTTTAGCAATAAAATGATACCTCATTCATATTTTATAACAAATATTAGCAAAGTTATAATTTTTATAGGAACAGTATGCTACAGAGGATTCTCAGTGGTCACTTCTTGGGTTAAAGTAGGGTTGGAGACAGGAAGGGCATCCATGAAAATGTTCAGATATGTATGCATAAGTGTGGATGGAGACAGGAAGGGAATCTCTGGCAGAAGGTGCCACTGCTCAGAAAAGCAGACAAAGAATCTGAAACAATCCGGTCTTTATTACATCAGCCTTTGCATAATATGTCTGTCAAGAAACTAAAGGTCACCACATCTGTTATTACGAATCAATGATAAGTTACAATAGAAACGTGCCTGTTAACTAAATGTTGGTTTTTATTACATATGAATTCCAAGTACTCTGTGAATTCCTGCATTGTGAACCGACAGTGTTCTGCAGTGTGTAATTATCATATTTGGTTGCACTTTGATGTTAACTTTTGAATGTGGTACCTATAGAAACACTCAACAGCAAGACTCCTATGATATACCTGTTGCTCAAGATTTTATCCAGAGTCTGTTATATATACACCTGCATGTTACTGTACACATATAAATTTAATATATTAATAATACATACACACATAATGCAGCTTGCGTGCATATGTGCGTGCATGCCTATCTAGGTGTATGTTTTCATGTGCAATTATGAAGCGTGCATGCGTAATTATATCTAGAGTAAATACATAATTATTATTCTGATGTTTCACTGGCTTTCATTAACAGGATATTAAATGCCAACACACTCTGAAAGTATGCAAGTGGTATGTCTAGCTACCAGCAACATGAAATAGAGGCAGCATAACTATCAGGATTACAAGGGTGAGAACTTATGTCCCTATGCAGAAAATAACCTACTAGGTCAGAGTTAACAAATATTAGATGTTTCGTACTAAACAGGTACATTATTTCCACACAAATACCACATAATGGATATCAGACAATCTACAGTGGTAGTTACGTCAACTGTTGCTACGGGTCGCCGCTGGCAAACAGCTGCTTAAATGGAATTTTTAGGGTACCGTTATTTTTTACCCATGCAGCTGTTTATACTTTACAGTTTCCAGACAACAAAAATGCCCGGACACCCTTTTTAGGGGGTGCTGTTAATCAAACTTAAGTGCTCAGTCCATGTAGAGAAATTTACGGGTCTCCTGATAAATGGAAGCCATTAAATTGGACGAACAATCTGTAAAAGAAGCGATTGCAGTCTCCCTAATATATGGGTCATTCCTCCAGGATTGGTTGCCTCCTCTATCGGAACTGTCATTTCTCATTCAAACAAATTCATCATTTCTGATTAACTTTTTCCACTGGTTACATAAATTTGCTCTCCCGTTATCAGCATCAAGTGTTATCTGCAGTAGAATGTAAATCAGTGTCAATATTGCGTAATCAACATGAGTGAGAATTACCCTTCCAAAAAGGCTGCCCCTGTTACTGAATAACTGAAATAGATTTTTACCATCATTCTGTTTTGTTGGTTCATTTTGTTTGGGTGAAAAACAGTAATGACTTTCTATTACAAAACTTGCGTTAGCTAAATCAATACCAATTTTTAATGAGATGTCAATGCTAAACTGGATTGAAATGTGTGTAGGAGCTTACACTGAATGAACAAAACAAATATGTAATTTAATAAAATATGTTAATTATAACAATTTAAATGATACATTTATATATATACATGTGGGAGTTTGGAAACAAAGAAACACAGTATACAAAACATCGCACAAAAGCACTGAATAGCAGATTCCTTTACTATTGAAAAATTAATATAGTGTATATATTGTATACCCTTACAAATTATTATAAAACTATGCCATTATAGTGACCATTACAGCAAACAGTTCTGAAAACAGTTGATCAACGTATTTTAAAATCTACAAAATCTTAAAAGCTGTGGCCACCAATATCAAAATGGACTAGTCCAATTTGAATGAACCAGTTCCATATGGCCACCTAACCAGAACCTCAAACCAGTTTTTGAGGTTCCAAACCATTACTCTCATTTTCAGATAATGTCTTATCTACCAAAATAAGGTGATAAGATTCCCATTAGATCCACATCACTCATGTAGGGTTAGCTGGTAATCAGCTACCCACAATTCCAACACTTCCCCTACCAAATTAAGGGAACATATCAAAATGTATGTTGTCATATAAAGCTACCATACTTTTTGCATGCATTTGTTTTATTAGCTCTTTAATTGTACATACTGTTTACATTTTAACTAAAATTATGTATAAATTATTGTTTATGCAATTTATATCAAGCACTCATATCAAGCACTCAAGGTTTTTTATTTTCATTTGATTGGGACACTATAAAATTGCATATTATTTATTAATTATTAATATTGATATAAATGTTGAGCAAACAAAAACAATAAGTTTGTCGAACGTGGTACAAAACATCTTTACAAGAAATCAGTCTTACATAATAATAATGTTTTACTTAATTAATAACAAGTTGCAAAACAAAATTGAATGAAACATCTAAATAATAATACTAATAGTAGTGTAGTAAAATATCTACCCTACAAATGCTCATGGTTCATTGACCTATGAACTGTTGGACTGCCCCCTGGTAGGGTTATGTACAAACCAGCTGCCAAGTAATTAGTGGATGCTCCCTGGGGAGGGATCATTTAGTCCCACTGGTCTAGATAATGGCATATCAAAGAGAGGCAACTAAGCTTCCTCTCAGTTTATGAGTTCAGTGGTTCCTTCCTCCTGCAGGGTGTATGGGCCACCAGTGAAACCCTAGTAACAGGGGGATATCTTGAGGGTCACAGGAGGGGTCGTCTCAAAATGCTGAGGGAAAAGTTCAGAACTACTGCATTTTTGTCCTGGATTTGGATAACTAAATAAAACAAAACAATGTTTGTGCATGGTCATAGATGTCTTGTATACACCGCACCATGTACAACAACCATGGCTCCTGTCTGCCCCTGCAGACAGATCTTGAGATGTTCCCGAAGCACTGACAAAACACCGGAAGGAGTGGAGCAAACTGGTCAGTTTTAGACCACATTAGAGGGGCCCAATAAAAATGTCCTCTGAGTCTTGAAATGACCACAAACAGGCCACACTGACCAGTGGTTGTAAACCCATTTATTTGGCTTGACAACTACTGACCAGTGTATTGTAAATCCATTTGGCTTGACCATACAGTGGTGACATATCACACCCTGGCCTATTACATAACAGGCCTCATTTACCTGTTTCACACCAGCTGATAATTGCACCTAAACTACCAAAACATTCCTGACTTTAGTGGATCAAACCTGTTCATTCCAATCAAACTCCTGACAGTAATTCCTGTCCCCTGCCCAATTTGAACAACCCACGAGGGACTACAGCCTCCATTTATTCACCCAAATAGGACACCCCCTTATTCATCAAGAAAGCACCCATTGTCCAAGCTCCCAAATTGCTACAAATGATCGATATCAACAAAGCCACCCTGCACTTTACAAAGCTATAATTTGATTCCCACTGACTAAATAAACTGACCCTTGTCATAATATATCAGGATGCAGAGGTCATTCATTCACCCTGTAATCACCCCCTGTCACAAACCTAGCAGATGTCCTATAGCACTGCTGTCACACATAACTCATCAGTTCAATGTATTATGTTCTAATGAAAAAGGAAACGGTCCCTCTATATTTAAATCTCAGAGTCTGGACATAACAGGGACTAATTTCACACTATATAGAAAGAGAATGCACAAATGTGTCACACTTGAAAATGACTCTCTGGCTTACACATTCCTCAATAGGACGACCGATCAATTTCTCACCCCATAGAAACCTTGAAATTCTGAAACTGAAATCTGCAAATCTATGCACACCCTCATTGGCTGATGCTACTTGGAAATTGTCCAAACAAAACTACAGAACAGAACTGAAAACATTATGATAAAGCCACACATGTGTACATTGAAACCATGGTAAGACAGGTCTCATTAACATGCTTTAAATTGCAGCCAGACAAATGTGCAAAGCAAGTGATTTAGCCAGGCACCAGACAGCTATTCTCCACATGGTAGACTGGCAGAAATATGGAATAGGAGAAGCCAGTGTTGAAAGTGCTTTTATTGGTCTTCCCCTCATAGCTAATGTGCTGTGTAAACAGCGACAAACTGACTCAACCATAATACCTTCAAGTTGCTCAACATGATTAAAATCATCTGTCCTGAACATGCAGCACCTCCACAGCAATAGGATCATGGCACTTCAATCGGTGCTCAACTCAATAGCTATCGGATCGTTGACACGTTTATTGGCCATTTGGCGCCCAGAAAACAGCTGTTTGGAGTCTCTCCTGGCTAGGTACCAGGAAATAAAAAATGATTTAATCATGCTACCTTTAAAATCGCAGTCATATATTATTCATGCATAATGAATTACATCAAAGTCGATTTAACAGCCGGCTGGTTTACTTCTGCTTGATCAACAGAACTAAGCTACAAGCTATGAACAGTTCTCCCCAAGATCTTGATAAGATAGTCCCAGTGACAAAGCCAAGAATGTAATTAATTTTTATCAGCAGCATTGGAAACACAATACATCTTCTCGAGTTTAACACAACAAGGTTAATTTTATATTCGCCATCTCCGCAACCAGGCAACATCAAAACTCTCGCACACCCACTGAAATATGAAGCCGTCTGACAAAGAAATAGTTTAGAGGAAAAGAACTGATAAATCCACTCCCCAAGTCAACACACGATATATCAGTGGACATCAGAGAAGCGGAGTTGTCAAAGAAACCACACACATGTATTATCTGGCATCAGGCCATAGCCGCAGCGGCGTTGTATGAACAAGACACCCAACACTGATAGAGATACCAGACTTCTCTTACCTCCAAAATCTCTCCCCTGTATTCCTTTAACGGCCTGAGATAATTACGTAGTGTTTCTTGAATGGAGCGGGAAATCAATATGGTACCCGTAGTATTGATTTACCCGTGTCTATGATAGCCTCCCAGTAAGTTTTCCCTGTCACGCAACGATATAAAATACTACCCCCTCCCCCGCTGTTGTTGTGTGAATTTTTCTGACAACCCACCGACGTCTAGACTATAACATTATGCAGTTGCCCAAGCAGGTAGATTGCAGGGGTTCACCGAATGTAAGCATAGGACACAGGCGGAATACCCTCCTGCAGAATCACCCTGGATGACGATAATGGTTCTGCAGTCTCAGGCAATTATATTGCTGGTCCGCGGCTAACAATCTGAAATTGCAGTGTGTGTGGAAACCTGACACCAGGGTTGGCTGAACCTCAACGAAGCTATTTCAGAGTGCATACTTGCTAGTGTGGTGTGATTCACATAGAATGATAATTCATGTGGTGCATGATTTTACAGACATACTATGCTAATTAATTAATAGGTTGCATAGTCTATCAGAGAGGCTAAAAAATAATCTCCAATGCCCAAACTTTCTACTGTTTCTCACCAGGCAGCTCAGCCTCTTTCAATATCATTACTGAATTTATATTATCAGATGAAAATAGTTCTCCACGAAAGCAAGGCAAGACAGGAAGTTTTACAGAGGAAGTTATGATTACATTGGTAATAGCAATTACAAGGAAACTGGAAACACATGAGAATATGTACAACTGGCTTCACAAACGGACGCCACCCACCCGTCACCAGTGTTGACATTTTTGCGCCAGTGTTGACATTTTTGCGGTCAACTTCATAGGCACTCTGACGCCTCAGCTGTAAAATTCTTGATTTAGTTTGTCGGGAGTAACATCCCGTGACAGCCCTCTCAAGAATCGCTTAACGTGTGAGCAGGGCAAGCATTAACTACAAGATTAGTTATTTATGCAGGACAGTTTTCTGTCTCATTTGGCATTAGATTCATCACCTGGACTCTGTAACTCGCAAGTGTGTGACGCCAATGAACTGCCTGACTGCAACGTTTCCAAGAACATTCCAAATGCACTGAGAAAATGTCTCTTTGAGTGTAAGCTACCCGGTACTTAGCAAACCAATTAGTCAACTTAGTAACAACATTCTTCCTCCCTTGATTCATTTCAGTGTGGGGGCATATCATTTTATTACATCCTTTCAATGTCCAGTGTCTCTCTATCTAAAGCAACTTTCATAGCGAGTCATTCTGGATTAACTAATCCGAAATAGCGACAGGAATTTTATTGAACGGTAAGCATTCGCTTTCACGGTGAAACATTATTTCAAGTTTTTGATCTAGTGGAATGGCCACCAGATTCAACAAGAATACTCGGTAGTCACTGTGAAAGCAGCTTTACTTTTGGTCTTTCTATTCTCCTTTTACCACCTGAACTTGTAATGAAAATCCATCATTAAACAGCATCTGATGCTAAATGTAAGGAGACTTTTCAAATTGCAAAAACACCACCACCATATCACAGAGGAGACTATTTCCATGACACACCGGCAAAAGTGTCCCAGTGGCACGTTCTGGTGTTGACAGTTTTCAGTATAAAAGATCAATGTTACAGAGCAGAACTGACTTTAAAGAGCAAAATGGGGCTTATAATGAGCTGATAAGAATATGATTTAAATGGAGCCCAGGGCTTGCCTGACACCTCTGAGCTAGAGACAAATATTCACATTAAGTACTGTTGGAGAGAACCCACTAACACGGTCGCTGACATGCCCACTGCCACGGGCGGGCGGTCAGGGCGGGGCACGAAACCAGGGTTCACTAGGTATACACTGGCAGAAGAATGCTGAACAGAAAAATCACGATTAAAAAAACAGAAACTGGCACGACAAAAACTACATACTTTGCTGTCAGCAAATATTTATTAGATAATAAACTGTGGTAATTTTTTCCAGTAGAAATGTCAAACAAAGAAATTACGCCGCTGTCTGGCAATGATGACGAAGACAGAGCACAAAACTGAGTTTTTGGTGGGTCCTGGATAATGTCTACACATATAAAACATACAACTAAATGTAAGCAATTACACTTGTAAATTATGGATGATTTGTCAAACCAATGGAATATGGGCCATAGTCCAGAGTGTTGTTAATAATACAATCAAAATATAACGGCTATGACAGCACTATATTTACCAGTGCTTTCTCTGCGGGTGTGAAGAGTTTCATAATCTCAAAACAAAATTAGAAAAACACCATTTATCAATACATATTTGCTCTGAAAAAGCAATGCTTCTTTAGCTGGAGTATATAAAATAATTGCACATAGGTGTCCTGGAAGCTAGACTTCTGAGGGGAAATATGACTCGGGCTGACTGCCGCTGACACCAGTCAAAGATCAGAAAAAACGTCAAACATCAAAGAAAACAGCACAAACAGTTCTACACTCAGGCGCTGTCACTACAACGGTCAGATATGCACTTGGCATCAAAGCACAAAGCTAAGATGTATACTCCCAACGGTTACTCATTCCAGGAAGCTCATCAATTCTACGTTATTCATCTGCCCTGGTATTCGCCACAGCATGTATTCCTGCCTGTTGCATTTATGACAAATCCACACCAATACTCCTAACGGGGCCAGCTTTCTGGAGTGACATCAATTCATCATTTGTCTGCATTTCTTCTGCTTCTATTCAACCCTGCTGCTGCATTCAATTGGCAAAAACGAACCAACTGATGTCTAAGAAAGACCAACCAGCAGCATGTCCATAATTATAATTATGATAGAGCGACTGCGTTAGAACACGGTCTGCAGTGAACGTGGCACGGCATAATTAATAATAATAAAATTCTGTAAATAATGGGGCCATATCAGTTGTAGGAAAGGTAGAAACAGAAAAAAGGAAAGAAAGTAACATGGTCATTTTGATATTACTAGTATTTTATACATTGGCATAAAAGCTCCATTGTGTTAACATAGATAGTGTTTGACAAATACAGGTATGTATACAACGATTGTTCAAAGCATTATCATCTTGATTAATAACAATCAGCAAGACCTACCAAATACAAACAAAGAATGACAGTTTAATGATGTTGTGAAACCCAGTAAAAAGCTAGAGTTCTGAGAAACAATGACAATATTTTAGGATGTTGAAATTCGGTAAATGTAACCTACACAAATGTGCCATATTCCCAGCAAATGTGTTGTTTTATTTATATTACTTTATATCTTGATACAAAATGTATTAAACAGTTTCTTCCTGATACTTGTTGTCCTGATAGTTCTTTCCTGGGAAAATATGTTACTTTTTCCATTAAGTTTTCCAATGCTGTGGCAGCGTGAGACGTGCGGCAGGCCAAGAAATATCTAACAGGGGAACCTTGGGACTGTTTCACCAAGATATATATAAACTCACAAGGAAAATACATCATTAAACAGAATCCATTGTTTAATTTGAGGAATATTTCCAAAATGCAAAAAGCTGGTGCTGTATCACTGGGTACATTATTTCCGTGACACAGCAACAAAAATGGCCCGGTTGCACGTCCTGGCATTGAGTTTTCAATGTACAAGGTAACTGTTAAAGAACAAAATCAGGCTAATGAGCTCACAGCAATTTAAGTGAAACAGTGCCATGAAGGGATGGAAGAAGGCTAGAAAGGGACAGAGAAACCCAAACAGAGAATGCAAGGGTGGGCAGACAACAAACAGGCACTGCCTGTTGCATGAAAGATTCCAGGCAGCAAGATCATAGACAGGGACAAAACAACAGGAAAAATCACATGAATAAAAGAAAACGCATATATATAAGTCATACAACGAGACACCTGGGTTTTGCACAAGGTACATGTAAAGAAAACTATACTGGGAATATCAAAATTAACTTATATACACTTTAGTATAATAATTATGTGTGATCTACACATACACAGTAATCATATCAGTATACATGTATATATATATTATAAAAAAATAATTTTAGAAGGACAATATTGCATCAGAGACACAACAGGAACTGGATAAATACATCTGGTTTAACAAGACTGCAATCTGGCACAAAAAACACAAGACGATAAGTGGCCAATGATGCCAAATTGGCATATCGAGAGTCCACCATTTTCTTCTTATTATTCTCTACAAGTGTAACCTGCCCCCAAGATCACCATCCATGTACGACAGTCTCATTAATTACTTCAGTAATATTATTTACAAATATCCCAGTCAAATATATTATTAACCACACATATGACTGTCAGCCCTGGGCAGTAACAATTAAGCAAGAACTGGCCACTGTGTGAGCACTTTCCAATCACCATAACAATAAGTGAGAGCAGCCGCCAGCAGCCCTCACCAGCACGCCCTCGGGCTCCATCAACAATGGTGTTGAGGAGATAAACACACCCAGTCTGACAACCCCAGTTAGTACCAGTCCTCAAGATAAATACTCCATACTTAGAAGAAACCCCCCCCCCAGCTCACCCTGCCCAAATCTACAAGGCTGAGCATACCCAGACAGACAAACAACACCTGAGGGGAGGCGATTCCCTATGTTCAGTGTGAGAATATAGACAATTTACTTGCACACCTGTTATATTGCCAGAACTGAATAATTGTATTTGGACATAATAACAGAGTACTTAATGATAATTAGTTTAAATGGTGTCACTGTAAGATAATTTTAGTCAAGTGACAACCATATTATGTAACGTATTGAAAATATTAAGATATAAATGCTGTATATTTTCTTCTTTGTATGTTTATTTATGTTACATTTAAAATAAAGTTATTTACTTACACACAATATTAGAACAAAAAGTTCCACTTGAAGATGTTATAATAACATTACAACAGTGTGAGAAAGATAACTTATATACCTAAACTGAACAGTTATATTGTTTCAGAAAACAACACACAATTTTAGTGCTATTGCACAAATACTCCATCTGATGGCGTTACAACAATACCATCAAAACCTAACCAAATTTAATGTTTTCCTTTTGACGATAAATATTTCATGGCTGCTGCTGAAAAAACAGCGACATAATTAAAAATGCTCAAACATCGGTCACGCACGAATGCACACGAGCCACAACAACGGCCATTTGCGGCACAACGACGGGAGCATCGATTTACGAGCAACAAGTGGGGGGGGGTACGAAAGACGCTTGAGCTGTGAGCACGTGTGGCAGCGACGGCACTGGCGACGAAACATTGATTTTTTAACAGTCTCCGCCTCGTAGCGAGACAATCCCCTCGCCACTCAACCGGCTGACAGGCACACAAAGAACATTCATCCACCCCCCTGGTGGTTAATGTTCACCACACCTGTCCAACAAAAGCGGGTCATTATCACAAATGGAGAACGTCACGGACAGCGTTTGATAAATGCGGCATCATCCGGTAATGTGGCAGTTTGTGTTGATACCGCTGAAGCCTGGCTGCCCGAACAAATGGGGTGCCTAGAGAAATCCCTTCCATTGTTCTTATCCCGAGTGATGATGGATAGAGGAGAGATGTACTTAGTCTGCCCATTGAGACGACACCAGGCAGTGGCAACCCTGGTCGCTGCGATAATGCAGTCGGTGTGATTCAGATGAACCGTATGCAGAAAAACGTCTGCGTTCATGATTGTGTCTGAATGCTCAAATCCTCATCATTGCAAATGGGCTCAGAAATCAGAATCATACATAACAAGAGCAATTTTGAGTGTGTTCAACTGATCATTGGAAATAGGCTCTGAATCAAACAAAAAAGACTAACAAGAACTGGCCATAATACATACCAGGCCATAACAGATAATTGTCTACAACCTTAGCAATAATTGACCAATTTCCCAGCTGCTGTTTGTCTGTTAGACGTACTTCCCCCTTTCCATACCAAACATACTTTACATCCTGACATTGTCCAAGTGTCTCAGCACTGGACCTATTTTGCCATGCCCACATCACCAAGTGACCACCTAAGACGACAACCAGAACAAGATGGATGGACTGACACAGAGGCCAGTCTCCCTATGTCATCACCCATCATCCAGGGTATCAAGTGCTACTAACCCCAGTGTTCAGGGCCCATTTCACTGACATTCTTTCTTATAAATGAGCTCATAAGGCAGATTTTGTTCTTTAAATTCGATTTAGCTCCTTAACTTGCGTCCTGAATATGTTCAACACCGGGATATGTGCCACTGGGTCACTTCTGTCAGCATGTCATGGTAACAGTGTCTTCAGTGATTTGGTAGCACATTTTTTATTTTATAAAGCTCCATAAATTTAGCAACGGATTCTGTTTAATGGTGGATTTTCCTTGTGAGCTGGTGATCTTAGTGAAGACATTATTCTGCTTCAATCTGCCAGGGTAGTAACCCCACAGCCCCATAGGTTATCAGGTCTTTGTTTTCCTCAGTGGCTGTAGCTCATTAATTAGTCCAGAAGGGTGGAAGGGTGGAACTCAGTGGGGTTATCTTATAACACTGGCATGACAACAAGGGGCAGAAATAGAATCCAGTCCAGCCTTGTTCCCCAGTGTTCCACAGATTTAAACGATGTGTCAGTTCCCAGACAAAAAAACACTGCCTGACTGATTACACAACTGCCAAATCAGTCAAGATACCATCCATCGATTCATCGAAACAAATTTTTTCCAACTAACAGACCACTCCAGGATCTCCATCCTGCCAGATTCCGGCAACAAGTTACTTCAAGATGTGCCATCGAACCCAACCCAGCATTCATTCCAATCAGCCATGTCTTCATCTTCACAAAGTCGCCTGATTGCTAAGGAGCAAACTTCGTCAGCAGAATCACTGTCATGTAATTTAGCGAGACTCAGTCACAAGAGAACTCACTCGCGAGGCATTACCTCGCAGCACAGCCAGATCAGCGATGCCAAGACGACGGATCAGCGCTGCAAAGGAATGCCAAATCCCCACAAATCCAGATGGATTTGCTGTCGAAATCCAGCTGCTTATTGCAATGGGTTTGGCATCAACAGAAGAGGTCCAGATTAATGGCGAGCATACTTCATGTGTTTTTACCCCAAACCACCAATGTTTCCACAGCAAGTTCCATTCGGCGGTGAGATGCAGAAAGCATCATTCAATTCCTACGAAGGTAATGGACTGTTGGTGAAACGAAATGTTGCTAATCTCTGCCAGCCTTGCTTACTTATTTACTTAATCCTTTTTGCATCAAATCCAACGCTGATCTATTTCTGGCTGCTTTTTTCATTTCTTTCAGAGAGGTTTCTCTTTTCCTTGTCTTACAAGTACCAATTCATTTACCACATATCTAATAATAAATATGCAGACACACTGAACAAAGACCCTGTTCCAAAATCATAAACAAAACCGTAGTAGAAACAGTGGACTTTGACCACAATCATAATTATGATCCAGCTAAATCTAAATATCACATAAAACTGCTCCAATGCACATGAACAAACGTGCACCTACGTCATTAGTCCGGCTTAACAATACTTGAGATTTCACACTATATTTAGTTATAAATCTATTTTCTTTAATTAAACGATGACATTAAAAAAATTATTAACTTGAAATCAACGTTTTAAACTGTTAATACGACAAACCACACCCAAAACCACCAGGTACACTCTCAGTGGGGAGACATGGGTTAATATGCAAATATCACAGCCATACAGGGGGAGGATAATTTAATTATAGTCATTTCCTCACACCTCTTTCCAACTTCACATAAACTAAAGTAGATCGATCATGTTCACAGAACATGCTAAATCATGACTATTAGCACAAATGGATGCACGCATGACAGAATGATGATTCATGCATTTTAGATCAAAAGCACTGCACTCAAAAAAGCAAAATCTCTACACAGTTCCCCATGTCTTAGCATGCCATTACCGGTGTCAAATTCAAAAACACTTTGTGTAGATCTTAAAACAATACATTTTAAAACAGAAAAGTGTCTTCAGACTCATCCATTAATTAATAATTAATTAATAATTAACGTTTTACTACCGTTTCTTCATTTTTTCATTATCCTGGAAACCGTTTATACTATAATTTCTGCAAACTTTCAGCGAATTAATATTGTTGTTGCTAACATCAATATTACCAAACTGTTTCATTTTAGACCTGATGTAGATTTGAATACAAAACAAAACAATTACCAGTAAAGTGCATCAATATACAGTATATAGTATTTACTTCATTTCCTACTGATGAAACTGCCAATTCAATCTTTGAAAATACAAAGCAAAAAATAATAATAAATTATTTAATACGAATGACAAGGTAACTGAGGAAGTAGGGGGTGGGTGGACAACTATTGACACTTCCTCCACTACTTCCTGAAGTGTATCCTCATACCTTAGCCTCCCCAATGGGAAACCCAACCTGAAACCTTCCGAGTAACATCATCTTGCACACAAATGACAAGCGTACATCAACAGGAATATGGCACTGAGAAAATAAACGGGAGCCTGGCTGTCGACAGACACACTGACAGACAGGGGGGGCATGACAGATGGATGGAATGACAGATGCACATTCTGAATATAGTTTCCTCCTCCGACTGGCAGCTTGAGAAGAATGCAGTCTGGAAAGAGTTTTCCTCTAAACCTCACCAACTCGGTCGGCTCTATAGATGCCTATAGCAGTTGTGTGGAAGTGAAAGGAACAAAATTTCAGACAAAATTGAGAGATTTCTCGAAGAAAAACGAGACAAAATGTGATGGAAAGTAACATCTCAAGAAATAAAATAATATATAGTCTGTTAGGAATTTAATATAAAATATATATATATTTACTGAATTTTTATTTTATAAACTTTTTTATTCTTTCTCAGTACTCACTGTACTGTTTTTCATCATTCGTGATTCACAATGTCTTTAAAATGTCATTATTATTTAATTATTTCTCAGTTACCAGTGCTCAGTAATTATCTTTTCACCAGTTCATTAATGTGAACGTTATCATTGTTAAATCAATCAATTAAGGTACAACCAACTCTCAAAATACACTATTGCAACACAAAGTCCTTTTAGAATAATAAATTATATAAAACAGCAAAAACAATCAAAATAACCTTCCTACCTGCCTATAACCGCCTTGATATGTTGATTCCAATTCTGGGTTTTTCTCTGTCAGGATCATAGGGAGAGTTTGTGGTGGGGTGATTAAACACAAAGGTATCACTGTACCCAGGGTAGATGAAAGGGTCAGCAGTGTCAAAGTTTGTTTGTGTAGTCTCCTATATCCCCCAAGGCTGAGTGGGTGACAATGACAGTTATCTGACTTCTAAGGGATCTAACCATGGCTTAAAACTGGTCCAGTGTCACCATGGTGATGGAATTAATCAGGGCAATTGACAGATTTTATGGTCATTGCAATGATTAGTTCAATCTACCAATAAATAATAAATTTATGCCTAAAGGATGGGAGGGCCATTGAAACATTCACACCACATCTATCTATGCGTGTACGAGAATGTTATTTTATGCATCTTATTTACCAAGTCTTCGTAGTTTGCATTTATTTATTTCTTCAAAAGCCTTTGATGACATTTATATAACTTGTATCCAATTTCTTAGAAGTTATGTGTAGTTCATGTAATTGTGTATTTGTGTTTCACACTTGTTCCGTTAACTAGTTCTTTGGTTCTTTTGGTGCAAAGAATAACCAATACCACATTAATTTCTAAATCGTTTTATCAGCAACAGATAATCATGCTAGAAACTCTTTTTTATTATCATTAGTTGTCAGATTTAAATCGTGAATTTGCTAGCACCTCCCTGAATTACTGATCACTAACTATTCTTATAATCAGCTCAGAAATTTTGCGTCATTACAATATGCAGGGGTAACTAGAAGGTCACCACTTTATACAACACTCTCATCAACTGTGATGTCACAAAAGAATGGATAAGTTTAAAATAATTTTGCTTTCATGAAATTCGCCGTAGCAGACCACCAACAGAATGACAAAAAGACACCATTGTACAAATTTCATTTACACGGAAGCTTATAACCGACTCGTTAGAACGAACCCAACACAGACAGTCCCAAGTTCAGCACTGCATCCATGGTGTCAATTTGCAGACGTAGGCATGAGAATCGCTGTCCGGAATAGAAGTGGTCAGGCGTGACACAGCATCATGGTCCGCAGTGGAAGGGTTCTATTCACGGCCAAACAGCACTGCCAGAAATAGATCGCTGCGGCTTTCACACGACGAGTTCAATGTTTTCCGAGAGAGAAAGACTCTTCCCTGTGTGATTCCGTACAATAGACCTTTATAGAGATGTGACTCTGGAGATGTAATTAACATGGTTTATCAGAAGCTTGTTATTAGCCGCCGTCGCTACGCCAGGTGTTTTGTCGGTATAGAGGTTAGTCGCATCGTCGCCGTCCACAGATGGCATTCCCGATAAAATACCTCATCGAAATCAGTGGCCAATCGAGCAATTGGCCTTTGCAAAGCTATCGTATCCAAACCAGGGGGGTAACCACCCACCCTGTGCCCCACACCTCATTGTCATCAGCATCATTATCATCAATATTGTGAGTTTTCCCGCTCTTCTGGTTCTGCCATTTTTCTACCGACCGCATTGTTCAATTGTACAATTATATATTCACATTACAACATATGAACATTTTGAATTTGATAATCATTATTAATTATACTGTCAAAAGTGAAAACATGATTTTAATTCCAGAAACCCAAATATGATTCCACAGATATAATACTACTAAAGCTGATTTAAATTGCAAAACATTTAAGTTTAACGTAATCACCTCCCAGGTGCTAGAATCAGACACAAAACATGCTCAAAGATAGATTTATATCTGGGCAAAGTACACATCTTCCTGGATTCCTGAATAACTCAGTCAAGCCCTGACACTGACCAGCTACTAGGGCAACAGTCCAACCTGACTTTTTTCCTTGGGGTCTGTCTAGTCCCCCCCCACTTCCCATATGCTACTCAGTCAACATATTGTACCTAGTTTTTTACGGATCCAGCTGGGTGGGCCCAGGAGCATCATATGCAGTCTGAACCTGTTGACAGGGTTTGAACCTTCACCATTTGGTCATCATTCCAATGGGTAGATTAGGTGGGGGAAACATGACAAATATGTTCCCATCAATGTCCCTAATCCGCTGCATGGATCTGGATAATCCATCTTGCCATAATAGCACTGCTGCTCTAGATAGATCTGCACAAGTGAATTAGGCACTTAGGCTTGCTGCATAATTTGGTGTAATGAATTACATTATGAGTAAAATACTAATGATATATTGACATTGCTGTAATAAAATTATTTAATAACAATATGAACTTATCGTATTTAATATATAATGTAAGAAAAACTGTCAAGTGTTCAAATACGTACACAGATTTTTTTCAAAGAACAGTTTTTCATGTGTCTAGTGCTCATACTTAGGGACATTGATTTTCCGTTTCAAAAAAGGCAAATTCTGTTTCAATTCTGTTTCAGAAAAAGGGAAATTCCGTTTCAAATGACGTAATTTCCGTTTCTGAAAAAGGCAAATTCTTTCTCAAACGATGTAATTTCCGTTTCAGTAAAAAAAACAAATCCTGTGTCAAATGACACATTTTCTGTTTAAATGTGAAAAAGAAGCCCATTTCTGTTCAGAAAAGTGATATTTTATTTCAAAGTTAACTTTGAGAAATAATACACTCTGTCAAATATTTAAAATATCACAATGTTATATGCATCTACATAATACTGTTTCAGCGTTCATTAATTTTCTAACAACATATTCTAACAACATTTGTTTATGCAATATTTGCAACACAATAACACTAACAACTGTACATAATCGATTTAGATAATAAAATAAAGTTAACAAATATAAATTACACAAGCTGTAATTTTAACAGTATGAATGTTTAAATCACTGATACTGTTTCACTGATAATTTTGTTCAATTATTATGACACCATCCAACAGATAATTGTGAAAATTACGAAACGCGGGCTATATCACTTTGAGCCAGCGTAACCTAGGCTGTTGTTATTCCTTCAAGTTTTGTGTTCGAAACCGGAATATGTACACTTATGCATGTTCTAACAATGTGACAACTATATTTTATTAGTAACATGTCTTCAAAGCGCTTAGTGGACAGCCAGCAATGATCGCGAAATGGTTTATGTTAGCGCCTTCCACCCGCGTCCCTGTTTACGTCGGTTGACATGGGCGCCATGACACTTCGTAGCAATTTGCCTTGCGCATTTTGAAAATCCTGCGTCATAAATCCACCAAATGAAACGACTAACGTTGCAGAGTAATCATGTTTGTTTCAAAATATCGGTGTTGACGATTCTACTCTTTCAGGATTTATGGAGTTTCCGTTTGAAGATCGTGGAATTTCCGTTTGAAAAGGCAAATTCCATTTCAAAACGCAGATTTCGCAAATTCTTCTCATTTTATGCGATCGCAGAAAATCAGTGTCCCTACATACTACTACATGCACTAGTAGATGTCTCAAATTCTCAATTAAAAATAATTCCAGCAGTTTGCCAATCATTTCCCTGAGAAAAAATCTCCAAAATGCCACATACACAGAAATTCAGCCTGAATGAACATTTTTTATTTTTTACTTGCAAAGCTGCTCTTTTTTCCGAAGCCACTCAAATTCTTAATTGTGAATCACTGCAAGATTTTTTCAGAAAACCCATCAGGCTTGCTGTAACTATTTACGAATACAGGCAGTGTGTGTTCTTGAACTGTATGACATGCCTGCCAGCTGTTCAGTTGAGCCCACAAAGAGAAGCAACACAACCACACTAGCCCGAATGGTGCATAAAGTGACGACCTGTGTTAGCATTATCAAAGGCCTACTTGTGGGTATATGCAAAATGCAAGACCAGAAAATACAACAAGATGTGTGCTAATCAATAACACCTTTAAGGCATCAGTGACAACCTCCCAAGTTTGTTCTTGTGGAGCCACCAAAGTGCAAGCATCGGACAATGCCAAGTGTAAGACAGTAAACATCAAGGACAGTTACGACTAATAAGTACCCGCGGCACGATTTACCTCACTAAAACCGCCGCTGAATGACCCGACAGTGCCACCAAATCAGCTGGCCCAAATGGATGCACCTAGCTCTATGACATCATTACTGTCAAGTATATTTTATATCAAACCTTGCTTAAATCCGCTTATCTTGATTGAGCAGGTTTGCGGGCCGGGCCATTTGGATGCAACTACCATAAATTGTTTTTATTTGGCAAATTTGTGCTCAGGCATGCAGCTTAACCTGCTGCGGAACTCTTCTCTGTGCACAGATACAAATATAGATAACTCCTGTTGCAGTTTGATTCATAAGAAAATACTGGCTTACAGTTGCAATGGGAAAGTCAGGATTCGGAAGAAGATTAATTACAACATATTTTATTATACAGCAGGTGTTCATAACAGCAACTAACAAAACAAGATGATTGGCCTGAGGCTAATTCTATGGAATCGCTAAGATTCATGAACTTGTATGCACGACTTGTGTGCATTTTGTGCAATCAAACAGGAAATAGGCAAAACCATACAAAACCTTAATTTATTCTTCCTGACAATACAACCATTTGGTTACCAATCATTTCTGATAAAAAAAATTACTATTTATATACATATAGGTATCATGCCCAATTTATAACCAAAGGTTGCCCCCAAGATGCATTGTACATGACAAGGTGAAGTTTACTCACTTGGGCACCCACTTTACTTTTAAGTTCACAACTCATAAAGTCAACTTGCATCGTGTATCGAACATAATAATTTACAAGATTCATGGTAAATATGGCATATGGAATGTTGCATTTTATGGATTCATAATGAGTCTTTGACTGCATATTAGTTGCGTTGATAATGAAGTATCTAGAATATACAATTGTTCCAGGCCAAAGTATACACTGATGTCACCAGCAAACAGCTCATAACCTCCTCCGTAAGCTCTATATTTCAAATCAACCAGGATAATATTACACAGCTCAATGAATGCAAATATTTCGATCAACAGGTCGTCATTCAATTTGCTATAAATTTTAACATCAGCGATCTGGTGTCACAAGGGTACTGCAAAATGCCAACCACATAATTCAGGCCAAGGTTAATTGCAGTTCATATGTATCGCAGACATTCAAAGGGACAAAATTGTATAATAACAGAAAAGGTATTGTAGACCTTAATGATATACCCAGGTGATGATTACACCGCTTCAATGGACACGACACACCTCAGATCTAACCGCGAACATATGTGCCATCCATATATGAATGCCACACACATGCATGCATGCATCTGCTATTTTATTTAGCAGTTCTGTTTGTAGCATGGTAAATGTATACCACTCTTCCTGATGCTCCCTTCATGTAATGCAGACTGCATAAATAAATAGCACATGGTAAAACTTGTAAATAGATTAGACTTCCGAAAATGTGGTTGACACAGGAGTAAGTAAGCAGATTGTATGACTTCATGGCTCTGCACCAGAGAGTCTACATCTTATATATACATTGCATGCACTGCAAGTAATTTGAACTGCTTTCAAAGATCATTGAAGAGATAGTCTGAGATGCAAAACATGAATCAATGTGCATACAGGCTTACTGCCATCATCATGTACATGATAGAAGGCTCAACTGTATATTTCCAGGTGTGCGTGTGTGTGCATGCACATATTATACATATATATATATATATATATACTTACTACAAATTGTCTTAAATTATTTGTATATGTTTAATTAATATATATATATAATATTTAATATACATAACAATGAAACATACATGTAGATAAACTAATATATATAATTTTATAAATTATTACATAACTGGCAACATTTCCAACACACTGTTCTCATATGATAACAGTGTTCTCGTGCAACTAATAGTGCTCAAGACTTGTAATATCTGATACTGCCTCCTCAGCACTGTACATCTGAACTAACCGGGACAGAGATTCCTTTACGCTTGCCCACTAACACCAAGTCACAGGTTAGAAAAGTCAATAAATTTTCAGAAAGCATTCACCAACCACCCATCATGTCTTCAGCATGTGCTAAACCCCAACTCACACAGATAAAATCAAGAATGTGCTAATTGCTTATCTTATCAAAATCTTACATACTGCAACTCCCCAGAGATCATATGGACTGCAGATATTGTTTATCGTATTGTATAATCTCCAGACTGGCTTCAGCCAGAGTGCTGATCACAGCCAAGACAGGGTGTGAAAAATGTCACCAGCTATACAATCACCCCTCCTGGGAGCTGTGCCCCCCACGGGGCTGTGGCAGCTTCCTGTACTAACACATATAGACATCTCCATCCATGGCTTCATAAAATAACCAGGAAACTTTGGGTCGAACAAAGAATTTTATGTGTCAGCCACTTGATAAATGCTGACTTCCATGCTCCTTCTAGGTCGATTAACTCATTAAGTAGTTATGTGCACCGGTATAATTTTTTTATTTTATTACTGTTATGTATTGACGGACTAAATTTGTTTAAAGAAATGGTGTTAAACCAGAGCATGGAAATTCCGCTAAATCCACTACACTGATAATGATATCAACATTTTAAAATTACTTTATCACTATTGATTTTACCCTGATCCACTCCCACTGATAAAGCCAGAACACTATCAGTATCTGGCTTATCTACATCAACCCTTGTTAGCATGGGGTAGGTATGGGAAATACCCCCACATCAGTCCCTCCCTCCTACATGACATTTGAAGTGGTTCTCAGATGTCCTGCAGCAAACACTTCTTTCTTACACATGCAAACAAACCAACCACTGAGACTGTGAGACGTAACACTTACATGAGATATCAAGCTGCACTGCCTACACCTAACTCCCCATTAGGTCGATGTGTACACGTATACATAGTACCACTGACCACACTGTTTATCAATATTTAATCCGACTGTAATGATTTGTGGGGAGCCACACGCTGCCATGATCAGTTACTAACACCTTCGAGAGAGTTCAAAAGCACCGCTTTGAAGACGTCCTTTGGTCAATGTGGATGCCAGCCATTGGATATCAATAATATGAAAGCGAAATATAAATAGATGGATGTAAGTGGCAAATTGATACAAACATGCAGCCGGTAAACCGTAGAGATTAACAAAATGCTACTATGTACAGTGCTAGTATGAATAACGCTGATGCTCTGTTTCAGCACATTAGTATTTATTGTGAATAGAAGTTCACGATGTGTAAATGTTGTTCGAGACACCACAATCAGACGGTGACCGAACAAGTCGTTATGTACTAGACTTTAACTCAAAACGGAGACAACATAAAAACAGACAACTGAGAAAGAAGGTATATGGATGGACGCCAGACATTCACTGGTGCACACTGTACTTTTAAGTTAAAAAATCATCCCAACATTGTCACATTTTCAGAAAAAGTAAAAACATGTGGCAATGTGATAAATCGGTTTTGTACCACTATGTCTCCTTTTGTACCACCATGTCTCCTTTTGTACCACTATGTCTCCTTTTGTACCACCATGTCTCCTTTTGTACGACCATGTCTCCTTTTGTACCACCATGTCTCCTTTTGTACCACCATGTCTCCTTTTGTACCACTATGTCTCCTTTTGTACCACCATGTCTCCTTTTGTACCACCATGTCTCCTTTTGTACCACCATGTCTCCTTTTGTACCACTATGTCTCCTTTTGTACGACCATGTCTCCTTTTGTACCACCATGTCTCCTTTTGTACCACCATGTCTCCTTTTGTACGACCATGTCTCCTTTTGTACGACCATGTCTCCTTTTGTACCACCATGTCTCCTTTTGTACCACCATGTCTCCTTTTGTACCACCATGTCTCCTTTTGTACCACCATGTCTCCTTTTGTACCACCATGTCTCCTTTTGTACGACCATGTCTCCTTTTGTACCATCATGTCTCCTTTTGTACCACCATGTCTCCTTTTGTACCACCATGTCTCCTTTTGTACCACTATATCTCCTTTTGTACCACCATGTCTCCTTTTGTACCACCATGTCTCCTTTTGGTTGGACTGCACCAAATGCTAACAAATCATGCACTCGACTTTAGTACATGTATTCGCAACAAAAACGAGCAGACTGGAACGCAGAATAACCCCCTGCCACGTGGCAATGACAAGCTATTTGTCACACACATAACACATACACACACCTGATGACACATAGAACCAGCTGTTACACACCAATGGTCTTTGTTCCACCTGTCTTGTGTATTAGACCACCCACATACTGATACTACCATACAAAGTCTATGGAAACCACAAGGCACCATTTTGCTGGCCTGTGATTAATGATCAAAGGTGCTAACCAGGTGATCAAGCTGCTGACGTCAGGCAACCAGGAAACTACTGCCTAAGTGACTACCGTGGTCGCGGGTTAATAAGTATGTGCTTTTTTCAACGGTACCTACTAAACCAGTCTCAAACATTTATTACATGACTGTCATTGTACAGTGTACTTACATCCGCAGTAACGTAACTAAAGTGATGTAACTACTGCAGATTACACATCCATGCCCGTTGAGGGTCTTTAAAAATGTTTAACTTTCCCATGGCATCGACAGTCGATAGAAGAGATTCAAATATCGTTTATCTGATTTGAATAAACATCTAAAACAATTGTGTACATTTTCATGATTTGGTCTTCTATCTTATTTTCCTTAACTTAAACTTTCATTAGATTACATCCTATTTAACATACTGTAAATAAATTGGTGAGTAACAGATCCCCTCACCAGTGCTACAAGGTTAGAGCACCAAGCACTGATTCACTCATGAGTACAACCTGCTAAAAAAGTGTTCTGCCTAGTGGACACTGGACACAGGACATCTGTATTGACATGTGATTCCTACAAATGTCACTGGCCAGCCAGATGTATGTGGAGCACTACTCAAACATCACAAGTGCAGGCTCCAAGTACGGTAGACCTTTGGGATCAGAGATGCCTTGAGAGGGGTCCACGGATACTTCAGTAGATGTCAAAAGTTGTTGTGGTATATATGTAGTATTTTTCAAGATTTCCCTTTCAAACAGGTTCTATAAACAAATCCAAAATGTGGCCTGTGTGTGTATTTTACTTTAGAACCCCCTACAAAAAATAACTATAAAAAAATCATTCATGACATTAACATTAATTTTAGTCACCTATTTGATGAATACGAATTAAAGTTCCATTCACATTGCACTAGTCACATCTCAGTAATATAAATTCTGTTCAGAATTCATTTGACAAAAACAAATCTTACACTGCATCTGAGAAACAACAACAGACATGTGACCACTGATTCTGTCAGGATGCAAACACACCCATCCCCACCCATACTCAGCCAATGTCACAGTGTCACTGCAACAGACACATTGGTAACAAATGACACACTTAGTGCCTGGGAAGAAACCAAACCAATTTGCACTAATTTGCATATCGGCTTAGCCAGAGATAAGAGGGACACACAACCAAATGGGGACCAAGTGTAGCAGCTTCAGTAGTGAGTCAGTGTAGATGCTGCATTCATCTCGCTAAACAGCTCTCACTGAACAGTGTGAAACAAAGGTCACGCTAATAAACATAAGCAGCAAGACTGCCAGAAATAGACCTGCAAGGGTTGACATGTTGCGGGGCCAAACATAATATCCTTATCTGCTTCACTTTATCTACATAATGTTATATCTTCCTATCTGCATGGTTTTTACTAGAGCATTCCTGATGTTAATCAGAATATTTACAAACGAAAACATACAGGCATACATTTTTCATTGATTAAACCATGAGATCAAATACACAGCTATGTAAGACCCGGGAGTTTTACCCGTGAATGTTACAAGAATGCTACCCATAATCAGTGATCTATCAGAAGGCTGTTTATTAGGTTCACCCTTTATTAGACCCATATTTCTGATGAAAGCCAAACCAAACATCAGAGGGTGTCACCACTGACCCTTATACTCGACTTGATCCCACTTTCTTGAACAGCCATGCCCATCCATCAAAGTTGGACACTTTACATCATGTTACAGGAATCCCTGTTTCCATATACCTTCCAGTGCAGGATGCACCGGGATAATTGGCGACTGCCAACTTCCGGATGCACCAGATGCTTGAATAAGTAACTGTAAAACCCAACTGAGCATAGTATGTAAATCGACACACGTCCAGTCGGATTAATTCACACCGGTGATAATGTGGGCCATTGATATGTGAACAGGAAGCAGAGAAATCCGCACTGAAATGGAGAAATGCCAGTGGACTATCGGCTTATAAATGGAGAAGAAGTTCAAAAGGTTTGCAAAAATAAAAATGTAGGGTCTTGGTTGGATGTTTTGCCACATCTGTCTATATTTGTGGTATTTACCTATGTACATCAGTATTCTTACTGCCATTTTTTGTGAACAGCATTAATCTCAAGTAATATGTACACTACACCATGTGGTGCTTCGCCAGGTAGAAAGATAAACACCCACACTGAATATAAATCAGTATCATTTTCAACCTAAATATCCCACTGTAGTTACTTGTTCTCTTCGTACAGGATTTTGTGTGCATTTTGTGCCATTCAACCAGGCAACATGTAACAGGCAATAAATTATCTTCAACCTCATAAAATTCATTTGTAACACAGAGCCCCACACAGCATCCAACAACAAACAGTAATCAAGCAGTGTAGCAAATTACACACCACATCGATTGGTGTGTGGAAGAACAGAGATGCATCTCTGAGGAAATCATAAACTGTCTAGGAATTATTAAATCGCGGCAATCTGTACTGAGCATCTGTTGACAATATCAGCGATTGCATTGCTACGGGACTGACCATTACCAAGACATCGTGATTGTATTAGCTGATGATAGCAGTGCGGAAACTACGGATGAGGCAATAAACTGCTCCCTACCCATGTGATGATCCCTCAGCCAGATTTAGGGAGCTCAATAATGCACCACCAGGGTTTATTGGTCAGAGTTATTGCTGACCAAAGCACCATGGGCGGTAATCTATAGTCGATCTAACGAGGCACTGGAAATTACTCAGAACTAGTTCATTTCCTCCAGGTCTGAAGTTGAGTTAAGTACAGGATATTACTCCAAAGTCCGAACCAATTCATTCCGTCCAGTCCCTTGTGGTTTTGATTTGGATTATACTCACATTTCATTGCACGGGACACAACTGATGATCATTATATGGAAGAAACCACTAGAAATTAAGATATAATACTATCTATGTATATGTTCAGCAGGAATCACGTGACTCGGATCAATCGTTGCAAGGGGTCAACAAGGCTGTTAAATACCTTCATTCAATCAAACTGATCATTAATTTATAAGCTACTAATTGCCTACTCAAGGTAAACTGACTTAAATAATCAATACAGAAAGGGGCAAGATCAAAAAATGTTGTCAATGATTGATTACAAGGTATCACAACAAATTAGGTCTAATGGGCATTTAAAAAAATCCAAATTTATCCTGTCTAGCTTAAAACAGTACGCTTGGATTAAATAAATTAAAGTTTTGTTACTGAAACAGAGAACAAATTCAAATGATAAATTGGTGAAATATCAAGGGCTCTATGATGGACTTTAAAAGAGCAAAAATATATACCCTGGTAACAATACTAGTAATGTAGTAATACTAGAAGTATTGGCAACTGGCAGTTGATTGTCTGTAACTCTATCTGCAATGACAGCTGGTCCACTACTCTGGCCTGGCACCCCTGGGCACTTCCAAGCTGCTGTGGTCAATATCACCTATCAATGGTGGGTGACAGGAATGACTATACATCTATCTCAGTGATGGTCAGTTCGGCCATAAAGGACAGCTCTGTTGATGGCCAAATGGGCCTGGTCAGATCAATAAGTGGAGAGTCAGAGGCTTAGTGCAGGAAACTGACCCCACAAGTGACTGACTGTTCTGTCTGAGTCACAAGACTGGGGCTGGGAGGGGGGGGGGGGCTATTTGCTTGAGCAACTGTAAACACCCTGCCCTAACAAATTACACTGGAACCACTGTTAGGATGTCCACTGCCTCAGGACCAAAAATAAACAACAGGATCCAGAAACAGTGTGTGGCCTTACAGCTTTACAAATAAACAACTGCCAGTCAGTCTTAATTGTGCCTCCAGTTGTTCTATTTGGATAGCTCAATTTATACATTTAAATTAACAAACAGTGGTGATTATACATATTTATATCCATCAAGTATTACTTCAATTTATTATTACATTTTCAACAAGCCGTGTCAACGTCCAACGTCCCTCGTCATAACAAACCATTGGTACATTATGTCATACATGCCAAACTATTGACACTTCTATTATTTATAAAGGTATTCAAATTAGTACCTCTTACAAACACTTAACCTATGTCAATAAAGTACTAACAAAAGTTCAATTCAGTTCAAAAGTACAACTAACCATAGCAGTTCATTAAACACCAGGCAGTGCTAGAGACACTTAAGATCTGACCTTGATGCCTCTAGAATGTGTGGCACACCTACAAGAAGCAACTGGCATAGTGCAAGAAATACCTATTTTTTTCTGCGCAATCAGTGTCACCCCGTAAGGTACACAGTACTACACACACTGCACCTTTCAACTGATTGTTTGCTAGCATCAACACCAGCACTTTGTGTGCCTCCAGATGCTGACACTGTCACCCTTTGCCCTTGAGCTGTGCAGGCCAGGGTTAGCCGCAGCATAATGGCCCTTAAACATTATGCATGACAAGTAAATAACAGGAGGGACTGACATTACACCAGGTTCTGTTGAAAGCTGATAAAGAGTTACAAATCACATCGCATACGCAGCAAATTTGATTGTGGAATATAGCATTTTATGGGTCATGATTGTGATGGAATCACATTTTGCAGAGCAGCAACGTGTCATGCAACCATAATTTTGTTCTTTCTGGAAGTTACATTAAAAATAAGTAGATTAAGAGGAAACCAAAGTGAAGTAACTATTTTAAATATTGATAGATGTATTTAAAAGACATTCTGAAGGACATAAAATAGCATCAATAAAAGAACAGTGAACACTCAATATCGGAGAGTATTTATTTTTACATTTTATAAATGAATAATAAATGCTCTACTCAATGGTGTCAATTGTAGCAGTGTGAACGTGCATAATATAAAACCAAAGCTGACTGATATTTCACAAATTCACATAATATTATAGTTTTCTAAACAATTGCTGGATTCACAGATAGCCAACTGATTGTTTCCTCGCCCACTTGTTATCTGAAGTTTTGTAATCATCTTAAAATGAAAATAATCTTATAAAAACCCCAGATCCTGTGAGGAAAAGAACTTTCCAACTGTGTTAACTGTCACTTAGTGATTGAATGGGAAATGTTTACCATGTGACCGGCTGAACACACAATCCGCAATAGAATGCACAATACTGCACATGGGCTGTGGCGCTTACATTTATCTGGGCATTAAATAATATCCGGGTGACGTTTCTGCGCATGCGCGTATCTAGGGGAATGTATTTAGCACCAGCTACGACTGTCGTGTTTTCAGTTATCCGGGCGTTATGTATGTTTATATGCATATCTATATTTACACATATGTCTATATATATATACATACATAAATTATCAAATGTTTGCTTCCCACAGAAATAAACAATTTCTGTCATAAAACAGTTTCCTCTCCACGCACACGTCACATGACTTACTCTTATACTTGGTCACAAATCTGAAACATCAAATTATAATTATATATTCTAACTATAACGCTCGTATTACGACAACAAACAAAACATATTTAACTACTGGATATTATTTATCACTACGTGATCTACTGGTGCCAAATATTATGCCTTACATATGCAAATAAACATTACCCGGATAAAATTTAATGCCCAGATAAATGTAAGCGTGACATTGCAATAGAATGTACAATACTGCACATGGGGGAGACATACTGGTGGAGCCAGTGACAGGAAGTGGCAAATTGCTAATTCAGCATGTTCAACTCATATTACCCAAGCTGACTCCTGGCACTTGTCCCAGTGAACTGCCCTGGTGACACCAAACACAAATTACCTACAGTGGAAGTGATTGCATGGCTTGTTTGCAAACTTCAGCTCCAGTTTGCTCAGCCGGGCGGGATACTTACACACTCGAAATGTTACAAGACACTAAACTATGTATGGTCAGTTATAACAGATCTAAATGAATTTCATCTTGACATCTTCATGATGGTGAGTGTAAACACAATTGCTTGTGTACATTGACATCTGCCGTTCAAGTAGGACTTGAGGGGATCTGACCTTCACGAGGTGTTAGGGTACCTGGCACATGTTTTAACTAGATAAAATGTCCACAAACATAATGCAGACTGTCAATAATGACATCAAATAAAGTAGCACCATGAGCACGAAGGAAAATTGTGATGTGATAATACTAAGATAGAAATAGTACGTCCACAAACACAACGCAGACAGTCAATAATGACATCAAAGTAATGTCATAAACAGGAAGACAAATGTTATCAATAGAGATAAACAAAAAGATGACAATAACTAGTTCTAGTAATAAGTTACTAACAACAAGGTTTATTGTGACTGTGTGGCAACTACTGAACTGAGTTAATTGCTAAAACTACTGATTTGGTAGCATTTTGCAAAGCAACACTTGTCTTACAATATGCAATTTTTTGGAACTTTCTGTCCCAGGTTTGGCTTTGTTCACAATCCTTTGAAAAAATTTGAGGCATGTGTTGGTGCACAGAAATGCGCTACATGCATGCACGATTTAACACAAATTTAACATAACATGAATAGTGTCATTGAAACCAGTTGATTCTTAGGTCCTGGTGAATGTGACAGTAGATTAATCAGTGTCTCTATCAGGCCTGTTCCTGCATTCAGTCACCTCAGTTACCTCTTTCACTGACTTCAATTTTGTGTCATGTTCCTCTAAATTACTCTATATGTCTCTCTGTCTTGCTATCTTAATCACTACTTCAATCTATCTCATCTTTGTATCTACCTCGGTCTTCACCTTTGTTCACTGTTCTGAACTGTCTCAGGTATAATCTATGGACAGTCTGGAAGATTTGTTTTTTCCTAGCACTGCTTGTAAATTTACAAACCGATTCTGGCATGTATAAAACCCCCATACATACCCAGAAATAGGGCAGAGAGGGGAAAATGACACACACCGACAAAAAACATTCCTCAGTCACCAAGTGATGCACCCAAGTATAGCTACAGGACAAGGTGATCAATTGCAGCCAGAGCATCATTAACATGGGCTATTTGTCAAGCAATATCATCTGGCCACCAGACTCTGGTATCAATCAGTCCTGACAAGAAACCAGGGAAGGTGGGAGAGCAGTGAGCCCTTGACACTGTGCATTCAATTGCAATGATCCAGTTTGTGCTGTACTCCAGTTTTCACAGCTGTGTGCGGTGTCACTGACTTGGATTTTTATCTCGAGCAGTCTATCTTGCAAACAGGAGAAATAGGGCGGTGTAGGGACTGAAGAAAATCAACTGTTTCTGCAGCTAAGAGAGAAGATTGCATGAAACAAGGTATATGCTGACACATCCGCCAAATGTCGGGAGAAGATTGAAATTGTCAGGCCAGGTGCCATTCTCTGGAAACTGATGCATCAGTGCAATATCCTGCAAGAGCCTTGCATAATAAATTAGGGTGTAAAGTTAGCCCAGGCTTGATTAGTTAGACACACCTGCCCCGGAGTGTGTGTGTGTGTGTGTGAGTATGTGTGTGTGTGCATGCAGAGTTTATGTGCACATACATGTACCAAAGTAGGTGGATGAAAGCTCATAGGGATTCTGAGGTTCAGGTTTTGAAGGAATCCAACACTTATTAAGAACTAGCTTTTGCAAATGTACATAATACTTCAACTGAACCATGTCTAGATAATGCACAGGTGCAGTGAAGTACTGGAGAAAAAGAATAATGTCAGCAACTTATGTCAGAATATGTTATTGTACGTTGACCAGGATATGTTTCAATCGAATCATTTCTAACATAACTTCTTCTTAACATAAACATGTCCGCAATTATTTCACTCAACATAACTGAATGACAGTAACAGATCAGGTGTTCACGCAATCTACAGTGACAGTCATATACACCATAGTATCTGCAATCCAACACAAGCACATCGTTATCGTTTATTCAGCATGGCCAAACCACCCATTGTTAAAACTTTGAATTCCCTTCTCCTGCACACAGTGCTCAGCAAGCATCCTCGCCTGAAATGTCTGTGAATAATGGAAACTGACATTTCACTGAATGCAACTCAAACACAGATCTATGGTGCTAGGGATGACCTCTGACCTACTGTCAGTAACAGTTGGCCCAAAGGACCAGCAGTAAGCATCAAGATAGGTTGAGCTAGATCACAGAAATTACTTGGTCCATCCATCTGTCAACATGGCTGTGTACTCTCACTGATGTCACATTACAAGACATCATAAACACAGCTGGGGAAACCATTAAAGTCTCTTCTAGTTATCTTTACCATGCAGAATACATTTATTATGTAATAAAAAATACTTATCAATCATGATGTTGTAATGACAAACTTGACTGGTAGGTAACCTAGTTGAATGAAAACCATGCAAAATTATTTTAAATAAGGAACACCAGTTAGTCAGTTTGACTGCTACTGGGTATGGTCACATTGGTATAAATATGGTTGCATATTTTCCAGTGGTTTCCAGTCTTATATTTATAATTGTAAAATAGGATATTTTGCTAAGCATACAAATGTGTTGTATTGAAATATTCTATTTTAATAACATTTCAATGTAAGTTACTAGCAATATTGTGTTGCAAAATATGAGTGTGGATAATAATTTTATTTAAGCAAATAAATAGTAAAGCCAAGGAATTTGTAAAACGGTAACCTGAGGCTGTAAAGCAGCCATGTGGATAAATTGGATCATGTCAGCTTGAAGGCGCACGGCTGGCCTGGACCAATCCACTATTGATAATTATAGAGATTGCAGTAGATTGTACAATTTAAGTACTTATGACTGAGCCTTATCAATGTTAGATATATTTCAAAGCAAACTTGTAGACTTTCAGCCATGAAACTGCTAATGTTTGTGCAACGTTTCCATTCATTCTCCCCGGACCATCTCTCAATACACGACTATGAAATTGAATGCTCGATGTCACCATCAAAGCTTGTTTGCTTGGCATGTGCGGTTCGAATTAACACCTTGTCCTAACATTTACACAACCATTAGTTGGTTGCTTACGAATGTGTGACAACATGCAGTCTTGTCCAACTCAGTGCTGCCGAGTATATGAACGTGCCCGGTGAACTAGTATTAGTAAACAGTATGCGTCCTATTGTAACACGGTAGGGTTTATCAAGTCGAGTTTACACCCGGCGTCGTGTGTAGAAATTAAAGTCCGGGCCAACAACAATGCACGCAAAGCATGTGCGTGTTTTCCTGTTGCGTTCAAAACAAGGACAGCATCTGTATCCGCATGTTCCACATTCCCACAAATCAGTAGTGTTGTTGTCCAGTTGTAAGAAGATGATAAACTTACCGAGTACCCCCACGGTCGCTTCCAGGGCGACGAGGATGAGTAGACTCCGACAGCAAAACGACTCCGCGGATGACCACGTTTCTCGACCACAAATACTCGCCATATTCTTCGTAATTCTAAGTCCTGTATAGGTGACGATCTGGCAAACGCCTACGATTCTGTTCGGTACGCGACAACGCGCCTGCTATCCATGTGCACTGAAGTAATCCACCATTTTTGACACATTTCTACCCGATTTCCTTGTTCGCATCGAACAACATTTTGGTTCGGATACTGATCTCAGTGCGAGGCTCTGGGTCATTTGCTTTCCATATTTGGAGTACAACTTATTTGCATAATTAGGTCTCCAGCTTTCGCGCTTGTCCACCAGAGGCAGCACTATACTAACGCTGTCAATCAAATACGCCACGTAGAACGGGCAAACGTGATTGGAAAGTGGAATTCTTTTCATCAGAAGAAAATGCAAGAAAAAAAAAAGTTTAATTGCTGCGCATAATAATAATAATAATAATAAAAGTACTTATATAGCGCCCGATCAATTGAAATTGCTCTCATCATCATAATTATGTCAGCATATTAATTTTTTATCCCACAACTAATAATTAGTTTTGCAAATTATTTTGTTAATATTATTGTAAATTTTAAATAAACTTTAAAATTGATAAGTATCTAGTTTCAAATTGGTATTATTCTATCAAAATTCAGGCGATATGTGATCAACCTATAAATTCAATATAGTAATGTGCACAATACACAATATACTAATTATACGTACATTTATTACCGTGCAAACATGTGTGGTCGCACGTATGATGTGAATCCAACTCGGCTGAGTTGCTAATAAAACGTGTTTTATCTTTTCTTTAGAGGAGTTTCTTTACTATTTAATAGATACAAAAGGGGTAGGAGTCCCTGGAAATCATGTCTCTAAAAGGGATATAATTCCAATGAATATCCTCCCACAACACAACCGTTGATTTGCGTATGTAACTGTAGACTGTATCGGACACACACGCACACGCACACACACACACACACACACACACACACACACACACACCACACACACACACACACACACACACACACACACACACACACACACACACACACACACACACACACACACACACACACACACACACACACACACACCACCACACACACCACCTCCCTCCTTTCCCTTTCCGTTGCCGTTCTTTCGAAACAAAATATTCTCTCTCCTCATCCTCTCTCTCTCCTCTTCCCTCCCCTCCCTCCCTGCCTCTCTCTCTCTCTCCCTCCATTACTTCCCTTCTTAGCTCCGCCCCCTCCCCCTCCCGTCTCTATCTCTCTCGTTGTGTACCAAGTTCTATAAACACACATTTTGAAGAAGGCAAGGCTTTCAATGAAGCGGATAGTGTTGGCTGATATGAAATCCTCGAGCTCTCTTGCTCGAATGTCCCTTTAAGATTATTTTCCTTCGTTCGCTCGTTTCTCAGTTTTCCTCTAATTTGACCGATATTTGTTGAATGTTTCTAGTGAAATATAATGTTTGCATTGCACAATGCTTAACGCCAAGCTCGCTATTTAAAGAATATATATATATAACAGTCAAATTATATTAAAACAGTTGTGAATCAATAAATACGGATAATATGTTAGAACTGGTATATTACGTAGAACATGACTATACGATCAAAATACCCAACTTTGTAGGGAAAGTGGACCCCTTAAAGTGAGGAGTAACCTACAAGAAAGAGCATATAACTATAATCGAGCTATCGTGCATGCATGCGTTGGTGCATGCGTGTATGTGCGTGTGCGTGTGCGTGTGCGTGTGTGTTAACGTCTTCGTTCCAGACAGCTTATGTTTCGTCTCGCCAAACTCTCAGGGATTAAGCTACGATCCCTCGGAAGAAAAGTAACGTCTTTATGTTTTTGAAATTCCCCGTTGGTTAAGGGTCATTAGTGGTTTTAGGGTTCGTAGCGAATGCTTTTATGTAACTGTTCAAATTTACGTCATAACAAATGTAAATACTTCGGGAAACCGACTTCTGCGGCGGTGTATGTAGGCGTTATATAACACCATCCCGAAGATGGGCAGTTTATCCGGAGGATGGACGTTGTCGCTAATTCCTTCAATGGAATAAATTGTGGCCAAAGATGGTCCACCTCGCAATGAGGCACCACGTATTTGCTTGTAACTCCTTCGTCGGTACAAATCTCGCACGTAAACACGTCACGCTCATATTCCCGATGTGCCAACTGGCAACTAGTACTCGCCACATTGCACCCATTTTGTACCCTTCCTACTGTCCAAATATATCTCCACACGTAATTAAGGATGCATTGTTGTGTCGCTTTGACTCATATTTTGCATGTTGTCTTTCTCTTCCTTGTTGGGTTGTGGATCGATGACCTGCTCGACTTCAACTTCGTCTCGAGTACGTTCTTTTGGGTGCCAGTAACCAGGCCCAATTTGGCTTCTTACAAAAAATATTGGCCCGTCGCCATTGTGGTTCCAATTGGACGCAGTCTGTGTCAAAAATTAACGTTGCCATACCAGTGAATATTTATACACAATTTATGGATACCTACGTGGAAGAAAATTATTAGCAAAATACACAATTTGTGACGTTTTAGATTCGCGCCCAGCTGGCATGCAATGTATTATGTATATAATGTGTATACGACGTTAGGAACATCTTTAAACATACACCATTGGTTTGACTCCTGTGTATGTCTTAGTGTGTGGATGGCTATGAAAGTATGGTTCACAGTTCTCTTACTTCTCCTTTTCTTCTTCTTTTGAATATTAGTCGTCAGGTATCATGAAAATAGTTCTCCTTTGCTATCTATCTTGCATAACTGTTTCAAATTCGGAGACTGTTATATAAAATTCACACATGAATAGTTTTGGAAAAGTTTGGTATCGTTGCTCTGACCTACCCTTCCGTTGCTTTGGTTGTCAAGTAACCAGCTCTCTAACAACGTCGTTACTTCTGGTTAATCTACCAGAAGTAACGACGTAAAGACCTACATATTGGAATCGCCAGCTTAGACACACTCCGTTTAATAATATCCATTGTACTTGATTTCCATATACATTATTAAACAATATATTCACATCATTGAACTGACTGTACCATTTAAAACTAACATCGAGAAAGATCATCTATTCAAAACTAACAAGTATGCCACACTAATCCATGACATAAACAATAACGGAATAAAATCAGAATTAACATGCACTGAAATAGGTTGCAGAGGCTATGTTTCTGAACCCAACAAATGTAGACTGACAACCTCCTTAAAATCTCTTGGAATAAAACCACCAACAAAACAAATAAAACAACTAACTCTACCCTTGTCTAAACTAGCCCTGCTAACGTCATTCACCCTTTTTAAATGCGAAGACGAACCGCAATGGTTTGATCCAAGAATAATTGAAATATGATGACCATCACCCTAATATGTCAATAATTACAAAATAAAATTCCCCTCCTTAGCAAGTAATCCTGTACATAAATGTGTTCATTTTTATTATGATTTACTTTAACAATTAGTCATTATTTACCCTAGCCTGCTACAGTATACCGATATACACTGTATATCAATATACTGCTATTGACTGTATTCACACAGGTACTTGGATTATCGTTTCACACTTTATTGTATTCTACTGTATGAATAAAGTGATATTCTCACCAAACGATTACCATAACTTCCCCTACCGTTAAAAGGAGGCACTATGTTAATAGTTTTTATTAAGTAATAAATTATGATACTGTTCCTAAGACTATAATAGCTGTGTTGAAGGTATACTGCCTGCCAAATTGTGTTTAGTAAGTCCGTAACAACACTTACAATTTGGAAGGTACGACCACGGGTGCATGTTCAAATAGTAAACAAATCATCCAGTTTCAAAACAAGCTTAATTGACAATAATACAAATGCGGGCTGAATTAACCGCAGTATCCTTTGGTGCTCAGCATCCTCGGTGCTCAACGACTTCCCATTTCTCCACGTTCAACACAGCATACTTCCTCTTACAAATTACTACGTTGGTTAATTCCGGTTAGAGGCACATACTACCTCCCTTTAAAACTCGTGAACTATTTTAACTACAAGGAGAGATATATTTGTCTGCTCTATGCAATATACAGTGTAGGTACATGAACAGAAACAAGGGTAAGACTGTTTGTATGGCGTTGGCCGCTTGTGTTCTAGATCATCTGATTACTAATAATTGGTTAATACTTGTTTGATCGTATCCCCTAGCAAACAAGTTAACAATGTTATTGAAGGAATAACATGACTTTACAAGTAGTTTACGTCAATATTTCAGCTTTAAAACTGTTCACCAATTTGTTTGCTATATTTAATTTGTACACATACTTTAAAAAGGCTTACTAGTTGAATGAGACCTCATAAGACCATTACATTGTAACCACAATAATATAGACTAGTCAGTTAATAGAACGTGCGAGCGCTGGACACACCTAGGAAAGAACTCGGGAAGTTTGATTTGTTGGAATAAACGCTTTAAGTTTGACTCTTTCCTTCTCACAAATATTGTGTGACGTTGATGCCAATTAACATGTAATGCAAACGAATCGCAAGTTCACGGAAAACACACTTTTTAATTAAGTTTCACTCACAGCAGACGACCTGCCGGCACATGTTGGTTCCACTTATAATATAACTATCAAAGTAATCCATCTTTCATGATTTCAGAAATCCGAGCAAATCGTCCGTTATCACGGGGTTGTGATCCAGACAGTCTGAAGTCGGCACGGCCTCGCCGACGCAATAGCATCCGGTATCGAGTGTGTTCACTAAGTGCTTCTGGTTTGTCGCCTGTCGTTGCTGCTGGTACTGCCGGTGAATCACGGCATCGCGCCAGGAGGCTTTGTTATAACAAAGAACATCATCAAAAACAGTCGCCGCACATCCAAGGCAGTAAGACAAAGTCACAGACATTTGGGCACCAGTGAGGCTCGTCACTTTTGATATGCTTTTGACAGCAGATAAGCTTGCCACGACGATTGTTGAAACACGATGCAAAGTTCAAAATGCATTCATATTGTGATAAGCGCAAGAGTTTGAGATGTAACCATTCTGACTGATTGTGACGGTTTGGGGGCTTCCAACTTTTGACTGATTTAATTTGTTTCTGAATTCGTTTAAGGAGATGACCATGTCAAAAGGACCTAGTCAGTTCATCTGCCGATAATTAGCGGGCGTATTAGTTTGAAATATGAAGTCTGCTATGTTGAACGTGGGAAAATGGGACATCGTTGAACATCAAAGGGTATTGCAATTAACTCAGCCCAACTCGGCTGAATTGCCAATAAAGCCTGTTTTGAAACTGGATGTTTTGTTTACTATTTGAACATGCTCCGGGGTCGTACCACGATTTGACGGACAGTATACTTTAACACAGTATAGCCTAAAGAAATTATATTAATGAATAAATTAAGAACTAGGAACAGACTGCCTCCTTTTAACAAACCGATGCAGTGAAATTGTGATATCAGTGAAATAGTAACGCTACATATGTTTATGTTTCCGTTCGTCAACAATGGCGCAACATATATGAATTCCTTTCCAGCTTTAAAAATCACAGTGAACATTAGTTATTTTAGATTTATTATGGTTGGTGGGGGAGGAGCGTTGTGATAATTGTCTGAGAAAAAGGGGTCGTAGAGCAAAAACGTTTGAGAAACACTGGACTGGAGCAACGAGACGATAAGACGATTCGAATTCGGAATAACCACTATGTCACTTCGCAAAGCAGCATGCTGGCACTGACAGCTGTTGGAAGAATTGCTTCTCCTCCTCCTCCTCCTCCTCCTCCTCCTCCTCCTCCTCCTTCTCCTTCTCCTTCTCCTTCTCCTTCTCCTTCTTCTTCTTCTTCTTCTTCTTCTTCTTCTTCTTCTTCTTCTTCTTCTTCTTCTTCTTCTTCTTCTTCTTCTTCTTCTTCTTCTTCTTCTTCTTCTTCTTCTTCTTAATAATGTGGTAGCCCCGACTTCCGGGTAAAGGATCTGTTTTCTGGATGCGGTCAAATGTCTTGAAATCTACGAAAGTCGATTATTTTGATCACGAACACCCTGTCGTGGATCTTAATGCAAGAATGGTGGTCTACACAGGCGTGTGCGTGCCCCTAGACCTTTAGAATTTGGCGTGCCCCCATACCTTATTGTATGGGCCCCCGTGACCGTGTCCCCCTAGAACCCTTTGAATGTGCCCCGTGGTGCAACGACGAATTTTTTAACAGCACCCCAATCCCCCCGTCTTCCGATGTCACAAGTCGAGCCGAGAAAGGAGAAACTGAAGTTACGGCGGCGCGGCAGCATGTTTATATTTCTGCATTATCTTGTCGGTAGTCGATATTGGGAGGGGACTACATTATTGTCATTGATTAAGGCACTCAACAAATTACGCCACCTCCCTATCCAATTGTTTTGAAGTTGTACGGCCCGTTTGCAGATTCCTTTCCTCGCTAATTAGGCTTACTCCGATACACGCAGTCCGGAATCGTGCGTCACTTTCAAAAGTCTGATCTTGTATTCTAACAATACCGACGACAAAAACATTACTTACAAAATCACAGACAGTGGTTTTTTCTTTCAACGCCCTTCGGTAGCTTTGTTCTGAAAACAATACAGTGTAAAAAGCTAGGCCCTCTACGTTGCATTGTGGAAGCTAGACCCTACGTGTGATTTATTTTCATGTGTTCCACAGTTAGCGACTGTAAGAAATAACAGACATGCGTGTACGACAAGGTGGGAAGGTTAGAATGTAAACTTTGAGAGTTTTAGACTATTATCTATATATTTAAGTGTTAACTTTGCAGCATTGTAACATTACCTGCAGCTGCCGAGGTCCACTTGTAGCATATATTATAGTGTCATACAGTGCGCCATGCGAACGTAGCGTTTACAGCACCAAAACAAATTCGGCGATGCAAACTAGATAAGGATAATAATATTTCAGTTTGGCGACTAGCGAATTGGAAAGAGTAGGCATTGGTGACGTCAGACTCTCTGTCACAATTTAAATTGTCTTCAACATGGTTATTCTACTAAACTGCTGGCATAATATTCTTGACTGTAGTTACTGATAGTTTGTTTATATATGCTCTTATTGGCTCTTCCTGGTCGCATAATATATAGTTATGGATATATATATATATATATATATATATTTATATATATATATCCATAACTACAATTGGGCAAAGGGCTTACGCATGGAAACTTCCAACGAATAATGTTGCGTCACATAGACTACAGAGTGTGTATATTACAGACTTATGTTGGTCGGCCATTGGTATAAAAATGACCTTAGTACGAGATTATCCACGGGAGCAAATGGCTGCCGCAATTATTGGCGTTCGTCCGTTTGTGGTTTGTTTAGGTTAGGGTCCTATTAGGCACACAGGGTCAATTCAAATAGACATGTTGCGGTTTACCTCCATCCGTCTCGGGCCCCAGAGCACCGGATGAATAGGATAAAAAGACCGCCATTACCTCACCCACCCGTCTCGACCCCAGCAGAGCACCGGGCGAATCTCGTATAACCAACCACTGCCTCACCTGAAGGAAGGCAGACTGTGTTGCGCATTACAAAACAGTGGCTCACAGTCTCACACCCACCAGGGCTGCAACAAACCAGAGGCAGCAATTATCACAATTTTGGCGGCGCTATCTTTAGATCGCCACACAGTTATCTCTGGCGGGAGAAAAGCCCTCTGATTTTCTGAGCATATCAAAATACGTAAGTAGGGAAGCGAATGAACGTAGAAAGAGGCGATTGCTCCTCGGCGCCTCGTGGGAGGTGCACTTGGATAGTTAGCGTATTAATATATAGATGCACAATGTTGTGGCCGTTGAAGAATCAAATCGATTGAAGCAATCTTTGTGTTTTAATAGATCGTGTAATTCTAGTGGTCTATGGGTTTTGCCAGATGCCCGCGGAACAAAGAAGTCCCATTTCCGACTATAATAACTTCTGCGGAACTCCCTAAAACCAACAGAACTTGTTGCACTAGTTATCTGACGAGTCAAATTGACACATGTCCAACATGGTGCAAATCAAAATGGACTTCCAGTCTTTTTAATCTCCAACAGCTTTTGCGAATGACTCGGAATGAGCCAAGTTTTCTCTCGGTAGTATGCCTACCCATCGTGTCTCTCTTCTTGTGTGTGCAATTTAATCTCGCCTCACCATAATAATAACAGTAATAGTAATAGTAGTAGTAGTAGTAGTAGTAGTAGTAGTAGTAGTAGTAGTAATAGTAGTAGTAGTAGTAGTAGTAGTGGTAGTGGTAGTAGTGGTAGTGGTAGTAGTAGTAGTAGTAGTAGTAGTGGTAGTAGTAGTAATAGTAGTAGTGGTAGTAGTAGTAGTAGTAGTAGTGGTAGTAGTAGTAGTAGTAGTAGTAGTAGTAGTAGTAATGGTAGTAGTAGTGGTAGTGGTAGTGGTAGTAGTAGTAGTAGTGGTGGTAGTGGTAGTGGTAGTAGTAGTAGTAGTAGTGGTAGTGGTAGTAGTAGTAGTAGTAGTAGTAGTAGTAGTAGTAGTAGTAGTAGTAGTAGTAACAAGATTTTAACAAGATTGCCATCCAGAAAATTACTCTGGATGGCAGGTGGACAAGGAAGCCTTTTGGCTTATCGAGAGTCCAATACTTTTTATCTATATGTATCCCGCCTTTTTAAGGTGTGTGTCGATTTTATTTTTAAACATATTCACGCTACTAGCACCAACACAATCAGGAGATAATCTGTTCCATTCATTTACAGTCCTTTGTGAGAATGAGAACTTTCTTATATCTAATCTACACTGCTCCTTTACTAATGTAGCTTCATGTCCTCTGGTCCTTCTATTTTTCTTAACTGAGAAAAAAATGTTTCTATCAATATTTTCATAACCATTCAATATTTTAAACACTTCTATGTGATCTCCTCTCAATCTCCTGGTCTCTAATGTTGTTAAACCACATTCTTTTAGGCGTATTTCGTAACTAAGATCCCTCAGATTTGGTATCATTTTAGTCGCTCTCCTCTGTACTCTTTCTAGCATATCTATGTCCTTCTTGCGATATGGCCTCCATGCTTGTATGCAATATTCTAAATGAGGCCTCACTATTGTTTTGTACAGCGGTACTATTAATTCTTTTTTCTTATACGCTATATTTCGCCTAATTAATCCAAGGATTTTATTTCCCTTTGACGCTGCAATTCCGCACTGCTCTGAAACCTTCATATCAGCACTAATGGTTAACCCCAAGTCCTTTTCTTTTACAGTAGTACTTAGAACAGTACCCCCATTTTATATTTTACCTCTTCATTCCCATGACCTGTGTGGAGACATTTACATTTCCCAAAATTGAACAGCATTTGCCACTTTTCAGACCATTTGATCAACCTATCAAGATCATCTTGTAAATGCTGTCTGTCTCCATCACTTTTAATCCTTCTAAACACTTTGTATCATCCGCAAATTTTAACACCTTGCTTGTTATATCATCGTCCAAATCGTTGATATATATTAAGAATAATATAGGTCCTAGTACTGATCCCTGTGGTACCCCACTCAATACCGATTTCCAGTTTGAAGCCTCCCCATCAGCTACTACACGTTGTCTTCTGTCATTCAGCCATTTTTCTATCCAGTTTATTATACCATTTCCTATGCCATGGGCCTTTAGCTTAAGGAGTAATCTTTGATGTGGTACTTTGTCGAAAGCTTTTTGAAAATCTAAATAGATTATATCTACTGGTGATCCCTCATCTACCCACCTAGTGATGTCTTCCAAAAAACATAACATATTTGTTAAGCATGACCTCGCTTTTAAAAACCCATGTTGAGATGGGTTTATCAAGTTATGCTTAACAAGAAAATCCACCATGTGATCTTTAATTAGTCTTTCTAATAATTTACAAATCACTGATGTTAAACTCACTTGTCTATAGTTCTCTGACTTGTTTCAGACCTTTTTTAAAATACTTGATTATAATGTTTGCCTCTTTCCATTTCTAAAGGAACCCTCCCTCTTCTAATGACAGGTGAAACTGTTGCAAGCCATTACGCTAATTTGTTCTGATTTCCAATAGTAGTTTGGGCGGAATCCCGTCCACTCAGGTGATTTATTATTCTTCATAGCCCTTATTTTCTTGGCTACCATTTCCGGGGTTACAATTAATTGTTCTAAATAGTCTGAATCTGCCCCTTTGAACTTAGCCTCTGGTACTGGCAGTGAACTAATATCTTCTCTGGTAAACACTGAACTAAAGTACTCATTCAGGTCTTCTGCCATTAAGAATCCCTCTTATCTATGTGTATCCAGCACTATCTTCTAGAGGACCGACCTTATCTTGAACTTTCTGTTTGCTTCGAACATACGCATAAAAACTCTTGCTGTCATGTTTTATATTACTAGCTAATTGTTGTTCATAGCTTCTCTTTGAATTTCTAATGTCAGCTGTAGCTTGGTTAAGTGCTTCTTTATAACTGCTGTAGTCTTCATCATTATTTCCAGTACGTCTATACGACTTCCACGTCATTTGTTTGTACTTAATTTTTCTAATGGCTTCTTTCGATAAGTGTTTCTTTTTGGACCGTTTTCCTTGTTTTTTGAAGGGTTCAAATTTATCGACTATGCACTCTATTTCATTCTTTAATATATTCAAGTATTCTGTTGCAGTCTAATTCTTCAGTGTGTTATTCCTGTCTATCTTTGGTAAATATTTCCTCATTTCCTTATACCTTCCTTTGTGGACATTTCTCCTATACTGCTTTTACTATTCCTTTTTTGATTTTTACTTTGATGGTAAGAATGTATCACAGTTGATCACTTTTCTCTGATGGCTCACATATCTTGACATTGTCAACTAATTCTTTCTGTGAGGACAAAACTAAGTCCTAACACATTCCTCTCCCTGGTTGGTTCTAGCACATGTTGAGAAAGGAAACTATCTTATTATAAGAGCTAAAACTTGTGGTCCTCACTCCCCATACTCTGTAGAGATTTCCATTGTATATGCCCGTGGTTAAAATCCCCCATAATAATACAGTCCCGTTTGCTTACTTCCCTTATAGCGTTTTGTATTTTTTCATTCTCTTCTATGCTTATGTTTGGACTTGGATAAACTAACCCAACTGTTAACGTTGAGTTTCCTGTAACTATGTTACACCAAACAGCTTCTTCGCAATCTGCTTCTCTTTCTAATTTTATTTCATAAGCCTGAACAGATTCTTTAATATATAAAATAACTCCACCTCCCTTTCTTCCTATTCTA